>CM021102.1:462261227-462643089 GCA_007115665.2 Sequoiadendron giganteum
CCTCTACCCTCAACCCTATACCATCAACCCTTAAACCCTTAAACCCAAGTAAAATCTCTACCCTAATCCCTGAACCCTAAACCCTTAAACCCTGAATCCTGAACCCTTAAACCCTAATCTCTCAACCCCTATACCCTCAACCTTAAACCCTTGACCGTCGACCCTCTATGCTCTACCCTATACATTAAACCCTCAACCCTTAATCCCTCATCCCTAGGTAGGTAGGGAAACATAGGTGAGATGCAAAGTGATAAAGGGAGAGGTAGGTAAACAATAGGAGAGGGGAGGTAAATATAGGCATAGAGGGAAGGAGATGTAGAGAGAGGATTAGAGAGGGGAGGGAGGGACAGGTAGGGAGGAGATAGAGGTGAGTGTGTGTGTGTGTGAGAGAGAGAGAGATAGAGGGAGGGAAAGGAGAGATAGAGAGTAGAGAGGTAAAGAGGTAGGGAGGAGACACAATTGAGATATAGAGTGATGGAGGGAGAGGTGGGTAAAGAGAGGGAGAGGGGAGATAAATATAAATAGAGAGGGGAGGAGATGTAGAGAGAGATGATAAATAGAGAGAATTAGACAGTGGAGGGATGAAGGATATAAAAGGAGGAGATAGAGGTGAGTGTGTGTTAGAGGGAGAGAGAGTGAGAGGAGAGAAAATGATGGGAGAGAGGAAGGGGGAGAGAGAGAAAGAGAGTAGAGAGGGAAGGGAGGAGAGATAAAGAGTAGAGAGGGAAGGGGAGAGTAAGAGAGAAAGAGAGGGTAATGGAGAGAGAGAGGTAGAGAGGGAAGGAAGGAGAGTGAGATGGAGAGAGTGGTGAGTTAGATGGAGAGAGAGGTAGAGAGGCAAGGGGAGAATGAGAAAGAGAGATAAACAGAGAGAGAGGGAGGTTGGAGGGAGGGAGAGGGAGAAAGGGATAGGTGAGATAGAGAGAGGGAAGGAGGGAAAGTGGGATAGAGAGAGAATGGTGATTTAGAGAGGATGGAGTGAGAGGGAAGGATGGAAAGTGGGAGAGAGAATTGTGATTTAGAGAGGAGGGAGTGAGAGGTAGGGATAAAGATAGTGGTGAGATAGAGAGAAGGAGAGAGTGAGAGAGAAAGAGATGGATGGAGAGACAAAGAGGTAGGTACAGGAAGGGAGAGGAGAGATAGAGAGTAGAGAGGGAAAGAGGTAGGGAAGGAAACATAGGTGAGATAGGGAGGGATGGAGAGAGAGTGATGGATGGAGAGGTAGGTATAGAGAGGGAAAGCGAGAGGAGCGATAGAGAGTAGAGAGGGGAGGGAGGGAGAGAGAGAGGGAGTGGAGATATAGAGAGTATATATAAGGAGAGAGTGAGAGAGAAATATGATACAACTTTCTAACTACTAAAATTTGACCTCCTGATTATTGAAATTTGACATGCTGATTACTAAAAATTTGACTAAGTCTAAATTTTTTAAGATCTTCCAAAACCTAGAATTTGCATTACAACTCCTAGAGATTCAAAACCACTCTCAAACATCCTACCTATATACATGAAATATAAATTATACTTAAATTTTTATTTCATGTATATAGTCTCACTGGCAGAGAAAGAGAAGAAGAGTTCACATTCATTACAAAATTCAAGCCATTTGGCGAGCGCCAAATTTGGTGCTCGCCAAATAGTAAATCCATTTGACGCTCTCCAAATTTGGCAAGCGCAATATGACTTGTTATGGGTTTTTTTGTAATTTGGCACCAAAATTGTGTAATAGATCCATGCATTTACCTGTAGATTTCAGGTCTATTTTAGTGCACAGGTTTGTTTCTAAAGTTTTTAATATTTATGATAGCATTTTTCTAATAGTCAGAATAAATTTTGCCAATCGATAAATCAATTGTGTTGCAAGATAAATCAATTACAGAACATAAAGAGTCAATTGCACAATTATGTGGAAAATTTCTCAATTTCAAATTATAATCAAATTTATAACAAAGGCAATTGCATAGTTTTTGGAATCGGTTGCAAAGTTTCTATGATCAATTATACAATTTCAAGATCAATTGCATAGTTTCAAGATCAACTGTGCAGTTTAAAAATCAATTGTGCAATAGTAAAACAATTACATAATTTCAAGTAAAACAATTACATAGTTTCAAGTATAAATATAATAAATATTATAATATAGTGAAGATGGCACGGTCTGCAATTGAGTGCGTGGAAGCACATGCGGGAGAAGGGGTGAAATCCAGAGATATAGCGAACAATAAGTTGCCATCGACGAGCAATGCCAGGCATATGGAAAATGAGACCAAAAACAAGCCTCAGTGGGGGGATGTTGTGGAAGAAAACAAGTCATTAGGAACTCGGCAAGAGTATCACCCTCAATGGGTTTTTGTAAATGGGAAATGGGAAGATAGATGCCACCCTTACTACTAGAAGTAGGTGACATATAAAGAAACTATAGACGCCCCAACTCGGACAAGGAATGGCACCCCTGATTTGGAAATACCTGAGAATGGCACAACTGCTGCTAGGGAGAACCTTGGTGCCCTAGATCGGAGGTAGGATCACAACAAAAATTCAAATCGAACAGATAAACAAGGGCGTAGGGGATGCAGGAAGAGACAATACTTAGGGCATCAAAAGACTCACAACCAAGAAGGGAATTACGAGCCTAGGAGCCAAATAGAGGAAAGTCAGGGGCTGGAGGTCATGCCAAACCCTAAGATTGAAGTAGGAGAAGAAATCGAATCGGACATGGCCATTTTAAAATAATATGCGTTCATATACCATTTCATTGAGGGCAAACCAGATAAATCCACCATCAATAATTGGATCAAAGAAAACTTGAATACGAAAGTCTTGGTAAGGTTTCTACCAAAATGTTTCTTTGTGGTGGTTTTTGCAAATGAGGAGGATAAGAGCAGGTGTACAGAGGGTGATATGTGGTCCATGAATGGTTCTCCTCTCTATATGAAACCATGGCATCACAATTTTGATCCAGTAAAGTTGAGACCGTATGATACGCTTGTATGGATCAGGCTTTAAAATCTCTTGATGGAATACTGGGTTGCCGATAGTCTGGAGAAAATTGGCAGATCGTTGGGAACCCTAATGGAAATATTGGAAGGTGATCTTTACAAATAAGCCAGATTGAAGCTTGCAATAATTGATACTATCCCTAGTAAATTTTGCCTCCTAGTGGAAGGGGCGCACTAGTATCTGGATGTGGAAGTAGATTCTTCAAAAGTTTTATGTCTTAGTTGTGGTGCTCGGGACCACGCAAAAGTAGACTGCTACTCGGGTAGGTCAAGCTCAAGGCAGAAGAATGATATAAAGGAAAAGGCCCGCCCCAACATGGAACCATCTCCTAGGACTTTAGAAAAAGTAGAAGGAAAAGAGGTGAAAGCTGCGAATGCTGAAAGAAGTAGTGAGTTTGTGGTGAAAACATCTGTAGGGGGTAAGGTAGGAGAGCCTCAGGAGGTCTTGCAATCCAAATCCTCAGATCTGGAAAAGAGCCATGTTAGGGAGAACGTAGCCAATGAGGCGGCATCCTCAGAAGCTAACGATGACTTGGACTCGATCAAGGACATGGATGATGCATTAGATATCATCAAGGATAGATGCATCTCTTAGTCGGTTGCTAAACACTTGGGTTTGGGAAAAATCGACACATTGAGCAACTCTAGAGTAAAAAAATCATTCAAACAAATAAGGGATGAGGAAGCGGAGGCTAAAAAATATCCCAGTATCATCAAATTATTGAGTACCAAGGGAGGAAAGCCCTCCCTTGGGAAAGAATGAGGATAACTACATGGAATGTCAGGGGCCTAAAGGCCCCTAACAAACGATGCCTAGTCAGGTGCCACCTGCAAAATAACACAAGCGAGTTAATCTTTTTGCAAGAAGCAAAATTGTCTGGGGAAGAAGGTAGTAAGTTCATCAAATATTGTCGGCCATGGAATGGGTTTTTCCAGGATGCCTCGGGTGCATCTGGTGGTCTGGGTATTTTGTGAAAAGAAGCTCTGGTGACAGTTGAGGTAATTGGTGGTTCTACAAATTGGTTGGCAACAAAGGTTTACGATCTTGGTTTAAATAGTCACTATGTAGCCATCAATGTCTATGACCCGACGAAAACAAAGGAGAAGGCAACCATTTGGGGATCAATGTTGGACTTCACCCAACCTTTCCTCAGGGAAAATTTAATAATTGGTGGGGATTTCAATGCCATTCTAGATTTATCAAAAACAAGTGGTGGGATCCGTTGAATTCTGCAAGCAACCATAGACTCCCCAAATTTTGTGTTAGACAGTAGTGTTATTGACTGCCCAACGGTGAACGGTCTGTTCACTTGGACTAATAGGTGGAAGGACTTCACTGCAATTGCTGAAAGACTTGATAGATTCCTAATTTCATCAAGCTAGATTGCGTAGGGTTTAAAAATGCAAGTTGTCATACTATCGGTATCAATTTTTGATCACTTCCCAATCAAATTAAGTACTTTGGAACGATCTGAAGAGGTAAGGGGAAGTTTTAAATTTCAAAACATGTGGTGGCGAGATAGTAGCCTGGTCAACCTGCTAGAGAAATGGTGGAAGGAGGTAAGAGTTGGGGGCTCAATAAGTTTTAAGATCGTTAGAAAATTACAATACATGAAACAAAGGCTCAAAATATGGAATAAGGAAAGCTTTCAAAATATCTTTGTGGAGAAAGAAAGGGTGGAAAGAGAACTAGAAGATCTTAACGAAACAATAATTAATAAAAGTATGAGGAATGATGAATTCTTAAAGGAAAAAGAGTTGAATGCTAAGTTGGTTGAGCTCCTTAAAAGGGAAGAGCTCTATTGGAGGGATAAATCAAGAGAAGTATGGCTAAATGCTGGTGACTAGAATTTGAAGCTCTTCCATGTGTGAGTGCTAGCCAAGAGGGTTGCCAATAAGATTGAAAAAATAACAACTATAGAAGGACATTCGACCTAGGGCATGAGAGAGGTAGGATTGTTCGCGGTTGAGTTCTTCAAACACCTGCTCGGTGCACAAAGAGCACCTTTAGCAGAGGGGAGCATCCTTGAGGGGATAAACAAAAGAGTAAGGCATACAACCAAATGCTTTACAGTGCAGTATCAAAAGAAGAAGTGAAGGTGGTACTATTCCAGTTACAACCGGACAAAGCCCCTGGGTTGGATGGCTTTTCGGTCAGATTTTTTCAAACATGCTAGAATTTTTTGGGTGATGACCTATGGAAACAGGTTGAAGACTTTAGAAGATCAAAAAGGTTTGTAAGAGATATGAATAACTCTGCGATTTTTTTGATCCCGAAGAAGCAAGAGTGTAACTTCTTCAATGATTATAGGCCCATCTCGTTATGCAACACGATCTACAAGGTGGTCGCAAAAGTGCTGGCAAATAGACTCAAACTGGTGCTCAAAAATATTGTATCACCTGAACATAATGGGTTCATCCCAGGAAGAGAAATATCATACAGTATATTGCTTCTGTCGGAAGTAGTACATTCACTTAAAACAAGCAAATCGACGGGGATGTTGATAAAGCTTGATGTCCACAAAGCGTACAATATGGTGTCTTGGAGCTTCCTTTTGAAGGATTTAGAAAGAATAGGATTTAATGCACATTGGTGCGAATTGATCAAAGTTTGCATATCAACGGTCCAATTCTTAGTATTGGTTAATGGGTCTATGCATGGTTTCTTTGAGGCAGCCAATTGCCTAAGACAAGGTGACCTATCTTGTCTTTCCTCTTCATAATCATGGTAGAATCCCTTGGTTGCGTAATCAAGAATAGTTGTCAGAAGTTGGAATGGTCAGGAGTAAGGGTTGCCCACAATGTGGAGCCAATCACTCACACCCAATTCGCCGATGACACTAAATTTTTTGGCGAAGCAAGCATAAGGGAATCCAAAAGCATTAAGAAGGTATTAGACACTTATGAAGTTCAATCAGGTCAAAAAAATGAACAAAGAGAAGTCAAGCATTTACTTCTTCAACACAAGGTCGTCCCTTCAACATGCCATTTATTCAATATTGGGCTTCTCAGTAGGGAAGCTGCTAGCCAAATTCCTAGGAGTCAAAATATTTGAAGGGACCTGCAAGGCCATGCATTGGGAAGAGGTAGTTGAAAAATTCAGAAACAAGGCAATGGCTTGGAAGCACTCATGGCTTACTCTTGCAAGAAGAATCACCATGGCCAAATCGGTATTGTCTGCCATACCGATCTTTACCATGTTGTGTTATGAAACCCCGACAAAGATAAAAGAGGAGCTGGAAAAGATTCTTAAAAAAATCCTTTGGGAAGGTTCAAAAGAGGTCAAAAGGATCCCATTAATAGGCTGGGAAATGGCGTGTCAACCAAAAGATAATGGTGGGGCTGGGATGGGGAAGGTCAAACTTCAAAATTTGGCATTGGGAGCCAAGTTGATATGGAAAATCTAGAAGTGCTCGAAAAAGAAATGGTGCCGAGTGATGCAAAGCAAATATCTAGATTGTGGGGAACCGACTAGAATATTAAATATGACGCACTTAGAGGGTGGCTTGGCTATTTGGAGATATATAAAATCATGTAGACCCTTAATTACCTCTCACCTATCATGGAAGATTGGGGATGGTAGGAAATCACTGTTCTGGACCAACTCTTAGAACGATCATCAAAGCCTGTCAGAAATGCTCGACCTGGGGTAGCACGTGAACAGTCTTTAGGAAACATGTCGGGACAAGGTGACAAACTACGTAATCATGAACGATGAGCTGGGCAACGGATCAACTAATTGGAAGGATGTTGGAAGACTGTCGCTCTCGCTAGATTTACAAGAACCAGTAGCACTTGAACTATTCAATAGGCTAATCATGTTAAACAATGGGGAAGACACGATCATTTGGTGTAGGTCTGCATTAGGAGAATATTCATCCAAGATGGGCTAGCGCATCCAAATGGCCCAATGCAAAGACAAATCTTGGGCGACGATTCTGTGCTGGAGACGCGAAGTGTTGCCCAAGGCTGGCGCATTCCTTTGGGTAGCCCTTCATTACCGGTGCCCCACCGATGAAAGAGTAAAAAGGTTTGGGATCGACGGCCCCTCAAGATGTGTATTATGAAAAAGAGCGGAGGAGAACATAGATCATATCTTTCTAACATGCCCCTTAGCTGCCGCCTGCTGGGATTGGCTGCAAGGAGCCTTCGGTTGGTCAACCCCTAAGCATAATAACTTAAGGGGTTTATTGATGAGTTGGACGATTTTCAACAAGAATGGTTATTGGAATGGCATTTGGGTTTTAGCTCCCTCGATGGTGGTATGGCATCTATGGAAAGAAAGAAATAGGCGTATTTTCAAAGAAAAATCACTTGGACACGACCTTCTCCTTGCAAAAATCAAAGGCGCCATCATAGAAACCACTAACAATCGCATAACAGTGGGAGCAAAGGCAAAGTTCACAAGATGGGATGAGGAAATATAGAAGGTGTGGAATGAACTCAAGTACAAACCGTCGTTGGCATCCGGGTCAACAAAGGTAAACAGGAAGGAGGTGTGCTGGTCTCAACCGGTTAGATTAAAATGGAAATTGAACTTTGATGGTGCGACCAAAGGTAACCTAGGAAAGGCTGGCACGGGGTGCATAATCAGGAACGGTGTCGGGAAGTGCATTTGGGCTACGTCCAAATGTCTAGGCAACCGATCAAATAACATAGTAGAGATGGAGGCTCTGGTGCTTGGGCTGGAGGTATGCTTAAAGAAAGGAGTTGAGGAGGTTGAAATCAAAGGGGACTCCAAATTATGCATACAAGCGGTAATAATAGGAAAGTCAGCAAATTGGAGAATTGCTAGTTGGATCAGGAAAATCAAAGATCTCCTAGGAAAACTAAAGAATTACTCCATTGTACATGTTTATAGGGAAGAAAATCGGGCTACGAATTTGCTGGCTAATGTAGGGGTACACCAAGCTGACTTGGTGTATGTTGATTCCTCTGTGGCACAATGGCTAGGACTGCATGAAATCCTATTGTGGGACAGTGCAGAGATCCAAAGATACAATTTGGGTACTTCCCAGGGCACATGAAGGGGATAGCTGTCACATGCAAAATGAACGATGCAGATTCGACCAAGACTTACCTCTAGTACCCCTAGCATTCTGTAGAAGTCTTCAAATCCTACTTAAACAGACAGGAGTAGATGCATCCTCCCATCCATACGGTGGTTTGAAGCAAGGGTGGTCGCAACCATGGTGCATTGCTTTGGGATCAACTATCAATGCAAGGCAAAGGCAGCCTCGGTGCAATGTCATAGGCTCTTCTTAGTCAATTAGGCGTTGGTGCAAAGGGAGATTGCGTATGTGGCCCGTTTAGTGCTCCCAAAGAACAAGAACTGGTGTGATGGGAAGGTATACGAAGTGGTGGTGGGGATGTTGGTCGACATATTGAGCTCTAGAGAGAAAATGGTGGAAGTCTGTGGTGGGCTTGTGGCTGAGGTCAATGTCTAGGCCATGGAAAATGCCATTTTGGAGCTGCTGACAAACGAACTGGTGAGCTCATTCAGGTTTTTCTTCATAGAGGAAGTCGAGTCAGATGAGGACGAAGCGATGAAGGAGTGGGCCAATCTCTGTGCAACCTTTTTAGAGAATTCCTAGGAAGTATTTAGGGAAGGAGTAAGGAACTCAAACTTGGATGCATTCGTTAGGTCCATGAAGTCGGGCACCAAGTATCGCAACAAGTCTAGTCGAGACAGAATGGTGGGACTAGGACGAAGCCTGGATGTCATCATCCAATATCTAATTATGTAATGTCACAGTGGCAAACTACATGCCATGTATGGCGGATTTTGTTAATGGTTTTGCCATTTAGGTTCTAGTAGTCAATTGGTAACCAGGATTGGTAGCTCACTCGGGCAATCTATGTATTCAAACTTCTATGTATTCGTGCGCTATCCCCCTCTTAATAGAACTTATATATAAATTTTTTTTTTACATAGTTTCAAGTAAAAAAATAGATTTCTAGACTTTGTGTTTACAGTCAGTTGCACTTGAAAGGATAAAAAGTTGCAACAAAGGATAAGCAATTGCCGTTTTTGACAAGTTAATTATGGTATTTTGTGGATTTTTTAAAGATTTTAATAGTTTATGAGGATTTTTGGCAAGAATAGGAAAAATCAATCAAGTATACAAAATGGCCCTTTAATATTTCCAGTGTAATAGGAAAAATGGTGTCACTGAAACCTGGCACATGAAAGATATGTGAAGCATAATATACAACCTAACTATTCAAATAAGATGTGTCTTACTAGAAAAGTCCCAATCAATAAAATACCACAAGAGCACATGAATACACACACTCCACTCTCAAAGGAGGATAGCTAGGTGTCCAATGGTACAAGGGATCACCTTCCTCCTTCCCTTGAAGGATTTTTACACCCTCAAAATATTTCCATCTCACCCTAGGATGATACACGTTGGGTAACTTCATGCATGATTCTATACAATGAACCCAACTATTAATAATGATAAATGGTCTTAGGCTTCTAATAGTAAATTTCCTAGTGGCATTTGTGAACAATGAGTCCATCTGTAGTGCTTGAGATTGGGGGGTCTCCCTCGCTCTCTTCACCTAACAAGTCTCAACGAACTAAGGGTCTTGCAACTTGTCTCAAATAATGTTTTCCACACCTTAGGGTACAATTTTCACTCTCCCCCCTTTCTATGCCCCACAAAAAAACATGGTTGAGGTTGCCCTTGGGGTGATGAAATCCCCAAGCAAGCCTCCTAATAAATTAAAAAGAAGGAAAATGTTATTATTTTTGATCCCTACGCTCGCACTAGGCACAAGATGAGAGCATACACAAATAACATTTCCTTGGGTAAAAGAACAAAGATGTGGAATCAAAGGTATTTATGATCCCCAAGCTCACACTTGACACGAGGGGAGACCATACATATCAATGAATCCACTAGACACGACAAACAAATTATTTTCCCTTAATAAATCAAAATGTGAACTCATCTATAAAAATTAAGACACAAGACCCTGCATCAAATATGTTAGTAGTTTTAGAGTTTTATCTTCTACCAATGAAAACCACATCTGTATAGAATTTAATCAATAACTAAGAAAAACCACAACAAAATAATAGATAATTACGTAATAAAATGGATGAATTGCACAACAACCTGAGTCAAATGCATAAAATAAAGAAAAAAAATGCACCAAAACAAACCAAACTTACTCGAAAATTGAAAATTACCCAACAATATGCTGATCAAATGCATTGAATTCTCTGACAAATGCACCAAACCCTTGAACAAATGCACTGAAATATTTGACAAATATATCAAATACACGAACCGTTGTGCAACTTCTCTAATTGATTGCACCAATCTGCAAGAACACAAAGATTCTACCCAAATACAAATATGAAAAACCCTAAATAGATAGATCCAAATAAAAAAAGGAAATGAAATGGGAGCAAAAGGGGAAAGGCACACAAGTGAATAGTTCACCATTAATGTCAAAATGGAGGGGTAAGTTAGGGTGATGTCACATCATCGAGTTGATATTTTTGAGATAGGATAACAAGTATGTGGGGATGAAAAACTTTGAAAGTTTGACAAAGGAATGTTAGAGATACCTTTGAAGGTATACTTGAATGACCAACCTTGAAAGTTCAATAAAGAAAATATACTAAAAAAAAAAGGAAATAAATATAAAAAGGAAGGAAAAAATCATTTGAAAGGAAGAACCAAGTAAGCAAGAGGACACAAAGGGGACACTTAGAAGAACACAGTGACCCCCATCTTTTCCATCAAGAAAATGGGGTGTGTGTGCTAGCCACAAATAGGTTCCAAACCAAAACACTTAATAATAAATCATGACATTACTTTGAGACATATCATTGAAAAAATATGAAATAAAAATGAAAGCTTATTGTTGTTTTGCGAGTTTCATGAAAGTATTCAACATAATTCCTATAAGTACGTTATAGAGTGCAATGAAGGATCTAGGCATACTAGAGCAATAGTCCATATGTTTATGAGGTTTGAGTAAAATTCAAACTCAAGCAGGCCTTTACGAAAGATTTAAGAGTAATCTTAGAGTTAAGAAAGGATGCCACTATCCCATACCTTAATTGATTCATATATCAATAGAGTAGAAGATTGGATATATTTGCAAGGAGGGGTTTAGGAGAATATGCTATAAGGATTTTTTTATATGTTGATAATCTCATTTTGATTGAAAGATTCATTCAAAAGCTACAAGAACACTCTTGCAAGGATATGGGCACACAAGTTAACACCAACAAGACCAAGATTATGCTCTTTTCTAATTATTAATTTTTTAATAAATTTTTGAAGGGGGTATCTTGGAAGAAGTGACAGTACAATTTCTTTGGGATAGACTTAACAACACACTTAGTTGGGAAACTTGTTGAAGTAAGTGAATTTTGGGAGGTTGGAGGACAATTTTTGTATTATAAAACAAAAGTAGAGAGATTGAGTTATGAGGTTAGAAAATCTATGCAAGTTCTTTTTAGGATATTAGTAATTTTGGTGGTGCTTTATGGTTGTGAATGGTTGGCTAGCAACACATCAAAAATAAAATAAAGGCAAATAGAGAGGATCCAAAAGTGTTTGATCATAAACAAATTCAAAACCTTTTATTCTTTATGAGGTTATTCTAGCAACAATATGCACTTTCCCTATTGAGACAATTGCTAAGATTTGTCTCAAAGTGTATTTGAAAAAAGAGAGTAAATAATGACAAACAAATGGCTTAAGGTTATCACCAAAGAAGTCTTGAATGAAGGAAATAAAACTTAGATGAAACAAAACAATGAATGAATTATCAAATGGAACATCAACATGAATTCATGTTCAAATAAGAACATAGACACAAAGACATTTGTTGTGGATCAATTCTACAAGATCATGCGACAAAGACTTTACAGAGTCAGGGGAAATATTATCTTGATGAATTTAATTTAATATATGATAATCAATAAAAGGCATATATAGTGACAAATATCATTTGAAAAACAAATATCTTCATAGTCTAGTTGAAAACTAACTCACATAATCTTTGATGTGAAACACATAAATGAAAAAAACAAAATAAAGAAAAGAAAAGAAAAAAACCTATTTATTTTTGTATAAGTCGTACAATTAAATTGAATAATAATTTTTAAAATGAGAAGCTTATACAAACATTTTTCAAAATGAAAAACCTATACTAACATTTTTCAAAACGAGAAGCTTATACTAACATTTTTCATGTTTAGAAAATATTAATTAAAAAAAAAATCACCAAAAAGATAAAATAGATATGATCAAAATGCAAAAATAAATTGATTTACTTGTCCGGACAGCAAACACCTTTCCGACAAATCCGTGGTATGATGAAGAATGTAAGGCAGCCAAGAGATCACTAAAGGAGAGTGGAATGGACAAAGAGTATAAGAAAAAATATGAAAAATTAGTGCAGTCCAAAAAAATAGAGTATGTAAATAAAAGAGGGAAGGAGCTAATCTCTCTTGTGAAACATAATCCTAAAGGCGTTTGGAGGGAATTGCAGCAAAAAAAGAAGTTGGAAAACAATATTACAGATGTCCAATGGTTAGAGTATGCTAGACTTTTCTATGAGCGGGTCCACGAGAAAGACTACCCTCCAGTTGTTAACACTTCAATGGAGCTATTCGATGTGGATGATATTAAACAAGGAATAAAAAACTTAGCAAGTGGTAAAGCACATGCCATAGATGGGATATAGGCTGAATTTTTAAAATGGGGGATTGAAACTCTTGCTCCTCACATAAAAATAATTTTCAACAATGTTAATCGGGAAGGTTTTCCTATGGAGTGGACTACGAGTGTCGTCATCCCTCTGTTTAAAAGTGGCGATATCAATAACCCATCTAACTACCACACAATTATGGTCAATCCTATCTTTGAAAAACTTTTTGGGAGTATGATTGAGAGTAGGATCAGCAATTGGGCAGAAAATGAGGGCAAAAGGGCAAAGGGGTAGGCGGGCTTTAGGTCTAGGCACTTTACCATTGACCACTGCATCACCCTTAGACACTTGATTGAGAAAATTTGGGATACTCAGGGCGAGGAAGCTTTCTGCTGCTTTGTTGAATTTAAAAAAGCTTTCGACACGGTGCCTAGGGACAAACTATGGAATAGGATGGAAGAACTAGGCATTCCCAATGTGTATAGAGCTGCGGTTCATAGGTTATATGAGAAGGTTAGTGCTAAAATCAGAACAAGTGATGCTATGTCAGAATGTTTTGGCAGTGATATTGGTGTAAAGCAGGGTTCCCTTTATTTCCCACGCTTTTTGGGTTATACATTGATAAGTTGGAAGCTTAGTTAAACATGGAAGGTGGGGATGGTATTCAGTTGACTGAATACATAGTGAAACTAATTCTATATGTTGATGATCTTATTTTAATCTCTAAAACTGCTCATGGGTTAAGAAAACATTTGAAAGCTCTAGAACACTTTTGTCAGGAAGTTGGGATGCAAGTGAACACCTCTAAGACCAAAATCATGATTTTCTCTTTGAATAGAAAAGATAAACATCATACCTTTCTTTTTGAAGGCAACCCGCTTGATATTGTGAAAGAATACAAATATCTTGGGATTGATTTTCACAATAAGCTCAGTTGGGAAACTTGCAGAACGAAAAGGATACAGGGAGGTTGGAAAGCCTCTTACTTGCTTCAAAATAGATGCAAAAAAGCTGAACTTTGGGATTGGAAAACCAAAAAAACCCTTTTTGGTTTACTTGTCACCCCGATTGTTCTCTATGGGTGTGAAGTGTGGGGAAGCAATACGTCAAAGAGCAGTTGGAGACAAATAGAAAGAATCCAGAAACACCTAATAACAAGCAATCTCAAAGTTAAAGCCACAATCCCTTATGAGATCCTTTTAGCTGAAGCGGGGGCTTTTCCCTTGGAAGCATCAATGATAACTCGGTTGATTGGTTATCTAAAGAAGGTCGAAAACATGGATAATCACTGATGACCCAAAACGGTTACGGAGGAGACATTAGACCAAAGAAAGAAAACTTGGATAAAGCAGAACAACAAGTGGTTGAACAAGTGGGACATCAAATTGCATGAGTGTCTTGGCACCAATAGTGAAATTAAAAACAATGTGAGGGAAAAATTTAGGACTGCCATGTGGTCAAATCAGATTGTACGAAAAAAAGCATATTACATCAAAGAATTTAACCCAACAAAAGATCACGGGGAAAAAACCTATTTAGGTGCAACTATTAAAGGGAAGGCGAGGTTGTTAGTTGTGCAATTGAGAACAGGATCGCACCATCTTAGATGTGAGACTAGTAGGTGGAAGATTCCTAAAAATGCTTGGGAAGAAAGAATGTGCATATTCTGTAATAAGGGGGTGGTGGAAACGAAATGGCACTTCGTCATGGAATGCACAGCTTATGAAAATATCCACAATCAGTTCACAAACAGTTTGGGGGTGGACAATATGCCGCAGTTATTTGAGGAGGATAAGATCAATCAGACAACCGACCTTCTAGTCAAAATCAATAGCAGGAGGTCCGACTTGGAAAAGCGCTTGAAAACAAATTAAGTTGTTTGTTTCGGTCCCATAAATTGTTTAGTCTCGTAGACATCATTAAAATCTTTCATTCATTCATTGTCCCAGATTTTCTTTGACCTCATCAACTTCAAAAATCTTATATTCTATGATATTTTAGTGGACCAAGTTGTGGCGACGTGGAGCAAAGGTGGCTTTGGAGTTTTCGCCCTCTCATTTTGTTAAAGGTTTGGAAAAACTACGCAGAGTTGGGAGAGAAGAAAATGGAATCGTGGGTATCGTCAGTTGTGGTGGCGAGAGTGGCGTTTGTGACGATGGGCTTCATTATGCTCATCACCCTTGTCTACACAATTATCACAGACGGTTCTCCATTCCGTAAAGACCTCCTCACACCGTAAGAAATTTAAATTTATGAGCAACGTTGTCTTATATTGTGTATTACAATCATCACAGTTTTAAATCTTGTGCAGATGGATGAATGCAACGTTGATTGACTTCTACCTGAATGTTGCCGCCATAGCAGTAAGCCATTTCCCTCAGCTAATCCTGGTTTAAATTGTACCCAATCTCCTTATTTTTTGTTGTCTTTCCTGCTAAGGTATACTGTTGGATGGTAACCCGAAAGAATTTGAATTTTATTCTATGTGGCTGGTTATGAAATGACACCATATCTTCTTTCAGTTTCATATATTGTAGCCACGTTTGCAAAATAATCCCCAAAATGAAAAGGGAAAAAACGTTCAGTATTCTTTCTAACCAAACGTCCCAACGTATGCAGTACTTCTGCCATTTACGTTTTTATATTTATATTTTGATTTAGAGTCAGCTAATGTTTGAAAGAGAGTGGTTCAAAGCTAATGCAACCTCTGAAATAAGAGCTTTTGATATGGATAGCCAGAAAACACAGAGAAATTTTGGTACTATAGTTCCATACATCACCTGTAAGGAAGACAGATTTCAAAGAAAACTAGAATCTTTATCACCCATTTTCCGTTCACCTGAGTAAATTTTAGGGGGGGTTGGTTGCGACACAATTATCAGATTGGGCTCAGGCTTTGCTTTACTTCAGGGTCTTGCCATGCTAGGAGGGATGTTGCTTTCATTGGAGAGGGGGTATCTGGGTAGAGCATCCGGTACTTGAGGAAACTTTTTAAGAGGTTTCGAGACATGTCAAGCTAACCGATTTGTGACACCATACAATCAACAAAATTGACGTGTGCGGAAGATAAAGAATTTTGTTTCACACCTTAAAATGATTTGAATGTTGTGTATTGGAGCCATGAATTTTCTCTCTTTCAAGCCAGTAGTTGTTGTTTAGCCTGCATGTTGTTAAAGAGTCAACAATGGAGTGTAAGATAATGACCACAATGTTCAGGAATTAGCAAATTCTTCAGGTCTTATAAACCAGAAGGAATCACAAAGACAACGACCACAAGGCACAGGGATTCATTAAACACAAACGAAATGGAAATTTTCACCCTGATGCTTGCTTCTGCTAACAAAGATTTTAGTGTATGGCATGCCTGATGAAGAGACATGATGCGTTCCACTTACGACCACGAGATCTACTGAAACCTTAGAACTGAAAACACTATCATGTTTTGTGTTTCAAGAGTGAATGGATTGTTTGGTATGGATATTTTGCTACACCCCTATATAGCCAGGGTATAAGGTTTTGGGACATTTATCAAGGGAAATCCAAACTAAACCAACATACAGGTGAGATGCTATGAGTTTGTAGATCCACCGCAAGCATCATGTAGAAGCAAAACATGCAGCTAAGACAGGTCTCAATATGTTATAATGCATGTTTCAGGAGTAGACAGCATTTATATATGTCAGTAGTCATTGTAATCCCTATCACTCTAAATATCCATACAAATATAAAATATGTTGCTTGATTGAAGTAGGCCTTCTAGAAGTGTTCATTCATCATTGCACTTTTTCCATATAGAGTTTTAGATGTTTAAGAGACAGTTGGGCATGGTATTGGCACTTTGTAGCTATTATTATAAATATTTTCCTAAGTTACTAATCCTGGTACTTGTTTGGGTTTGGGTTCAGGGGTTTGGTTCACGGATTTGGGCAAAAAACATTTTGGGGTTCGGTTTCTATATTGTTGATATTCATTAAATGTAAAAATATAAATGTATACATATTTGCAGCAACAATGAAGTTCAGAATACCAACATAGCATCATATAATAAACTATGTTACCGGTTTTGATTCGGATCTGGCAAATTTTTTTTTCTCATTTTTCTTTATATCTTACAATCATCTATATTTAAATTAAAATAGTATACCATAAAACATTTTCTTAATATATAAATATATCTTTACCATCAATTTCATAATAACAATAAAGAAACCTTCACAACTGAAAAATGACTCTATTATTAATTTTATTAATATAATATCATATAACAAATTTAATAATAGTCATCCAATTGTCAAAGCACCTATTTTGTCCTGTCTAATGATCAACTAAATGAATTGTAATCTCTATAGTATAAATAGGAAATGGGAGTTGCAGCATTGACGGTCATGTATTTTCAAGGCCCTATCATGGATTTTGTGTGGAGGACAAGAGCATATTGCCAGTCTCAAAGCCTTGAAATAACATCCACGCAGGTTTTGGGCGGCATTTTTCTTGCAAATGTGACTGGGGAAAAATTGGTTTCACACAAAACAACACAAAATTCTGTTATAAAAAAATTAAACCATCAAAACTTAATGAAATTTTATCATGAGCCAAAGGAGTAGTATATTTTTGTAGTGATGAGTATCAGCTTATATTTGTTGTACATTCTATCATGAAGTTCTTGAACTATCTTGTGTTTAAACTTTAAACTCATCTTCTATATGATTTGAGTCCCTCAAGATCAAATTAATTTAAACCTTTTCCTTACATTGAAACAAAATTATGACCACTTCATAAATACTCACTAGAACCTACTCATAAGCATGTCAAACTTCAATGAAACTAAAAATTGTTAAATTTATGCAATACAGGAATTAATTAGTGGTCATAATTGTAATTGGTAAAGGGTCTTCGATGAGCTTGCCATCAATTTGTTGATCATCACCAATGAACACAAACAGTAGTTTTGCAGTTTTAACTGCAAAGGTATCATATGCTTTGTAGGCCACAAACATTTCCAAGTAAAACTTATGGGAGTCTGTCACCTGCCAATAGTTTTGGTCTCAGATTCAGGCTCATCAATATTATAAGCCACCTTGCAGGCTGCAATGCTTTGCCGAACCTTTCAAATACCTCACCTTGGCATTTTAGAAGTCTGATCTCTGTTATTCGTTTCGGGCTCCCCACTTAGGCCAGGTATCAAAAAGCTCAGAAGCCCTGAAAGCATATGGTCCACAACACTTTAGTATTTACATGTCGACTGTCAATGGAAGAATTCTGAATACCTACAACACCACTTATATTTCAACAGTAGCAGCACACAGGCTAGTCATTCACATGTTTGGATCTCTCACTTTTGTGGCAATGTTCTGGTGCTCCACAACTAGACAATATGTAAGACAAAAAATTCCAAACTGATTTTCAATTGTTCCAACTGAGTAACTTTGTGAAAGCACTGTAACTATATGAAAGGCCTTTGTGCCATTGGTTTATTTGTTTAAAGAGTCAGTGTCTTAAGAGCTTTAGAGAGTTAGCATGCAAATTTGTGACGCCTTCTACTTTTTGCCTAAGAATTAATTTAACTGAACATTTCATTCCCTTGACTTTACATAGTGGATTATCATCTATTGAAGATCCCTTCCACTTGTGCATGTTGCAATTCCAAGCTTTAGATATGCCATGATCTGTTCCATACTTGAAAGAGTTATTTCGAGAATTCCTGCAGCCAGTGTCCTTTGTATAATATTTGGTTAGAAAATTAGAAGGTTTTGAAAGCCCCACTTGTGAATTGATAGGATCCACGTAGGGAATTGATATTTTGCTTTAGAGATTGTTGTCTGCCTAGCAGTTGCAAGTTCAAAATTTTGTAACTAGTACTGATGTTGATCTGTAATCAACCACAAAACTATTCTTGTGTAAATTAGCGGTCAAACAATTTTTTTAATCCCTGCAGTGCTACATGAATTTCTATTAAAATGATGGTAGAATTCTTCACAAAAATGATAACCAGAAATAAACATAACCATAAAGAGACATGGGTTTCTATCTTGGAAACCTGAAGAAGAGAAAAGCCAATTGGATGTGCCAATTGCACATCTTCCAAGCATTCCTTTGGAATGAAAACAATTACACTTTGTAGGGTAGGAAATAATCTACTTAGCAATTTCTACTCAATGAATTGCACTCACTTTGGTGTCCAGGCTTGTAACATGTTTAGGTTTCATTTTAGTTGTTTCCTCAGCCTTTCTCCTAGTAGCTCAGATGCCAAGCAACCTATATTCTGTTCTTGATTATACTTACTGTGTTTCTATCAGCTTATCTCACCTTGGATGCTAATGCGATTACGGGAGCAATCTAGAGGCCAACACCTGTGCACTAGCATCCTTGAGATTTAAACTATATGCAACTTTTGAAAAGCAGACTTCTTTGGCATTTTTGCTTTTCTAGATGGCTTCCATGTACACAACCTTCTAATTTCGATGAATACAACCTTCTTTTAATCACTTCTTGCCATCTTTTTAATCTGTCAGATCTGTCTTGTCTTTTAGCGTTTGCATTCTTGCATATCTTCTATAGCTTTCTTGCACTCTGTTCATCCTCGAGATTTCCCTGAAAGCTTGAAGCAGCATTCTTAGAAGCCATTATCAGAATCTCAAACCTTTCAATCTAGCTCCCACATGTATTTCTTACTAATTTTACTTCTTTTCTTTCTATACCCTTTCCTATAAATTTCTCTCTATTTATTGTTTCATTTCTTCTTTTAACTTTGTGATTCCTGTAAACTCTCACCATTAAACACACAACCTCTAATTTTATCATCATGATAACTACTTCTCAGAACTGAATCTACAGCCTCACCTCATAGCTCCCTAGCATCTATATTACTCTCATTACCCTCTTCCCATTCCATAAACTAAACATCGTACACACTGTAGAAGCCCTGTCAGTTTTTATGGTTTTAACAACTTTATTTGTTTACCAAGCATAGAGCACCCTAGGTATACTTTCCATGCACTAAAATTCTTCCATTGACTGCAGTAGGGTTGAAACAAACCAAGTAGGGGCTTGACCAAGGTAGGCTCCCAAGTAGTGTAAAGAATTTCCTTTGTCCCAGTGACACGTTTGAGCTGATTTTCTCTTCACAAATGCACTTGATTTGAATACTGCAACCAGCGCGAGCACCTATAGAGCATTGCGTGGCACCTCTTGAAATCTGACATCTGTATGATCAAAGGATGCAACAGCATTGTTCCTGTCAGCACCACAACACAAATTTCATTGCATCTGTTCCAGAACCAGGCCATTCTACATGATTCTGCACTCTCAACATTTTTTCTCTTCTTTGTACCTGGATATCACTGCAACTTTGACACAATGTACTCAGATCCTGTTTGAGTAGCTCCAACAAACTTCTTCTACCTTGAACTTCCAATCAGTGACGTCCTCTTCACTCTCTGTCTTTTAAGCATTTCCTTTGCAAAGCTAAGCTAGTGTAAATTAAAAACCCAGCTTTAGGTTTTTTTAGGGAAAGAATGGAGTGATTTGTAGTCAAAATACATAATGAAAATAGTTTAAACCTTCATTTATTGCTGAACTATAACAGTTAACTTATCTTCTGCATTTCTTTTATGGCTCTTTAGATTTTTAAAATACACACTCCACAAGTGTGAAAAGCTCGCTCCATTTGTTTCCTATCTTCTCAGTGCACTGTGCTTGGTAGATTGTGGAGAGTCCTTCCCGCACTCCAGAGTGGGAATTGGAAGAAAAAACATCAAACTGTCCTCTTCACATTCTTATTTCTATCATTGTGACAAAGCTGTCCCTTTGTGCAAACCAACGGTTTCTCAACCACCCTGACAGTTTATAACTGCTTCTTCAGGGAACTGGGGTTTTGAAATCACTTCCTATTGTAATCAGCTATTTCACATTGTTGGTTCATGGGTGCATTTTTGTGCCTGAAACTTGTGAAATGACCTTCTGCTGATGTATCATCTTTACCTAGATCCTTACAGATCAACTGTTAAGTTTCTACCTCTACAACTCCTAATTGGGAATACATTGTCACTATGGCCAGTTAGTTATAAAGGGATCCTTGTACTTACTATAATTGATTATTCTTTTTTGGTCTAAAGTGGGTTTTCAAAGTGAAAAAGCATTTTTTGGTCTTTATTGAGTTTCATATTTCAATACATGTAAGAGTAGCAGAAGCAACATGAATTGGAACAGATATTGGTAGCTGATGATTTAGAAGAGGAATGGAGTGGTGAAGGAATGATACAATGGAATGGGCCTTCATAAGAGTAGGGCTTGAGGACAAAGGCCAGTTTATACTTACTAAAGAAAATAGGTTAAAAACATAATCTCAATGGTCAAAGACTTGAAGAATAGAAACAAAATCCGGGAAGTCATGGAAAATATGGGAATGACATCCCTCAATAAGAATTGGGGGATTTAGATGTTGGCAATAAACTAGATAACGAGGCTGATCAGAAAATATCTCAGGTCACCAAACTGGCAGTTTTGGTATTTATTTGAAAGCTTCTGCAAATCTTTTTTTTTGGGAGATATTTTCTATGGTTTCATATTGGAGAGTATAGGGAAAATCTGATTAAACAGATTGCGGACAAAGCAAAGAACATAACCAAGTACATTTACAAATTACAACCACTCTTGTGCCCTTAACTTGATGAAGAAACAAATGGGGAAAGGAGCTTTTGTAAAGACCCAATCCATTATCCCAAAAAAACGTCACAATTTTTTTTTGTGTTATTATTATTTACATTTAGTTGTTAAGTGTTTAATTCACTTGTATACTCAAGAACTCATCCATCCATCAAACAGGATGGGCATCTAACCATCAAACAAGATAGGCATCCATCCATCAAAAAAGATGGGAATCCATCTATCCATCAAATAGGATAGGCATCCATCCATCCATCAAATAGGATAGGTGAAGTGCTCTGGCCAGAGACTTTAGATTCATATGAATTACTCTCTAAGACTACACTTCCTTACAAAAGTGCACCGAGGTCTGTCTTTAGGACTAGGAGTATGCAAGATAATAACTTAAGGACTTGAACCTCACCTCGGAATTTTGGCCTAAGCCTTTCGGGGAAATCAAGCATTTCATTCGTGTATACAAGGAATATATTTTATGTTGATATTAGATTAGGATATTCTTCCCTTCCCTTGAATTGATAATGTCCTTGCTTGCATACAATTATAAATGTTGTATGGCTAATTGAATTGGTCATAGATGTGCCCAAAACCCCATTCCCGAACGTATGAGGTACTAGGAGCATCCTTCGTTTCCCAGACTGCTTACATACCTTGCTTCCAAATGGGATTAAGGCGTAAAATATGTAGTTCTGTTTTCTAATCTAAGTTTGATGTGAACTGTTATCCTCCTGTTGTGTTTACTTTCTTCACTGCCCTCTTTGTTGAACCCAAGCTCTTCAGCCCTTCCAAGTCCTTGTTCCTCTACTTTACAACAAGAAAGAAAAACCTCCTTCTTCTATCCCTTAACCTTTCCTAAGAAGATGCTACACTTAGAATTGCGGGTAAGAATCTCAAAATTTTAGAATGATAATGGCTACGAAGATTTTGAGTTTCATCATTCCCTTGAAAGAGGTTGAAGGGTTGCATTTATAGGAAATGTATGCTTGATCGATGGTCAAGATTTGATGGTAAAATCAATGGACAAGATTGGAGAAGAGAATAGGAAAGTTTCCTTTCAAACTCATGATGAATTTTTAATTTAAAAAGATGGGTAATGGTGCACATGAAGTTTTCCACTTTATGCATAGTTATAAAATGAAGTTTCTAAAAGGAAGAGTAGTTAATTGATAAGGAAAAAAATTCGATTCTAAAATGAGATGGAGTTAATTGATAAGAGACGAGGTGTTGACTGGAAAAGAAAATAGAAAGTTGAAGTAGAGAAATATGGCAATTTTAAAAAAAAACAAAAAAAATATATTTATTTTTCATTCAAAATTGAAAAAGATTCATATTTCCATAAATACATTTTTGCATCATAAATTTTATTTATCAAAGTATCTATTTGATTTTCTAAATATCTTAATTTATTTTTCCTTTAGTTTTAACTCCATAATAAAATAAAAATAATTATTATTTCAAACTGACTTAACTTAATAATAATAAAGAGTTTTTCAAATGTTCTAAGGAAGAGGGTTGTGACAGCTTTTATGAAATTGAATCATGAGATTTCTCTAAATTTAGTTACCTTGCAATCTTTGTGAGGCAAGGAGAAGACCACAAAATGATTTTTGTGGAATGGGCTGCTTCCATTTAGATGCAGAAGCCAAATGGGATTAATTTTGCAAACAAGGGTTTTGATGATGTATTTTGGAAGATGATTGTCAAGATCATGAGTGGTGAGTTTTTGCCTCTTTTTAATTTTCATGATTTTCTGTCTAGTTCTTCTGTCAAGGCTCTTCATCTAGTGGATGGGTTGAGTCCCCCATGTTGTATTTATGAGGCCATTGATAAAGCTAAGGTGATTATTTGAGTTCTCTATATAGGCAAGGTGAAAAAACAGTATCTTATTTGGAACTTCATGGATGGTAGGTTGTAGTGAGAACTCCACATGTTGTGACACGTAGCTGGTACTTGAATTCAATATTCATCATGAAGAGTCCTTCAATGCTGATGAAGAGATTCTGAAAGGCCTCTACACCTGCATAGAGAGGTTGGTTCTGGATGACAAGACTAAAGATAAAATTCTATAAGAGTGCAAGCATTCAAGAGGTTAAAGAGGTCTATAATAAGTAAAAATTATGACCATCAATGCATGGAAGACCAAAATTCTAAGTAAATATTTTAATCTAGCATACTAATTTAGTACATGTTATCAATTTAGTTTAACAGTTCATGGCCTATTGGTAAGATTGAGTGATTGCCATGACAATAACTTGGGATTAAGACCACTGGGCATAGTCCATGTGTAGGCCACACTTGGACGAGGCTGCATGCATTTCCTAGGATTTTTTTTATAAATTAGGAATCCCTCAGATGCAGGTACTAAGTTGAAAGGCCTTCTAAACTTGATGGTGCATACCCTATACTTATTTGATGTCACTGTTACAATTCACCTAAAAAATGTATTATGTACCATCATTTAAACCTTCACCTTCCACTATATCCTAATTTTTTAAGTTTTAAATAACTTCAACTCATAGGAATATGGTGGCATGATTATTGTAATATGACATAAAGTTCAAAAGATTGTCGTTTGAATTTTGAGTCATTGATGCAATGCTTTTGGGTGTGAGGGAAATTGGAGTATACTCTGACCTATATGCTTTAGGAAGCACAACAAATTAGTGTAGAAGTGAATGAATGGCTTGGTTTTTGCCCATTTCAACCTTAGATTTTTCCATAAATAATCGGAGTACCTCGTTATAAATGTGATTCAGCTGGATGAGATTGATCCAAATTAAATTGGATCATTGAGATTACAAACCCCTTGTTCATAGGGGAAGTCTTTGTTTGGTTGCAGAAAGCAAATATAAGGGTAGGTAGTGGCCATTGTGTGGGGCTAGGAGAGGGAAAGGAGGGGAGTGGGTGGGGCACAAGATTAGGAAGAGAAAGAGGCTATTGCTTCAACTTTCGGGGTGTTGAGGGGAAAGAGGGGTAGGGTGAGTGGTGTTGGACTAGTGTATCTTCTTGAGCATAATAGATATTATATAACATGTCATTAATGTTTGTGAGTATTATAACACATAAATTTTTCCTTTTCAGAGAATTTGTCGTGTATTACTTCAAGGATGGGAAAATTACATCAATCTTACAAGTTTACATGGTATGTCTCTCATGAACAATTCAAGCGAGCTAACATATATTCCTTTGACCCAAGAGGCATAGACTCAACAACTTTGCTGATACTTTTGGATTTACCTATAATAAGCAATGCCATATCTTGCAAGAATGCCTTCACCTTCCTCGGGCTAACTAGGGATGGTATTCTTGAAACATCACTGTACATCACGATTTCCACCAATATTTGGTAGGTCTCAACCACATCATGTGACATAATAGTTACTTGCTATCTTGGCCATATAAGTGTTCCAATTTTGGGGCCCCTCTAAGAGATGGGGGACACTAAGTGATCCAAATCCTAGGTGGTTTTAGGGACAATGATCTAGCTGAGGACCTAGATGTGTTGTAAGCATGCAAAAGCAATATGGAGACAAGAGGATTAGATAGAGAAGAATATGAGATTTATGCATTTTGTAAATGGCATACTTTGAGGAGATGCATGCTATGTATTTACTCCTATCTATCCCATGTAATGTTTCTTAGCTAATGCCTATCTAATTATGTTACAAATGTACATTTCTAATTTATGTGATTTTGAAGACATGTTATTATGGAAGTTGAACCAACTGGTCTATTATGTATGATGCTTCATTTCCTAATAGTTGGGATTTTGGTTGTGTTATTTTGAAAATTGGCATGTCATGAAATGGCTCTAGAAGATGCATGGGATTGTTGTGTGATGCTCTAAGATGTTGCATGACATTTTGTGTTGACTTTTGAATGTGCGCTTTGCACATGTTAACGTGCAAGAATGCAAGTGTGGCGTTGAACACAGTCAAAGTTGTTGGCAATGTTGTGTGGCATGGTCCTTGTTACATGGATGGTGTGTGAAGCATGGGGTTGCACACAAATTGGGAAGTGACTTATGAATTGTGTAACATGGTTCCAAGTGCTATGTAGGTGTGCATGACACAAGAATTTGCTTGCAGTGTTAGGCACTATGGTACTGATGTCTAGTGTCTGGCTCACTTGTGTAGCAACATGTGGATCATTCACCTCTTCTTGAAAGACAATCATACTAATTGTGCTAAAGGAAAATTGTGCAATCTATGCAGGTTGTGTGACATGTTTGATTTGTGGAATCACTTATAGAATCCAATATCTCTTATTGTCCATTGATATGGTGATGGTCCATGAATTGGTTATGTAAACACCTTTGCAATAATGCAGGTAGGGATGCCCAAGGTTTATGTCATTGGAATCCATTGGTGCGATGTCACATACTAGCTCCTTGTGGGATGGATGGATAGCATATGAGAAGTGGCAATGATGCACGGCATGTAACACCTTTGGCTCCATAGGAACTAGTCCATCCCAAAGTATAAGGTTGCAGATGAGATGTGGTTGGCAAATTTAGGTGTGTGACAATAGCTTTAGAAATGAGGTTCTACATATTCTGGCCATTGGCTAGGAAAACCAATGGTTGCCCTTGCACCCTCATTTGTGAATGGAATAGGTGCTTTACTTCTGCATTTGGCATGAAAGTTGTAATTTTTGCATGGAGTTAGGTAGCTTTGAGGTTTGTGTTCTCCATCTTTGGCTCATGGGAACTCTTTGCTTTTGCTTGTGCAAATAGGTTCTTCTAGACATGGAACTTTGTGTTGGAGTGGCTGTTGGATTTGTGTTTGTCACACTATTTACCTATTTTGGATGGTCTGGTCTTGTTTTAAGGTGTCTTCTTTGGCATGGGGATTTGTCCCATTTGTCCTTTAGTCTCGACTTCTCAATGATGGTCGCATATTGGTAGGATTCTCCCATTATCTTGATCTTGGTTAGCTTCAATTTGGACTGAATGAATGCACATAGGTTGCTACATACTTGTGGACTCTATGTTGCTTTGACTTGAATTTTCCCAACTTTGCATGGAGGTCATGAAAGTATTAGTGTAGGCATGTTCATGGCCTTGGTGTAGTTCTTGCCATTGAATGTAGCAGTCATCATAGACATCTTCAAGATAGTATTCATCCTTGAAGGCTTCCGAGAATTTTTCCCAGTTAGGCTCAAATTTTCATGGGCAAAGAGACTTTCAAAAGTGAGATCTTGATCATTTCCTTGTTAGATAAATTATTCATAGAGAAATATGACTCTAATTGACCCATTCAGTTACCCATTGCATCTGCATCTATTTTATCCTCACAAGAACATCTAAATTCACTTGAATTCTAGGGGTACTTGGTCACTAAAAGCTTTACATGATTATTACTGCTCGTTTGAGGACTTTTGTGAACTGGTTGAATATAAATTTCCACTGTTCTCCAAGAGCCTTTGAAAGTTCATCTATGATCATTGTTTAGGCTGCATCTTGCTCCTCAGCCATCCAAATGTGTTTGAAAAAAAATGGAAGGTAATCTGATGGATTTTGTGATTTGATGTTGAGGCTCATATACTTTGATCTCATTCAGTAGGATATGGAGGATGAACTACTTTGATACCAATGATTCAAGTCCCAGGTGGTATGGGGCACAATGCCCTAGATGAGGACCTAGATGTGTTGTAAGCATGCATAGGCAATATGGAGAGAAGGGGATTAGACAGAGAAGAATACGCGAATTATAACATATTGTTTTATTAATCTGTATGTTATAGAGATGGCATACTCTTGGGGAGATGCATGGCTCTGTATTTATTCCTATCTATGAATGCAATGTCTCTAGGTTAATGCCTCTCGGCTTATGGCGCACATTTATATTTATAATTTACATGATCATGAAGACAAAGGTCATTATGGAAGTTGAATTGATTGGTCTTCCATGTATGACACTACATCTTTTGATGATTAGAAATTCTGGTCTCATGTTGTACTGACAAGTGGCCTATCATGAAATGGCTCTAGAAGATGTGCAAGACTGTTGGATGATGCTTTGAAATGTTGTACAATGTTTTACGTTGAGTTCTAAAATGTGTGCTTTGTGTGTGTTAATGTGTGGGAATGTAAGTGATGCTGAATGCAGATAGAGTTGTTGGCAAAGCTGTGTGACACTATCCTTGGCATTGCACAAATTGGGAAGTGACTTTTGAATTGTACAACATGGTTCCAAGTGCTATGCGAGTGGTGCATTATGCAAGAAGCAACCTATAGTGTTGTGCATTCTGGTACTAATTTTAGAGGTCGGCGGACTTGCGTGGTAGCATGCGGATCACTAAGTACCAGATTAAATTTATCTTAGGATCAATCCTAAAAGGACTTGTCTTCTAGGAATGTCTAATATACATGAACACGGGTTTCATTGCCACATCACCTACATTGTCTAATATGTTATACTGAGCTTTTGAAGCATTGCTTTGATTGCCAACAATTGGTGGAGCATCAGGATCCATAAACCTTATGTTTAAAGGCATGTTACGTTCTAGATAGATTAATACTTGCCATTGCATGTCAAAGTCCTTCACCCTTGACCCCCTCTCACCACTTTGTTCAATCACAGAACAGGCACGATGTGTGTCCCATTGATTCATAGAGATCCTTTGTCACATAATTGAAGGTCTTCAGTGGTCTACTCTGATTTGTAGAGAAATTGGTGTAATCTATGGATTTTGACTATGTAATCAATCTTTTGAACTCCACTAATAAATCAAACCTTTTCTATTTCACGTGCAATCACAATATAGCATGTGTGTTAGCATAGATTTGATTAAATTTGAGTGTTGGAGTTTATTTGTTGTCAGATGAAAAACATTTATTTTTATAAAGTTTGTTTATTTATGTTTTTTTAATGATTTACTGAGTTTGGTTACCAAGTGCAAGCCAACAAATGAGTTGGTATTTCTTAGTCTCTGTCTTATGACTTTGCAATAGATTATTAGGGTAAAACCTACTATTGCATAAAAATATTACAAACGTGGAAGTAGTAGATTGAAACATCTAAAATTAAAAATATAATATTATAAGCGATAAGTTTATAATGGCACAACCCACTTTGCTTGCTCATTCTGTAGTTCAAGTCTCACACAACAGTGGCTTTATTATTGGCCTTGGCCTGGTGGGCCAGCCTGACTAAATAGTATTCAATAATATAAATATTATCTTTAGAATCATAGACTATTCTCATTCACATAGAAAATTTTATTTATTGTCCATGTAATGCAGGCAGCAGATCCCTCTCACAACCCACTAGCGAGGATGCAGGTCATATAATGATATTCTATAAAATAGTAGTAGTATTTTACTGCTCTTTACTTCTATTTGTCCATCAGTGGAAATAGCCAAAAGATTTTTTGGGACACCATTTGATGCCCAAAATAGCCAATCACATACATGTCTTCGGATGCTGAATTCCAAGCCTTGTCCGAAGGCGACTTGAGATGCCTCCAGTCAATGATAAGTCTATTGTGTTCCATATCCTTCATCATCATACCTTGTACATATTCTATCTTTTTAGTAATAGTGATGCAATCTAAGACATATTTCTTCTGATTTTCTGGGGTTAATTTACCATTAATATTTCATTGAGTATGATTGTGAACTTCAAAATCCAAAATCCACCTTAATGATTTCTGTAGAATGGTTCAAAAACATGTAGTTATAGGCTGCATAGGTGGCCTTGATATCACATTTGACTATGAAGTGCTTAAAGACAGAGAAAGAAAGAAATAAATTATATTTACATCCACAATGACCAAAAAATGGTCAATGGGACTGGAATGTACAACAGTTATAATATTGAATTATTAGGACAGAAAGGGTCCTGAACTTAAAACAAAATAGAGCAAGGAAAAGCAAGAAAATAATGAAATGGACAAATGGAGATAAACTTAACACAGTATCCCTGAAAACAAGTACAAGTACAAATAGCTGTTTGAAGGGAGGATCCCTCAATGTGGCTGAAGCATAACATGGATTTTACTCAAGCTGGATCAGGAAATTTCAGTTTGGGTTAAGTTCTTTCAGTTTTCTCACAAATTCTTCGAGATAGATTGCATGGTTTGTGTTAAAAATTGCCTTCTTTTTTTGCAATCTTTTACTCGACAGTAAAGTTTTCTAAATTAATGTTGTTTCTTTGAGAAATATGAGACAACGCCATTAGAAAAATGAATGATTATCAATACATTGATTTTTGGTTGTTCATGTCCTATTGTTCAGACCTGGGTATGTTACAAGGAGTCCACATGGATAGGTGCATTCATTTGGACGATTTTGTTGATTTGCCTTGGCAGGTATGTAATTTTTTTCATTTTCTGGTAGGATGCACTCTGGAGTCCTGATTATGCAAGCTTAACATCTTTCAGTCTGATTTGTAAATACAGATTATAGACACATTTAAAGATTTTTATGCCTTGCGCAGTATGGTGACATGCTGGTATATTGCCATCCAGCTATTCAAAATTTCACCTCAAGATCCCCTTTATCTTGCCTTATTGAAGGACCGCCATGCTAGGTAAACTACCCAATTGTGTTCTTCTGGTTCAAGTCTAGTTTTGAATTTGGTAGTTCATTTACACCTTTATTATGTAAGTTCATGAAATTATGTTATGACTATGATTTTAATTGGTTTAATAGGAATACCATTACTTGAATCTGTAAGATGAACCAGTCATTTAATTTTGTTGGCAGGAAAGGTGGTTGAGCAGTGGAATCTCAAATGCCAGTGAATCCATATAATTTGACAATCAGGCAAAAGTTATGAATCGTATAGCATGACCGTGTTAATTTAATGCTTTTATGATTTTATCCTGGTATAAAAATGCACCTATATGTAAATGCCATTGCTGTATATATATGTCATGCTAAAGGCTCCCATGATGTTTGTCTCAAGCTCATGTTGGCATTATGAAGTGGTGCAAATATGAACATGATGTTTTTACGATTAACATATATAGAGACAACTCTTTTATCTTTTGACATTTACTTTATGTAATGGGCATCTACAATTTCTTTTGGGAAACTTCGCAATGCACATAATCCAATTGGTGCCTTGTATTTTCATGAAAATAAACCAATAAACTGTTGTGTTCAAGATAACAAATAATTTGACTGAAATAAAAACTTGTGCTTCTATTTATATCAGATCATAATTTGGTGCCTAAGAGTCCCATTTGAATAAATATTGTATTTGTTGTTTAAAATCAGTTGTCATGTTCCTTTCCTCAAGCCGACCTTAACACCCCAGTGTTTTAATTAAAAATTTAAAAGTGTTTTTCAACACACACACACACATATAAAAGCAAATTTCAAATCTTGGCTTGAATTTGGTGCCATGGGTCCTAATTTGATGAAGGTATATCTACAAGCCCATTCTTTCATTTGGGGATCATCCAAAATTTCAAATTACTTCTAAGTTAACATTTGAGTGATTCAGTTCAGGGACAAAAACCCTTGAGTAGAAGTGTGTGAGGTGAGGATGAGACTTGAAAACCCTCCTCTCACGGATTTTGGCAATTGCACCCTAGATTGCATAATTGAACTAATTTTGAGTTTGATATTGCAGGTCTACAGGTCTAAGTTGCAGGCAAGGTTGTAAGGTGCTGCTTATTTAGGAGTTTACAATTTTGTTAAGGATATGTTGATAATATTGGATCTGCCCATTATATGTCACCAACACTAGAGGGTACGACACTATCATGAACAATCGCTAGAGAGTCCATCCCAGCATAGGTGATCCTCTAATGTCACCCATATGCCTAGGCAAGTCCAAATAAATTGGAGTTTCACCCATCCACTCAAACAAATTTAAATAAATAAGATTTGGCCACTGTGCGTGTTTAGGGAATGAGAAGGTTGTTGTGAGTTGTATCACATTCAACCATTAGAGGTGCAGGCTGATTAGTTCAGTATCTATCACACGTGCTGTTGCTGGTCACAAAACCCATGCAAGTGAAGAGGTAAGCTTGACGACACTTGCATATCCCATCACCTACAGCCTGGGGTGTCATAACAATGGTCTCATCAAAGAAATGACCAATTTGTGCCAGGTTTGAGCACTACTATGATTAAATGCGCCTCTCATGCTTGAGTTATTGAGTGAAAATTCCAGTTCTTTGAATTAGTGCTGTATTGGAATACTTGGTCTGCAAGCTTGTCATAATGAATCAATTATTTGTATACATTTAGTTGATAAACTTTCAAGGAATCAATGGATTATTACTAATGAGTTATTATGAGTTTTTTGATGGTCGATATGAGCAAACTGTAACTATTGTATTTCTCATATTTGCGAATCTGTAATCAAATTTAAAAGTGTTTACTAGTGATATAAAGGCCTAGGAGAGGTAGCAATTGAGTGTAATTTTCATCATTTATTTAAAACCAGAAAACAAAAAAGTCTTATATAGGACATCACATTGGTATTAGAGCCGTAGTCGTAGCAGCTTGTGGATGAAATTAGTGAATGTATGCATTGAAGTCAGAGAGATCTTAGGGCTTTAGAAAGGCACAGGGCTTTAGAAATGGAGAGAAAAAGGTTGGTGGTTGCACAAAGAATAATCAATATTGGAATAGGAGGTAGAGGTAAGAAAAATATGGTAGATTAGGGAGACAAACTCGATGCCTTCATCCAGAAGCAAGAGTAGACAAATCAATTGCTCATCCAGATGATGCAACAAATGAATGCCACTTAAATACCACTAGACACAAAATTTCATAGGTGAAAGGAGTAACTTGAATGGCCCAATCAATCACAATAGAGCTTCAATTGGATTAGCAGTTAAACTCTTTCAACCCAACTTTATATCCAAAGAAGATGCACCACTTGAAGTAGAAGAGCACAACCTAGCAACATATGACGTTAATGCTTCCATGGATGAGCACGTGGGTCATGATCTGGATATCATAAATCAAATTATATTTGCAAATTACTGCAATTTCAGGTCAAGGAGTTGACCCAAAATGGATAGAAGACCCACACAACAATCCCATAGAGATTTGTAGTAGAAATTGAGTAGGTTGATTCTCCCCCCTTTTGACAGATCAATACTAAGTTACTACACGAGGTTGGGTCCAAAAGTTGGATACATATCATTCACTTAGCCCTATGTTGGAAGAGGAAGCCATCAAATTTGCAATTCTTCATTTGAAGGGTATAGTCCGTGAATGGTGGCATCACAAGATAATCACCCAAGGACATAGTTACATTGTCACCTATGTTAACTTTACATAGAAACTTAAGGATATATTTGATATGAAGGACCCTAAGATATATTTTAGGGAATTGGCCCAGTTGAGACAACATGGCACATTGGATGATTATGTAGTAGGATTCCAATGAATATTAGTTATGGTTCCATATATGATAGAGAGGAGGCTCATTGTCTTATTTGTGAAGATACTAGCCAAACTGTTTAGGGGATTGGTCAAGGCTTTTGACCTAGTATCTCTACAAGATGCCATCAAGAGAGCATTGAATTTGGAGGATGCAATGACTAAGAACAAGTCCTACTCCAAGGGGGCACCACTGGGTCAACATAAGAAACATTTTCATAAAGGTTTCCGTCAACCCAAGACACTACTTCCCATGCCAAGTAAGATGGAAGAGTCCAAAAATGAGCTTCAAAGCAAAAAGTAATGCTTTTCTTGCAGAGAGCTTTGGGAGCTAGGACACAAATGTTTGGGAAAGGGATAGGTGTGCTACATAGAGGTGATTTCCAATGAGGATTCAAAGGTAGAATAACTTGAATTTAAGGTTGTAGTTGAGGTGAAACATGAGGGCAAGGGAGGAGAGGAGTCATCGAGAGGTACACTAGCTACACTTTTAGACACATCAATACCATCCTTTTTGAGCCAAAGGAGTCTTATAGGGACGTAGAGTGACAACCTTGATTGATAGTGGGGCTACCAATAATTTGATTATTCAGGGATTGTTGACTAGGATGGGATTGAGGACAAATGATTTAGAGGGATCCAATGCTATAATGGTTGATAGGTTTACTATTTTGACAAAAGCTATGAATTGGTGATGCCACAAATGGGAGACCTCATCCCCAACATGAAGACTTAGCAATAACACCCTAATAGGGGTTTGAACCTTGGTGGAAAGAACCATGTCACGATTTACTCATCACACTATGCCATTATCGGTGAAAGGATCTAGCATCTTGATATGACCCTAGGGAGACAAAGTGCAGGATAATTTTATATCGTTGGCATTGGTGAGACATATGTGGTTTTGGGTGTGTAATGGTTGCATCACATGGCGAGTTTACCCAAAACTATCAAACTATGGAGGTGAGGTTCAAATCTGAAGGGGAGGAGGTGGTTCTTTGAGGCCTATCCAATGGGATTTTGAGGATTGTGTTGACTAAAATGGAGAGGGATTTTCATAGGGACTAGGTGGCTTGAGCAACACGGTGTTTGATTATAGACACTAGGTCATCCAAGGATGGGAGATATTAACATGTTGACATCCAATCCATCTTGGATAAGAATAGCAAGGTGTTTAGTGATATTCATTCATGGTTGTCATCCAATAGAGGTTTCTACATGTTATTGAATTGGAGGAAGGATCGAAGCCGATCATCACTACACCTTATTGTCATTGTAGGAGGCACAAGGAAGATAATGAGAAGATGATTAAAGAGTTGTTGGATATGCAACACATACGATTGAACTTTAGTGCATTTGCCTCTATTGCGGTATTGGTCAAGAAGAAGGATGGTACTATGAGGATGTGCATCAATTATAAAACCCTCAACAAGAAGACAATCAAGAACTGCTACCCCATTTTCAAGATGGATGAGTTGACAGATGAACTTTATGGTGTAGTGTACTTTTCGAAGATTGATCTACGATCATGCTATCAACAAATAAGGGTAAGGGATGATGATGTACATAAAATAGCTTTTAGGCTCATTATGGGTATTATGAGTTCATGGTCATGCCATTTGGGTTGACTAATGTACCAAAGACATTTTAGTCTTATATGAATTGGGTATTTATTAAGTAGTTGAAGAAATTTGTACTAATTTAGTTTTTGATGACATCTTGATTTATATTAAGACATGGGAGGGAGGATCATTTGAGACACATAGGTGAGGTGTTTGGTGTTCTAGAGCAACAATCATTCTTTGCCAAAGTATCAAAGTGTGAGTTTGGATATACATAGATATTATATCGAGGACATAGAATTAGTGCCCAAGGGGTTAGCGTGGATATTGAGAAGAATAAGGTGATCATGGATTAGCCTCCACCTAAGAATATAATAAACTTGAGAGGGCTTTTTGGTCTTTGCAACTATTACATGAGGTTCATCAAGGGATTTTTGCAACTTGCTATCCCATTAATAGATTTGATGAAGAAGGGAGTTTTAACTTGGGGTGATTAAGCACAAAGTGCTTTTGAGAAGCTCAAGGAGGTAATGAGCTCATGTCTCATTTTTTCTATTCCAATTTTTTCACTTCCTTTTGTTTTAGAGAGCTATGCTTTAGGAGAGGGGACTAGAGCAACTTTGATGCAAAACAAACACCCCATAGCATGCGAAAGTAGGAAGTTAAAGGAGTTTGGATTTTTGTAATTTACGACAAGAAGATGTTAGCCATCATGCACGGACTAGCCAAGTTCAGACAATATTGGGTTTGTGGGATATCTAAAGTGAAAATAGATCATAATAGTTTGAAGTTCTCCCTCAATAAGAAGGATTTGAAAGATAGACAACAAAAGTAAGCTATACACCTATGATTTTGATATTGAGTACAATAACGAGAAGAATAATATTGTGGTTGATTCATTATCTAGGAAGCCCTACTTGTGTTCCATGATTGATATATCTATTGATTGCAGGTTTTCTATAATAACCGAATATGGCAAAAAAACATTTTCTATTGATATTTTAGATGACAAGTTGCAAGATAATAGGGACAAGGTGGTTGATGAGCTCATCCTCTATAAGGATAGTGCATTTTGTTCTAGAATTGAAGATGAAAGAAAAACTCTTGAAGGCCTATCATGAAACATCATTAGTGGGTCACCTAAGGTATTACAAGACGTACAAGTGAGCTTTTTTTATGAAACAAATTGAAGAGTGATGTTTTGAGGCATGTTAGAGAGTGTTTGGCTTGTAAGTAAAACAAATGAGAGCACATATTTCTAGCTGGGTTGTTGCAACCTTTACCCATTCCACATAAAAAATGGGAGAGTATATCCATGGATTTTATCACGAGTCTTCCAAAAGTACATGGTAATGATTGTAATTTCGTGGTAGTGGATAGAATCACTAAGTATGCTCATTTTTATGCTATATCTTTGGAGTATAAGACTCCATGGATGGTTGATTTATTTTTTAGAGAGATGTTTAGACTATATGAGTTGCCAAGAAATATTGTTAGTGATAGGGACAACAAGTTCATAAGCTTGTTTTGACAAGAATTTTTTCAATTGATAGGTACAAAGTTAACTCCAAGCACTAGTTATTACTCTTAAATAGATGGAAAAACATAGAATGTGAACAAATGGATTGAAGGGTCTTTTAGGAATTATATAATGGGGATCCAAACAATATCGATTAAGTGGCTCCACTTTGGGGAGTATTGTTACAACTCCATACACCATATTTCTAATTGTATGACTCCTTTCAAGGCACTAAATGGTTATGATGCATTTTTATGTGTGTTTGACTCTTTTAGATATCAAAGTTCCTACAACTAGAGATTTATAACAACAAAGCCTAGATATTTTGAATGCTCTTAAGAAGAACCCAATGTAGGCACAAAATCAGCAAATGATGTATGTGGATTGCCACCATTTGAGAGAACATTCAGGGTTGGAGACATGGTTTTTTTGAGGTTACAGCTTGATAGACAATCTTACCTCAAGGTGAGTGGCACAAAAAAACTTAAACCACAATTTTATGGACCTTACAAGATCATACAAAAGGAAATGTGAGGTTGCATATGAGTTGGAAATGTTAGGAAATAGTAGAATTCACAATGTTTTACATGTTTCATACATTAAGAGGGCTCTTGGACAATAGGGTATGCCTTTCTTAGAGTTGCCACCACTTGATGATGAGGAAAAAATGATCTTGGAGTCCAAGGCTATCATTGCCATGAGAGAGAGAAGGCTAAGAAACAAAATCATTCCAAAATATTTGGTGAAATAGAAGAATCTTCCACTCGATGATGGTACATGAAGAGTGGAGATTTTTGATCATCCAAATTTGAAATTGCTTGAGGGCAAGTAATTTAGAGAAGAGAGGATTGTTACGTTTCTTTCCTCCATCTGACCTTAACACTAATTAGTATTATTAATTATAAATGTTTTTCAACAAAATAAATAATAATAATAATAATAAGCTAAATTTAAATATGAGTGTCAAATTGGTCCCATGGGTCTTAATTTGATGAAGGTACATCTACTAGTTCAAGGATCATCTGATTTTTCAAATTATTTTTGAGTTTTCATTTGAGCAACTTAGGGTAGGTTCCCATGTGGCTGCTTAGCTTATTTTTGCTAGTAGCCATTGCTAAACTTATTTAGGAATTATTTTTTCAGTTTATTTTTAAGTAGTCATTTTAAATTTGTATCAATAGTATTAAAATCAATTTGTACAATTAAAATTTGGAGACAAAAAATTGAAAGACAAATGTTACAAAAAAAGGAAAAGAAATTTGTGGAGGCACATGGCATTTTGGCAACATGCACTGCTTCTTATTTTTGGAGCCCCTCCTCTTTTTAGGTTGAGGTCCCATGGGGGAGCTTTAGGATCTATTTTCATCGAGCAAGAGGTCCTATGAATAAAAAAAAAATGCTACAGGATTAATTGGAATCTTTTCCTTAAAAATAGCAGCCCCTACTTTTTAGGACTGCAGATTTGATCAAATGAAATTGAACTTGGGTTAGAAATTGCCCCTACAACTTATGATTTTTTTTGTCACTTGTTAATCATTTGAAGTTTTAGTTTCAGTAAAAGCCTAAAAAATCTAACTTATCACATAAAAGTCAAATAAATATTGATTTGCCACTTGGATGGAATATTCTATTTCTATTTGCAATTTTTTTGTCAATTTGATGCCAACTTTCTTTTTTCATTTGAATTGCTTTATGTTTCAAATATGCATGCATATATTTCAAAATAGATAATTTATTTTTTTTTTAGGAAAAAATCTAGGATTTTTCATTCCATTATTTAGCATTTATTATTAATTGTTTAATCCACCACATGCAATTAGAATTTGTAGCACATGACATTCATACACTCATACACAAACACACACTTTCTAACATATTAGCATATATAGTTTTCTATGGACGTAATCCTTCTATCTCCTTTAGATTTAAGTTTTAGTTTATTAATTTGTTTCACAATATTACAGTTCATTCCTTAAATTTTGAAGCTTAAACTTTTAAACTGAACCATACTATTAAATTCATCCGACAACCAACATAAAAATATAAGAAACCCCTTTCATGAAACATTACCCTTAACAACTTATTTTCAATTCTAAATTATCTTTTTTTCATAATTAAAATTTTGCATGAAAATATCACTTGCTCAAATTTATACAGAAAACAGCCTTAAATATAGAACCAAATTTGCAGTAGAGTTTAATTTATGAAAATGTGCCCTATTCATGGAATGAATAGAACTTGTATAAGATTACATGTATACGATGAATTATCAAATATATATAGCCTACATATATTTTATTCGCTGCAAAAATCCCCATGGAACAGGTAAGTAGATCACAAGACTTTATACAATGATCCAGAAGTTGCCATAAAAGATTTGAACACCACCATTGAAATCTTGAAACACATAAGTCTAATTGGAGCTTGCTATTGGTAGCTACATGCTAGAAGATAATTAGATACCGTCAAAATAGCTGCATAGAAAAATAAGATGAACTGTGTTGTGTGAGAGTTCATTTCTAACATTACCCATTAATCTCTCGTAATTCTTTATAGCTGGTTCTATCCCAAAGTAGCACCATCCATCTCATAGCAGTAGAAATTGTAAAGCTATAAATTCTTGATCCGAGGGGTTCGACAGTAATGCAATGGAGGCGAAGTACCTTTTAAGGGCGAGTAGTTACTTATGACCTGAAAGTAAAATGAAAGGCATAACATATCCCATAACTCATTGTATGAATAACAAAATAATTATCTAATACATTTGAGTGTATAATCTAATGGTGAGTGGGAGCGGGAGTAGGAGTTTCAAATCTTTTGTGAGTGGGAAGGCTTTCGGTGCAAGTGAGGTTGAGGATGAACCAGACAATGAAGATGAGGAGAATTGGGTTAACTATTGGGACGAGGAGGATGAGTTGTTGCTAGATTCACTACTTGAGGCTTAATTGAAGTATTAGTGACTTGCCTTCCCAATGATTGTCAGGAATTTCTTTGTGGAAGACCTCATTGAATTTTTGGTCTCAATTTGGGGTTGTGTAGGGGTTTTCTTCTCTCTATGGGGTGCCCTGCTATTCTTTCAAACATGGTCTTTGTTAGGGATTAGTTTGTTTTTGGTTTGGAAAATGATGGGGCTGAGATTGATGGTTGCAAATGCCCTGCTAGGGTTGTGGAAGGGGCCAAGGTTCTTGTTTTGTTATCATGCTTGAGGTATCTGTAGGGAGGTACCAGTGAGGGTTTCTCCCTTGTGGCACCTCCTCTTGGCAGTGATGCTCAAGGGGCTTTAGGTTCCCTTCTTGTTCAAACCTTGCAAGCTTTGATTTGAACCTACAAATTGATACTTACAACAATTTAGCCATTGAGGAGTTTGCTTTTAGGCTTGTTGTTATTGCATAGGCTAGGGTTTTATTAGTGTCAATGTTTGGTGGTTCCTCTCAATCCATGGTCTCGACCAATCCTGGAGTGAAGCTCATTTCACCTTGGATGGATGGATCATGCACTACTTTGAGGGTTCCTAATGTTGTTGTAGACACAACTTTTGCTTACATGGGGAATGCCCTCACTGGGAGATTCTTGGGTTTTTCTCTGAATATTGATGTTGTTTGATGCTAGGTCTTTAAAAGATGACGTGCTTTTGGTTAGATTTAGGTGGTTTCCATGGAAAATGGATTTTTCTTATTCTTGTTCCAAATCCTTGAGTAACATAAGTGTAACATGTAGGGAGGTCCTTGGTTCCTTGGTAAATTTATTTTTTCTTTGAAAATATGGTCTACTAGTTTTGATGCTGCTAAAGAAAAATTTAACAGGGTCTCTATTTAGGTTAGGCTCCTAGGGTTTTCTTTAGAATATTGGGACAAAGAAATCATATGAGATATAGTTGATTCTCTTTGTCAAATTTTATCTATTTACAATGTCACCAAATCTATGAAACATTTGGTTTTGCTAGATTTTTGAGTGAGTGTTGATATTGTTAAGGTATGCCAAATACTGTAAAATTGTGTTTCAAACTTGGTATTTGGGAGTTGAGAATCCAATTTGAGTTCTCCTTGTAGCTTTGCCTTCATTGCCATAAAGTTTGATACTTCTCCTATTCATGCCAAGATATCAAAGAGGAAGACCATATTTAGAAAAAAGTATCATTCCTTCTCTTGATCATGGGAAAGAGGTTTAGAACATTGTTAAACCGTTGTGAGGAATGAAGGAAAGGATTTGGAGTTTATTGTTTTGGATCTAGTTGGAAAAAAATGGGGGTCTTCCTTTAAGGACAAGAGAAAACTAAATGACATGAATTTGTTTCCTTTGGTCTTGGCTCTTCTTTGAACAAAGTTAGGATGGTCCTTACAGTTCAAGCTTTGATACTTGTTTAGAGTTCTTTGGAGAGTTTCAAATTTAAAACTCCATGATTGTTGTTATGGTTGTCCCTTATTGTTATGTTTTTTTCTCAAGGGCCTTTTTAGTTTATAGGCCCAATTTTTAATTGTTTCTTCTTTCATGTTGTTGTTGCCTTTTATTGATGTACAAGGTTTTATAGTCCTTTCAAAACCCTCTTTTGATTCATAGCTCTAGTCAAAAGAATTTATGTAATAAAAAACAATAATTACAATGTTTCTTTTCAACATTATGATAGGAAACTAAATTGACAGTAGACGTGCAAATTTGCATGATACTCTTGAAAGGCAAAACATATACACTAGAGAAATAATCTCAGTAGAGGTCATCCTATCAAATTCATTAGTAATATATTTGATAGAATTTTAGATTATACTAATCTTTTGAGTTTAAATGAGCAATTATATAATAATAATTAAGTTGATTGAATTATAATATCTCTTAAGAAGATGGAGTAAAAGCCTTAGCTTCCTCTTGCTTTCAAACAATTGAATTAGAGTATATAGTTTGCAAGGTAATGCTTGCTACTTTACAACTTTAATCCCTTGGTAGATTAATGCAACAATTAAAAGGTTTTGTATCTTCTTGGAAGAAAATGTTCTTCAATGGAAAATTGATAAACTCTCTTAGTGAGGCCTATTGAGACCGTGTGATTTAGTCCTCTATTGATGCAATGAAGATATAGATTCATAAAAAAATGGGCAATCTATGATGAACATTGCTTCTTACCAAGAGGGTTTTTCCTAATTTTGTGTAACAATTGCTCTAGGAAGGATAACATTTTGAAGAACGGTGCTTAATTTTTTAAAACTGTGGGTCTTTTTCTAATATGAGGCTCAAGTAGAAAAATCACCTATTTAGATTAAGCTCTTTGGTTTACTTCTTGTGATGTGATTGACTTCTAACTTGAATTAAATAAGAGATACTTTAGGCTCTTTCACAAGCCTTGCTAAAGTTAATAAATCAAAATCTCTTCTTATTCTTATCTATGTTTTATTAGATCTCTCAAAATCACTCCCATTGCCCATTGGGTTACCATTGTCCAAGTGTTAATAATTCAAGAGTTTTACTTTGAATGCTTGTTGATTTGTAGCCACAAATGCCACATAAGTGGTCATTAGAAAAATAAATTCTCCAAGCCATGCACAAAGACATGGAAATTAGTTATTTTCTTTTGAGGTTCAGGAAAAGGCTTGGTAAGAATCATCATGATCATTTTTCCAATCTCAAGGACACTTAGACCTCGTCCATAAATCTTCCTACATGGTTGGCCAAGGAAGGCACATCCTAGCATGGTTATGAACACGTGGGGGGTGGTAAGCATGGGGTGATATGAAGCCCTTGAACTTGATTTGGTTGTCCCTCTTCCATCAACATTAATTGGCCCCTCAACCATTGTTTTGGAAATGCCTCTAGAGCTAATGGGCATTGTCAACCCGTGCAATGTATTTGGAAAGTTAGTCGAAGATTCTCATTAGGCCATGTAAGAACTCTTAGCTAACTTGTAATTTTTTTGGAAAAGCCTCTAGATCTACCTGTTACCAGATTTTCACTTGTAGCTCAATCAGGTAGAGCTTGTTGTTTTAAGTTGAAAAAGAAAAGGTACATTTTATCTTCTCCTATATTAGATTCAATTTCTCAAGTGAAATAATTCAATAAAAAGATTGCATTTTACAAATTATTGCATTTACACAGATGCATGTAACATAGGAAAGATTCATACAAGTCTTTTCTGAACAAGAAGTATCTTTATTGAATTTAAAATTATACATTGTCTCACACAAGCCGTGAGACTAAATTTACTTATTCAATGCAAATTAAGAAAAATCTATACATGAATAAGTAAATGAAAGAAAATGTGCATATAAGGAGAGTGACCAATCATTGCCTGAATGACTGGTTCAATGTTGTCTTGCTTTCTGGTTGCCCCGAGCTGCTTGTGTCCCTCCTAGCTCCATCTTGCTTCTAGTTCTTTCATTTGGTAATAGCAATGATGTTAGAGCAGTGCTCTAAACAATGAAGATCACAAACATTATATGAACAAACACCTATGCATGTAGAAATCGATCTCAATGTGCATTAAATAAGCAATGCATACTTTAGGTGTCTAGGAAAGCATCAAGCCATCATACACATAAATACTATGCATTGGTTTTCTAACATGTTTGCTTCATGTGCAGATACAGGTGTAATTATGTTTCTATTTGATTTATCAAATTACAATATGAGTGGTGAAAATGTGGCTCCCACAAGGGTTGAGCCCAACTCATAATTTATGCATAGCCTTTTAGGTATGCTTAAAGTGCATTCAACACAGATTACCATGCCAAGAATCTACAACAACAACTTTTGAGATGTAAACTGCAAGTATAGCATGACAGTGATAGGCATTTTCTCATCGAAATAGTGAGGAGAGCATAAAACAACATGATCATTCAAAGGTATTGTCATCAAGCAACAACATGGAGCAATTACTATGGTGTTCAAGTCATAAATCCATAAGAGCAATCTATGTTAAATCTGTCAAGAGTTCACAATGATAGCCAACAAGTGAATCATAAGACAATAATATTGCATTTGAAGGATCGTTGGAGTTATCATGAGTTACATGAAACAACTATAGATGGTGAATGACTGCATGGTTTAAGGCTATCTTGTTAAAATATTATCTCTGCGAGTGATGCACAGAGAAAACATACAAGTGGCTATAGTATTGGGGGCAAAGAGCAACTCTAGCTTTTGAAAGAATCTTTATTCAATGCCTGGTTTTGAAAATCCAGAACTTTGAAAGATGAGAACAAAGCAATTGTAGAATACATTTATGTTTCTGGACTGAACTACATGAATGAAATTGATATAAAACACAATCAAGAGAATCAAAATATTCAAGAAAATTGAAGAAGCTTTCATTTGCACACTATGATCTTCTGCAACAAAAGGAAAAGATATAGGGGTTTTGCATGAAATTTACAAACATGTAATAAAAGATATGGCCATAGCCTCAAAAAGAAAACCCTTGGTTAGGGTTTTAAAGTGAGAACTTGAATAGCTATAGTAAAACCTTCGACATCAAAATGGATGTGAGACAAAGTGGGGAGTTACAAGAAATATACATGAAATCACCAGGAAATGTTTAAGGAAAAAAAATGCAAGTATGTGCTCATATCATGGAATGGTCGAGCCACAGTTTTAAGTTACAAAAAAATGAGACCACATTGTTCATAATATACACTGACCCATTTGGGGTTTTTGCTAAAAATTTCAAGCTCAGAATGAAACCTCAAAGGTCAGCCATAAAAGAAAATGATACTATCTCTGCAAAGAAGAAGTAATCTATAGAGGGAAAATTGAGTTTTCATTAAAATACCATGGAAAGTGCAGAAAAACAAACCAATAGGTATCCATATTTTTGGCATAGCAGAGCTCAAAATGAGAATTTTCTGTACAAAAAAATATGGCAACTTACAGAAAGGCATAAAACAAAGGAAATATTCATTTTTCTTGCAAATGCAGCTCGGTTTCAAGCTTTTATCTTCACAAAAGAAGTCAAACAATGAATGGAAATGCGTTTACTTGGAGCTTTCTACTTTTTCTTGCTTGAAAAATGTTGAAGATGCCTCTGTAATTATCAGAAATCTCCATGACAGAGCTCTAGGTCAAAACTCTTGGCGGCGGGCCAACTTCTCCAAGAAGCTTCATGAAAGTGAAATGAATATTTCATTTTGCTTCAGCTTTGTCTTAGGGTTTCTAAACCCTAAGGAGGCCGATGGACAAGGTATTTTCTACCTTGTTTTTATTAGAAATATGTTTGCCAACTAATACATCCCGTTGGCAAATATTTCATGCCTTAGGGGTTTTAAAGCTTATATGCTAAGTCTTTTGACTTATGCCTTTTGCTTGCATGGTCGTGCTTTGGATGTTGTTTTTGCATTGATATTTAATGTACAACATTTTAACTAAGTGGTAATCTATAAATCACTTAGTTAATAATGCTATTTTAAATGCAAAGTAAAGTAAAGTAATTATGCCATGTGAACTCCTTAAGCTCCTTTATGAGGTTGTTTAAGTTTTTAATGATTGAGAGCATATAGGAGCTATCAAGAATTAGTTTGCAAATATGAGGCAAGGATGTAGAAGACTGTTTCTCCTTTTTAATGACTTGGGAGAGCATCTTGGAGCGAGTTTAGCTTGCCTTTATGGAGGACTTGGTCAAGCTTGACCATTTCAACCTTATTGATCACTTTTGGAGATAGATTTACGTGCTAGATTTTATGCCTTATTGTGGCATCCAACCCAAGGAAGCTTCTATCTCCTTGTTTAGTGCAATTGTTGGGAGTTGATGCATATAAAAATTTTGTAACTCATTTTTGGAGTCAGTTCTTACTTGGTTTTTTTTGCTTTGTGACTTTGGTGAGTCCTTTGGAGAAAATACAAAAGTTTTGTAACTCAATTTTTTGGAGATGAAATTCAGTAAAGACCTTGGATATTATTGACTTGAAAGTTTTGCCTACTTGCTCTTTGCATTTCTATGTTTAGTTAGTTGATTGATCAAGTTATTAGTGACGTAATGTTTTTTTCCTGGTAGCTTTGTCTTCGGTTTAGAACCTTTATGTAGAAGGTATGTTTATTCAGGTTACAAATTGTGTCAAAAAGGTGTAAATGAATTTTGGATGTGAAATTAATTTTCCTCCTAGGAGTCTGAGCACTAGGACCTATTTGTGAAACATTTAAGCAAAGATATACAAAAATGAGTTATGCAAGTTTATTTCCAGTCATTACAAGCAAGTGTATAAAATCTGGTTTCAAATCCAAGTAATGTTTAGGTGCATCACCATAGGGTTTAGTTTTCATTTTCATGCATTCCTTCTCCCTTTCCTTATGCAAAATCAAAGTTTTAGGTGACACCATAGGAAGCCGGCCTTCTCCGGAGGTTGACCTCTATTTACAAGTTACCCATAGCTTTAGAGGTCTTCCTATGTTTCTCTAAAATGCTAGGTCCTATAGCTTAACATGTTAGATTATGTAGCTTAGTTAGGGTGCAATTTCAATAGATTACAGTTTTTGGCATGCCTAGTGGGACTGTTGAGCAGACAGTTTAAGAAAATACATAAGCATTACTGGTTCTGATATGCTGCCAGTAAGTTTTAGGCCTTTCATAGGTTACATCAACATATCATGGTTATTCTGTGTACCAGTACATTACTAAGAAGCTTCAGAATATTGAGAAATCTGGTGTTTTCTCAGTATTATTAGCCTTTGGGGGGCAATTTGAACAACACCATGGAAAATCCAACTTTATAACAATTGGTTTCAGTAGCCCAAGTACTCACAATTAAATGAGGTTTGATGTCTAGACTTGCTATGTTTCATGTTTTATCCTTGCAATGTCTAGTTATCAACAATATAATGGATTTTCACCTCCATTTCATGAAAATCATCCAAATATGTCCACTTATCAGTCATTTTATACATTACAGTCTATTGTTTTTATGTCAAATGACCTTGTAACAACAAATTACCAGCATTTTCATCATGTTTCCCACCCTCCCACTCCTGCTCAACCTTTATATCATCCATTATATGATCAAAATCAACCCCAAGAGGAGGTTTTTGATGCTAACTAGCATGACTATTTACATAATCAGCCTAAAAAATATCCTTACCAGATTGTATTGGACCTAATCCAACAATTTGATCATGTGTTGTGGTCTTTGAGTGAAAATTTTGAACATATGAAGATTAATGATGTCAGTAAGGCATTCTCACACATGTATGGTATGTTGGTCGACATCAAGAAGCAAAAAAAGCTTATTTTGCAATGGCAAGAGTTGGGATTTAAGTTTGAAGGTCTTGAGAGAGAGATAGTGACCAAAGAGGAGTAAATGAAGTTTTTATCTGCTCAGGTGCAAGGTAGTCGAGCTTACTCAGATTATCAAGCACAAAGGTATGAAACCTAGGCAACCCTTTCCATTCCTAGTTTCAACTCACCTCTTCCTGTAATGTTGAATCATCTGATGAAGGAGGAGGTTTCCAAATATAAGTTCCCTAGCTTTAAACAAGAGAAACCTTCTGATCCCTTTAGTGAGCCTATCAATGAGCCTTCTACCCTCAAGATTCCAAGTTGGAAAGGCCCATCTCTTCCACCTTGTGAGGTTCCTTCACCTATCATGCAAATGAAACCATGCTCTAGCATCCAGGAATCAAAAGAAGAGCAGACCTTTAACCAACACAACTCACTCAACTTGGAGGAGACTAGAACTATTAACTTGCTACATTTAGCTATGGAGGAATATAGAAAGTAACATCAACAAAGGACTGAACAACAAGAAGACATTGGTGGATTTCTTATTGATGACAATCAACAAGACAATGGAGGCTTAACTCAGGAAGAAGAGCCTAAAACTGAACCTGATACTATCCTCCAAGGTGAGAGCTTTAATGTTTTTTAGCACGCTATGAATGAGAAGGCTAATGTTGAGCTTTATGAAGAGGTGTGCACAAATATAATTGAACAGTTTTATTCAAAGTTGGATGGAAAAGAATTAGAAGGGGTTGACAATCATGCTGAACTAGAACAACAGGTTCACAAGCTTGAAGAGATGTTGAAACAACAAGGGACTCTTCATGAACCTGATTTGCAAGGTCCTAGCTAGTTGGAGGAGCTTCCATTATGCTATGCAGAGGAGTTGGAAGCTGATATACCGATTGAAGGTTGGTTGGATGAGGCTTCTTCATTGTTTGAACAATTTCCTTCGTTCGTTTAAGAAGACAAGCCTAAATTGGAATGTCTTTCTTTGAGTGATAATGAGGATTATGAGTAGCTTCCTTTCTGGTGTATAAAAGAGCCCAAGGCTGATGTATTGATTGAAAGTGAGTTGGAAGAAGCCATCTTGTTGTTTGAACATTTTCCTTCCTCCATTGAAGGAATGAGTGATCATTTGGAGTAGCGGTATGTAAAGAAAGTGGGTAATTAGGTGCCTTGTTTGTTTGACAAACATGAGATCACTAAGGAGAGTCCAAGATTTGTTCATTCAAGGGGTTTTCCAATAAGATATTTAGCTAGTGTGGAGTCCAATGCAACACCAATGATCAATCTTGCACTCGCACATGAAGGTACAACTAAAGATGGTATCAAAGATGCACTGGCTGCTAAACAAGAGTATGTTCAACTCACTTCCCCCCCCTTGAATAACATTACATATGATATGTTTGAGGAGGTAAGTGAATCTATTTATCTCTTTCAAGAATTGGTGCATTAACTTGTTAAACATTTCTCTGTATTTTGTCCTTTCTTAGCTATCATCATGCATGCAAATCACTGCATATTGAGAAGAAAGGGAAGCTATTTCGTTCTTCCTGTAAATGGTTTTGTTTAAGTATTTTTGTCTTACCGGTTAGTGTAGGGTAGGTTTAGCTACAAGTTTCATGTCCCTAAGTGTTGTTTCAACACAGTTAGGTAGTTTCCCTTATGTAGTTTTCCTGTTTTCAATAAGTTTCCAAGTGTTTTGATCTGTCTTAATGAGTTACAACCATGTTCAATAGGTTCTTTTAGGTCTATTTTTGAGTTTTCTAAATGACTCCATGCCCAATGAACAAGCATAGGTAACTAATTGGTTTTCATGTTTAGCAGGCAAACATACAACAGATATCGCCAAAAATGTTACCGGATTTTCACTTATAGCTCAATCAGGTAGAGCTTGTTGTTTTAAGTTGAAAAAGAAAAGGTACATTTTATCTTCTCCTATATTAGATTCAATTGCTTAAGTGAAATAATTCAATAAAAAGATTGCATTTTACAAATTATTGCATTTACACAGATGCATGTAACATAGGAAAGATTCATACAAGTCTTTTATGAACAAGAAGTGTCTTTATTGAATTTAAAATTGTACATTGTCTCACACAAGCCATGAGACTAACTTTACCTATTCAATGCAAATTAAGAAAAACCTATACATGAATAAGTAAATGAAAGAAAATGCGCGTATAAGGAGAGTGACTAGTCATTGCCTGAATGACCGGTTCGGTGTTGTCTTGCTTTTTGTTGTTGCCCCGAGCTTCTTATGTCCCTCCTAGCTCCATCTTGCTTCTAGTTCCTACATTTGGCAATAGCAATGATCTTAGAGTAGTGCTCTAAACAATGAAAAGCACAAACATTATATGAACAAACAACAATGCATGTAGAAACTGATCTCAATGTGCATTAAATAAGCAATGCATACTTTAGGTGTCTAGGAAAGCATCAAGCCATCATACACATCCATAATATGCATTTGTTTTCTAACATGTTTGCTTCATGTGCAAATATAGGTTTAATTATGTTTCTATTTTGATTTATCAAATTACAATATGAGTGGTGAAAATGTGGCTCCCACAAGGGTTAAGCCCACTCATAATTTATGCACAACCTTTTAGGTATACTTAAAGTGCATTCAACACAGATTACCATGCCAAGATCTACAACAACTTTTGAGATGTAAATTGCAAGTATAGTGTGATAGTGATAGGCATTTGCTCATTGAAACAGTGAGGAGATCATAAAACAACATGATCATTCAAAGGTATTGTCATCAAGCAACAACATGGAGCAATTACTATGGTGTTCAAGTCATAAAGCCATAAGAGCAATCTATGTTAACTCTGTCAAGAGTTCACAATGATAGCCAACAAGTGAATCATAAGACAATAATATTGCAATTGAAGGATCTTTGGAGTTATCATGAGTTACATGAAACAACTATATATGGTGAATGAATGCATGGTTTAAGGCTATCTTGTTAAAATAATGTCTTTGAGAGTGATGCATAGAGAAAACATACAAGTGGCTATAGTATTGGGGGCAAAGAGCAACTCTAGCTTTTGAAAGAATCTTTATTCAATGCCTGGTTTTGAAAATCCAGAACTTTGAAAGATGAGAACAAAAAATTTGTAGAATACATTGATGTTTCTAGACTAAACTACATGAATGGAATTGATATAAAAAACAGTCAAGTGAATCAAAATATTCAAGAAAATTGAAGAAGCTTTCATTTGCACACTATGATCTTCTGAACAGAAGGAAAAGATACAAGGGTTTTGCATGAAATTTACAAACATGTAATAAAAGATATGGCTATAGCCTCAAAAAGAAAACCTTTGGTTAGGGTTTTAAAGTGAGAACTTGAAGAGCTACAGTAAAACCTTCAACATCAAAATGGATGTGAGAGAAAGTGGGGAGTTACAAGAAATATACATGAACTCACCAGGAAATGTTTAAGGAAGGCAAAAAATGCAAGTATGTGCTCATATCATGGAATGGCTGAGCCATAGTTTTAAGTTACAAAAAAATGAGACCACATTGTTCATAATATACACTGATCCATTTGGGTTTTTTGCTAAAAATTTCAAGCTCAGAATGAAACCTCAAAGGTCGGCCATAAAAGCAAATGATATTGTGTCTCTGCAAACAAGAAGTAATCTACAGAGGGAAAATCGAGTTTTCATTAAAATACCATGAAAAGTGCAAAAAAAACATGAATAGGTATCCATATTTTTGGCATAGCAGAGCTTGAAATGAGCATTTTCTGTATAGAAAATATATGGCAACTTACAGAAATGCATAGAACAAAGGAAATATTCATTTTTCTTGCAAATGAAGCTCGGTTTCAAGCTTTTATCTTCACAAAAGAAGTCAAAAAATGAATGGAAAGGTGTTTACCTGGAGCTTTCTACTTTTTCTTGCTCAAAAACTATTGAAGATGCCTCTGTAACTATTGGAAATCTCCATGGCAGAGCTCTAGGTCAAAACTCTTGGCAGTGGCCCAGTTTCTCCAAGAAGCTTCATGAAAGTGAAATGAATATTTCATTTTGCTTCACCTTTGTCTTAGGGTTTCTAAACCCTAAGGAGGCCGATGGACAAGGTATTTTCTACCTTGTTTTTATTAAAAATATGTTTGCCAACTAATGTGTCCCATGGGAAAATCTTTCATGCCTTAGGAGTTTTAAAGCTTATATGCTAAGTCTTTTGACTTATGCCTTTTGCTTGCATGGTCGTGCTTTGGATGTTGTTTTTGCATTGATATTTAATGTAAAGCATTTTAACTAAGTGGTAATCTATAAATCACTTAGTTAACAATGCTATTTTAAATGCAAAGTAAAGTAAAGTAATTATGCCATGTGAACTCCTTATAAGGTCCTTTATGAGGTTGTTTAAATTTTGAATGATGGAGAGCATATATGAGCTATCAAGAATTAGTTTGCAAACATGATGCAAGGATGCAGGAGACTGTTTCTCCTTTTTAATGACTTGGGAGAGCATCTTGGAGCGATTTTAGCTTGCCTTTATGGAGGACTTGGTCAAGATTGACCATTTCAACCTTATTGATCACTTTTGGGGATGGATTTACATGCTAGATTTTATGCCTTATTGTGGCATCCGACCCAAGGAAGCTTCTATCTCCTTGTTTAGTGCAACTATTGGGAGTTGATGCATATAAAAGTTTTGTAGCTCATTTTTGGAGTCAATTCTTACTTGGTTTTTTTTTGCTTTGTGACTTTGGTGAGTCCTTTGGAGAAAATATAGAAGTTTTGTAACTCAGTGTTTTGGAGATGAAATTCAGTAAAGACCTTGGATATTATTGACTTGAAAGTTTTTCCTACTTGTTCTTAGCATTTCTATGTTTAGTTAGCTGATTGATCAAGTTATTAGTGAGGTAATGATTGTTTCCTGGTAGCTTTGTCTCAGGTTTAGAACCTTTATGCAAAAGGTATGTTTATGCAGGTTACAAATTGTGTCAAAAAGGTGTAAATGACTTTTGGATGTGAAATTAATTTTCCTCCTAGGAGTTTGAGCACTAGGACCTGTTTGTGAAACAATTTTGCAAAGATATACAAAAATGAGTTGTGCGAGTTCATTTTCAGTCATTGCAAGCAAGTGTATGAAATCTGGTTTCAAATCCAAGTAATGTTTAGGTGCATCACCATAGGGTTTAGTTTTCATTTTCATGCATTCCTTCTCCCTTTCCCTCTGCAAGATCAAAGTTTTAGGTGACACCATAAGAAGCCGACCCTCTCCGAAGGTTGACCTCTGTTTACAAGTTACCAACAGTTGTAGAGGTCTTCCCATGTTTCTCTGAAATGCTAGGTCCTCCAGCTTAACATGTTAGATCCTGCAGCTTAGTCAGGGTGCAATTTCAATAGATAACACTACCAACCATTGTCAAAGTGCTATATCTTGAAAAGATAATTGAATATTCTCATGTTACCCTATAAGAATTCTTAAGTTACTTTGATCTCAATATCTAGTGCTCTAGCAAGTGGATCAAAGGACTCCAATAGTTAGATAATGAAGAAGAAAATTTCAGCGGTTGAGATTAGTGATAAATTTAAGAAAAGGTCCCTAATTTTTTTTTATAGAATCTTGGAAAATTTTGACTAAGGGCATTAATTTTCATGGTGAAGCTTTCATTTCTTGAAAAAATATTTTTTTTCCTAGCAAATTTATGCACATTATTAGAATTTTGAATAAAATATGGGTGAATCTTGATGAATAATAGCTAATGGAATTAATTACCATGGTGAATATTTACTATTTAAAATGTATTCATTGATGCAGTGTACCCATATATTATTTTATTTTTCATAATATTGAAGTAGGGGCTTGGGGGTTTGGGGGATTGAGAACAATAGTAAATAGAAAATTTTAAAAAATTTACACCATAAAAGTAAGACACTAAATATGAATGAATTTACACTTTATGTTGCCCTATTGATCAAACAATTGTTATTTGATTTTACAAGTTTATAAGTACATGTTGTCAAAATTGTTTACTTTGCCTATATTTTATTTTGGGTTGTTGATCGATATCTAATAATGTGGCCCAAAATAAACTTTAGGTGGAGTATATATCTTACCCAACATGTGCTTATAACTATGTGTAATCAAATCAATGCTTTCCATTAGTATTTAATCACATAGTCCATAATAAATTATGGGTAGAGTAAACAATTTTCATGGCATGTGATTATAAACCTACATACTCAAATCACAATTGTTAGATTATAGTGGCAATCAATGGTGGGAAATGAATGCCTTATTCTTTCAGACATTTGAATCACATAAATGTCCTACTCTCTATAGGGAACTCATTGATTCATGATACCTACAGGCCCATGGGGGTCAACAAAAAGTAGATTATACCGTTAGTAGAATCTAGAACCTATCCATTACAAAAGATTTAGATGCTCCCACTTACTATTTGCACATAATAGGAGCAAAAATCTTAAGATTGTATTCATCTCGTGCATACAATTTAGATGCTCCAACCATTGTCAAAGTGCTATATCTTGAAAAGATAATTGAATATTCTCATGTTACCCTATAAGAATTCTTAAGTTACTTTGATCTCAATATCTAGTGCTCTAGCAAGTGGATCAAAGGACTCCAATAGTTAGATAATGAAGAAGAAAATTTCAGCGGTTGAGATTAGTGATAAATTTAAGAAAAGGTCCCTAATTTTTTTTTATAGAATCTTGGAAAATTTTGACTAAGGGCATTAATTTTCATGGTGAAGCTTTCATTTCTTGAAAAAATATTTTTTTTCCTAGCAAATTTATGCACATTATTAGAATTTTGAATAAAATATGGGTGAATCTTGATGAATAATAGCTAATGGAATTAATTACCATGGTGAATATTTACTATTTAAAATGTATTCATTGATGCAGTGTACCCATATATTATTTTATTTTTCATAATATTGAAGTAGGGGCTTGGGGGTTTGGGGGATTGAGAACAATAGTAAATAGAAAATTTTAAAAAATTTACACCATAAAAGTAAGACACTAAATATGAATGAATTTACACTTTATGTTGCCCTATTGATCAAACAATTGTTATTTGATTTTACAAGTTTATAAGTACATGTTGTCAAAATTGTTTACTTTGCCTATATTTTATTTTGGGTTGTTGATCGATATCTAATAATGTGGCCCAAAATAAACTTTAGGTGGAGTATATATCTTACCCAACATGTGCTTATAACTATGTGTAATCAAATCAATGCTTTCCATTAGTATTTAATCACATAGTCCATAATAAATTATGGGTAGAGTAAACAATTTTCATGGCATGTGATTATAAACCTACATACTCAAATCACAATTGTTAGATTATAGTGGCAATCAATGGTGGGAAATGAATGCCTTATTCTTTTAGACATTTGAATCACATAAATGTCCTACTCTCTATAGGGAACTCATTGATTCATGATACCTACAGGCCCATGGGGGTCAACAAAAAGTAGATTATACCGTTAGTAGAATCTAGAACCTATCCATTACAAAAGATTTAGATGCTCCCACTTACTATTTGCACATAATAGGAGCAAAAATCTTAAGATTGTATTCATCTCGTGCAACCTTTATCAAATAAAAGAGCCATTGCATGCATTATATAAAGCAAATTCCTGTCACATATTATAAACACAATCTCAATTTTTTATCCATGTAATCTTTAAAAATAATATTAGTAGATGAACCCTAAATTACTTTTATTCTTCATAATCATGAAATTTGAGGCCTCACATGCCTTGGGTTTTAGAGGCCATGATAATAAAGGAGAGAAAGAGTCATGTTCATTTTTTAATGGTCTTCTTGATGCCAAACCTAATTATATTTCTAAGTGGAAAATATTGCTGAATATTAATTGTATACAATTTCTAAGAGGCAAATCCTACCAAAAAATAATTTCAAAGATAATATGGCCCCAAAAGCAAGCCATAATTTAATAATAATGGTGATATGGCCCCAAAAGCAAGCATGAATGCAATATTAATGGTATTATAGCCCTCAAAATAAGTGGGAACATAATATTAATAGTGAATATGATTAAGCTTTTTAATAATATAAAATTCTGGAAATTAGGCCCCAGTCACACATCCTATCTTGTGGAAAAACAATTCAATTTAAAAGTTCGATAAAAAAAATTCTTAGGTGAATTTAGTGCTAAACTATTTTTTTCATTAAAAAATGGCGATTTAGTCCCCTTTATAGCTTATCCTATTGACAAAAATGGTGGCCCCAATTTCGACTATTTAGCATTTGGTAAAAAATTGTCACTAAAAAATTCATCGATAGAAATCTCATAAAAGAAAAGACAAAATTTGGTGTAGGTTAGGGTTTGAGAACCTAACTAAAGGTTGTTAAATTGAGTAACAAATACATACAAAAGCACACTTGTGAATAGACTAGGATGAGACAAAATATCAAATAATTGAATTAGAAAAATTGAACATCACAATGGGAACACAGTGTAATGAGTTACAAACAAATTTATCTCCACATTTGATTGCTAACTTGTAGACCTAATCAGTGAGAGAAAAATTCTAGACCAATTCCTTTTTTGCTCACTGATATGTTTTTTCAATATAATATGAGTGTGTATTATAGACATGGGTCCAATTTTGTTGTTGTTGCAATCCCCTATGAATTTAGAAAAACTCCAAACATGATGATTTCTTATGAGTCCTACTTATCTATTAAATGTGGATGAGTACCCAAGAAAAATGTTTTGGACAAGTTACCTCTTAACATGCTTCTTAGTGAGTGATATGTTTTCCCTTGTCATTGCTTTAGATCTACATTATGATTGGGCCAAATAGGCACACATATATTCCAAAAATTTAATGGTTGCCAAAGATGTAAGAATCTAGCTATTCAATGAATCCATGACACATATCCCTATAGCATGAAACCAACATTTAAAAAATTTAGAAAATTGAATTCAAGATTAAGCATGCAAAAGTGATCCTTGATAAAAACTAAAATAATTGATGAATACTTATTAAATTTGACATTTAGAAGAGAAAACATGAAGATCTAGGCATATAAACACAATAAATAACTTTTGGCAAAAAAATATGCTCTAGCCAATCTTTTGTAGTTTGGACTACTCAATAGGGTGTAAAAGTGTTCTTAGAACAATTATGTGCTTGTACAACAAGAAATACACAATTGAATTCCCTCGTGTTATTGTAATAGTATCACAATACCTTATAAAATATAATGACAAACCTTGCTACTTCAATTCTTATTTGTAGGAGCAAATAAATTCTCTTGCTTAATACATATATCATGTGGTTGAATTTACCTCTCTTCTAGCACAAATGGGTAAATTTGATAGAATTTAACATTTTACATGTCTTTGAATCAATTTACTTGGATTGCTGATAAATTTCAAAGTCTAATGATTTGTATACAAAACATACCTTGGTAGAAAATAATTCCTCCATTTCTTCAACACCTACATAGCGGCGTAAAATCCCCGACCATACATGAAATAATCACATGTAGCATAATTTAAATTCTCACTCAATTATGCAACATGTCTTCCTTTGTGACTAGAACTTACTCCAACTATTGTATTGTTGTCTTCACAATCCACATAAAATACCTTATCAAAATTTGGTAGTGCTAACACTAGTTTCTTCATTACTTTGCAATTAAGAATCTAAAAAATCCTTGTGGTAGTAGGGTCTGCCTTAAATCCTTCCTCTCACCCTCATGGTATTTGTTATTGGTGCAAAAATACCATTGAAGTTCCTAGTAAATGTTTGGTAGAAACTTGCTAACCCATGGAAAATTCTAGCCTAGGAAAAATAGTTGTAGTGTTAGCCACTCAAAAATTGCCTTCACCTTCAATGGATCAATTTTCAATTCATCTTTGAAAATAAAAAATCCAAATGTACCAATTCATCCTTTATGAAACTACACTTCTTGAGGTTGATCAAATTTTCATTCTTCAAACTTTACAACAATTGCCTCAAATGCTTTAATACCCCTCCTTAGTCTTACTAAAGATGATTATATTCTCCAAACTTACTATAACAAACTTTTCAATGAAATGCTTCTTATTTAATTTAGGAGTTTGATGAATGTACACAGTGCGTTTATTGGGTTGGATGACATGCTAGATAACTTATATAGTCCCTCTTTGGTCTTGAAGTTTGTCTTCCACTTTTCCCCTTTTGTAATGCAAGCCAATGATAACTACTCTTGAAGTCAATCTTAATGAAGTAATGCTTTCCACTTAGAAAATCCCTCAAGTTTTATATCCTATCTTGTGGGTATTTGTACTTGGTTATGATTTTATTAAAGGATCTAAAACATGTGCCCATATCTCATTTATCCCCTTTCTTTGGGATCAACATATTGGTACCACACATGGGCTAATTCTCTCCCAGATTAATCCCTTTTGTAGTATTTTCTAAACTCATTGGTTCATTTCCTCATTCTTCTTAAAACTCAACCAATATAAACCTTATTAGTTAGATTTGATCTTGGTCTCAAATCCATGTGATGATTGATAATCCATTATTACTTATCCCTTAGATATCTCACTACACATTATGTTTTCATACTTCTAGAAAACCCTTCAACTCTTGTGGTATGTCCTTTGTTAGTACTATGAATTCCTCTACAAGCTCAAAAATAAATACATACCATATTTCCTTTATATTCAATAATTTCAAGAACACTTTTGTTGATATCAACATTGCTCTAGAGTTTACTTCATACACCTAATCATTTAAGGGATTTAGAGTATTTTCCCCATCTTTGACAAGAGTATACATGTTTCCTCTCCATCATTCATGTATTTCCTATTAAATTACCAAGGTCTTCACACTATAACATGACACACATCCAAGGGAATGAAATCGCACAACACTCCATCTTGGTATTAGCCAATATTGAAACTCACTAGATATTGTTTCCTCACAATAACTTGATGCCCATTTTTCAACTAAGACAAATTGTAGGGGTTGGTATGAGCTACTCTTTTTTACACCATTTCTGTGGACACTAGATTATGTGTATTGTTACTATTAATGGTTACTTTGTAACAGTTGCATTTGTACTTGCATAATACAAAATAAAATTTTGTGATGTACAAGTTCCTTAGTTTCCTAAGGTGGCTTCAATAAGATTCTTCTTCTCATGAGTTACTCTTTGTATATCTTTGGATATTTGATTCACATAAGAAATCCAAATGATTCTCAACCCACTTACAATAAAGTACATTTACATCCTTCTTGTCATGATATTTTGATCCACTCTAATGACATTTAATGGATCATAGACTAGACTAACCACACTTGAAATAGGTAACCCTAATATCTCTTCCATAACTTTAAGATCCTTCTCATCCTTTACTTAAATTTGTGCTACCATAGTTATAGCTAGACAATTAAGAGGCACTCCTCTCCCTTCCTCAATTTTTTGAGATATTATAGAATTGTATCTACCCTTATCCCTACCATCATTCAATTTCCTTCTATTTAACTTTTGCATGGATTTAAAGACATATTGATAAGCATCTTCAATGTTACAAAGACTTAGCATAGTCATCTCATCTTGGATGGTAAGCCACATGTTGTTAATGTTCCAAATCACCTTCTCTTGATCTAGTTCATGATGTTCAAACTAGATGGTGAGACTATTGAAGTATTTGGTATAATCCTTTAGACTAAGCTTATGTTATCAAAAAACTTGGAGCTTCTTCAAAATATCTAGAATGGCAATCCATTGGCTAGAATTTTCCTCTCAACTTAGCTATGATTGAATCCTGATGGTAAACCTTCTAATTTGCATGCCTTATTCAATCCAACTATAAATTATTTAGCCATAGGTGGCATTTCCCTTTAGTCTAGTTTAGGAAATCTTCACCCTCAATAGGTTTGAGATATCCTAAAACTCAAAATACTTCTCTCCTTCAGTGATCTAGTCAATTAACACTTTAGGATTTAAGATTGCCAAAAATCTTGACACATCCATTTGTGTGCCTACCTTTTTCAATCCTTGAAATTACTCAAAACAACCTCTCTTTGCATGCATCCATATTTAGGTCTTTGACTTGTCCTCAATCTTCATTCTCACTTTCTCCCTCTTCTTACATAACACTAGGATTCTTCCTCTAGATAAATCCCCTTTGTCGATCTTCTTCCATCAAATATGATCTCAATTGCATAATTATGAGCAACTTTACTAGCTTACATCCAATCTCTCAAGAATTTTGGTGATTGCATCTTAGTCTCTACCAACAACTCTTATGGGTGGCATTATTGACTATAGGTTTGAAAAAAACCTATGATTGCAAATAAAAATTATACACATATCGAGCACTCAAAAATATTGAGATCTCATAGGATTCACACTTCATAGGATAAAACCTTACTTTGATACCACTTGATGTAGCTTAGGTTTTGAGAACCTATTTAAGGGTTGTCAAGCCAAGCAACAAATAACAAACATATGCATAATTATGGAAAACATAATATATGATAGAAAAATAGATAATTGAATATTACAATAGGTGCATTTTGATTAGGCAAACTAGGCATGTGCATGGTCCATGTAGTGTAGGAAATTACATACCTTTACAATTTCACACTATGTTTGTGTCCCTTAATTTATTGGACTTAATTAAGGTTCTAATTTTCCAAATTATGCATTCCAAAGCCTTATTTTCATCCTTTTCCGAAAGGAGAACCAACATTAAATAAATGCATTTAATATTTATTTTAACATGGATTATGAGTGTCCTAGAAATATAGGCCAGGACCCATTTTCCCATGGACGAATAGGCCCCTTTTATGTGTTAGGACCCATTTAAAAATATATTTTTGGCGGTATTTTAATTATCCAAATTCAAAATGTAAGTGTCAACTTTTAGAATCTAATTTTTGAGAAATTAGATAAACATATATAAGTAAATAGTCTTTTTATCATTTGAAATCCATCTAGCATTAAGCAAAATTTCAAGAGAAAATATTATTGTCAAGAGCATTCAAGAGCAACATTATCAGTCATTATCAACAACAATCAAGATCTTAACATCATGTCAAAATTTATGTGTGTTCATGTTGTCTTGTGAAGGCTAACAAGCATTGTAGATCCTCAAGCATCCAAGCATTCAAGAAAATCAAGCAAGCAATATCTAATTCCTTTGAATAGATGTGCATGACTTCAATCCTTCGAGGAAGCCATTGAAGGGTGGTGAGTTGCAACAAGTGTTCATTCATCATTTCCTTCCCCTTTATTATATTTTTATCAAAGTTTAATTACCAAACTAGGGTTTGACCAAGACAAACCCCCATACAAAAAAAACAAACAATTTTTCCCTCTTTATGTATGTGCAAATTACATGTTGAAGAAGGATTGAAGAGATCTTGAAGATAAATTTTGCATCATTGCATTTGTTGTCATCATTCTTGTGAAGACACAAAAACTAAGTTGCAAAATTTATTTCTGACATTCCGATAGTGGGACCAGTGGGAAACATAAGCTCAGATCCAACACGAGAGGACCCAAAAATTTGAGTAGGACCCCTATACAAAGATCCATTCATCCTTGGGAGAATGCATCCTTGTAGGAACCTCGAAACCAATTTTTTTGAGTAGGTTTTCTATCCTCTGCACTCCCTAGATCCACTTGCAAACTATTGTTTTCATTTGTTAGTTGTCAGGATCTTGCATTTTTAATATTAGGGCATATAGGATCATTAGGGTAATAATTCTAAAATATTTCCAATCCATTTGAACCCCCCATTGGATGTAAATTCGGGTATGACTGGCTCACCATTAGGGCTGAAATTCAATCTTTTCACCTTGTGATCTACATCTCCAATGAAATTTAGAAAAGGGCACTATTGAATCCTATGTTATTTGCATTAAGGGCCTAGGATCCATTTTTCTATGTTTCATTTTGGTGAACCCGACATTCTTACACTATATTTTTTTTGAAATTGGAAGTCCTTCAAACCCTAGGTTTAGATTTGCATTGCATTGTTTTGCATTTCTTATTTAGGGTTCCATTTTTGCATTCTAAAAGCATAATTTAAAAAAAAAATTGCATTCATCTTGCATCATAGCTTGCATTAGAATTTGTTTCAGTCATCTTTAGATCATATTTACATTTGACTTGCATTCATTAAGTGGTTAAAATTTTGAAATTGTTACTTTTATTTCGATTGCATCTTTCATTTAAGTCAAAAAAGTGATTTTTTTTGCACTGTTTTGTTTCATTTGCATAAAATCTTCATTTTCAGAATTTTGCATGTTAGAACTAGTGAATTATTGCATTTTAGATCTAAAATTTATATAAATTTTTCATCAAAACATTTTCACCTTTGTTTCACACTAGCATCTTGCATTACATTGTCCTAAATTGAGTAAAATATGAAAAAATAGTCATTGCTTAACCTGTTTGCAGCTGGAGAAAGAAATATCAAACAACAACATAAAACATCAAATTTTCAATTTTCAGAACCCTGTACAAAGACCCAGTCACCCTTGGGAAACCTTGTCCTTATACAGGTGTCTCAAACAGTTTTTGCACAACCTTTTATCTTTGTATTATCAGTCCATTTCTGCTTGCAGATGTTTGATTTGAAATTATGGAAAAAACGTTATTGCATATACAAGAAAGATGTCATTTTTTTGATTTGTTGTAAATTTGGGAACAATTTTTGCATTTCAATATTGAAAATCATTAGATATGTAGGAAAATTATTTATATTTATGAAGCATTGCATAATTGGGATAGATTAGTTTTCATTTTTGCACAAATTCATAACTCTAGGTTGTTACAATTCATTGCAAATAGAGTAGCAACATGTTTCCTTTTCAAAGATGTGGTTTTGATATGGTTAAGAATGGCTTGCATAAGTACAATCTCTTTTCTTATGAGTAAAATTTAGGGAAAATAAATGAGGTCATTACCAAACATGTTAGTCATTCTCCTAATATCTTTCTTAATTATGAGAATAACTTGACACAAGAGAATGAAATCATTGATACATTTCTTAATATCACCTTGCATATCCTTCACTCATACCCTAACATCTCTCCTATTTGTGAGAATTTTTTGGTGCAAGAGGATGCAATCATAGACAATCATGAAAATCATAGTTTCTCTTCTCTAGATACTTCCTATTTGTGACGAAGGTATCTCGGTGTTAGAAGATCCAACCATTGAGGGTCATGCATGTCTTTTTTATCCTTCTCCTAATGTGTTTTCCACTAGGGAAGATATTGTGCAACAAGAAGATGATCTCTTTGAGACATTTATTTCGAAAGATGGTAAGATGGGTTGCATAGATGAAGAGGATAAGGTCACCTTAGATCCCCCCTCATTAGAAGATCATCAACAAGAAGTTAAATATGTTGAGATTATGAACACACAATTGACCATTAGATCTCCCTTGATTATAGGACCTCCAAAAACTCTTGTTGGACCTCTGAAGAGTCCTCTAATCATTGGACTTGCTAATATTCCTTATGAACCTCCTAAACCTCATGGAAATATCCTAAATTTTGCAAAACAACTCACTAGTAATCATGTGTTGTAACAACCAAGTTATCATACTGTAGCTCACAAATATAACACTAGAAACAATAAGCAACCAGGACAAACTCCAACATCCATTCCATTGCCTCAACCATATCTCCCACCCGCACCTAATATCTCGTAGTGTAGTGGTAAAAAATTTGATCTTATTGAGCAACTTTGTAACACTCTCGATAAGATCTCCCTTTGGGATTTGATTCAAACATTACCAACTTATCATGACATGCTTCAAAATGATTTACAAAAAAATTTCATCCCTCCTATTGTGCAACCAAATTATGTGGTAGCTTTGATTGAGAACATGAACAAACCTAATTTGGACATCGTTTTTCATCAAAGTGAATTACCTCCTTTAGAAACGCAGAAAAAATGATGCTTTCATGATAGTGGCCATTATTAACAGGTTTGGAATTAAACATAGCCTTGTTGACAGTGGTTCAATGCTCAATGTTTGTAGTGTAAATCTTTTGGATAAAATAGGAGTAGAAAAGACTAAAATTCAATCAAACTCTTTATCTATCTATGGTTTTTATAACATGGGAAAGCAATCACTTGGTGTGATAGCATTACCCGTAAAAGTTGGTAAGGTTACATTACATGATCTTTCATATAATCTCCTCTTGGGTAGACCATGGATTCATGAAATGAATGCAATTCCTTCAACATTATATTGTCTATTGAAATACACTTACAAAAATAAGGTCTACACGATAAAAGTCAATCCTAAACTTGAGAGTTGTTTACAAATTGAAACAGGAATGATAAATCCTCTTAAAACATTGACATCGAATACAAAAGTGGAACCTTTATAATTTTAGGATAAGGATAAGTTCCTTTCACCCATGACAATTTTGTTGGAAGATGATTGGGCATCATTAGATTTCACACCTAAATTCGATGGGGAACCTAATATTATACAATTAAAGTCAAGAAAAGAGAAATAAGCAACAATGGTATCAACACAATCTATCACTGAGTCATCAAAACCATATAATTCTATAACTCCTAGTAAGGAAGAGAATATAAATTACACATCCACATATGTTGAGAATGATCATGAAAAATCACCTTCTTCGAAAGAGATGAAATCACTTTATGAAAGAGGTTATGAGATTTTGAAATAATTTGGATATAATGGAAAAGGATGTGGTGTTAGAGAACAAGGTATCGATATCCCTATTGAGTCTGGCATGCAAGAGAACATAAGAGGTCTTGGTTATTGTCCTCCAAAAGAAAAAAAAGCATCAAATAAATCTTTTCTTGATATCAATGTCATCACGCAAAACACTCCTACGAAAAATATAAATAACGGTCATGATATTGCTTCATCTTCAAACATAAGTTTTAGTGATAATTGGGTTTCATTAGATTTTACACCCTCATTTATGGGAGAGTACAAAATCCCACAGTCTAAAACTAAAAATTCTTGTGTATGTATGACATCTTGTAGTAAGAAAGACATACTATTTTCACAAAAGAAAGATATATCTTATACTCTTGATCAAGAGAGTAAATTGTTGAGGCTTCTCCAAGCCTGCTTGATATCCCTCCCTCCAAGAAAAAGAAGGAAATTCTATAAAAAAATCTCATTTGGTGCATATCATTGAGTGCATGGTCATTCTACCAATGAATGTAATGCCTTGAGTAATAAAATACAACATCTTAAGGATTGTGGTGCTCTTCCTTGTGTCGATGCATCTAATTTCTCTAATTGATAATTATTTTCATCCTATCATGTTGCTCATCACTATGTGGCACTAGTAGCTTTATGTGTTTTTCTCATTTTCATTCATGGTGGTACAATCTTAATTGCAACCATATTTTTTTCATGGTAGCAACATGATAGTCCTTGGTGTGGTTGTCCTTATCTCTATGCTTGGGGGGTAAGGATAACTAGTTTTGGGAGGTGTGCATCTTTGTCAAGGATCCCCTCTTATCCTCTTTCTCCTTAAAATACCAACACAACAAGTAGTTGACATTTTAAGGGGGGGGATATAGTCCCCTGATCATTTTTTGCATGGTCTCTTCCTAGTGATAATACTATACATCTCCAAGGAAGTGTGACCTTATTAATCAAAGTGTGATCTTCTTAATTCATGTGATGTGTCTTATTTGTGGTGATATTAGACTTGGTGTCCTACAAGAGTTTGAACTTTTCTTGGCATATGACATTCTCTTTAGTGGTAATGCTATGGATAGTATTCCCTAAGGTGTGAATCTTTTATTCATCGAGTAGTCCTCTCTTGGTAGTGATGTCAAGTGTGAAGTTCCCTAAGGTGAAACCTTTCATATATTAAGAAATATCCCTTTGATTATTTTTCTTTACCTTTTGAGGTGATTACAATATCCCTTGAGGTTTTAACCTTCTTGCATTTGTCCCTCGTGATGTTAAACCTTGGCATTTTTGCTTCACTTTATTCATAGGAGTTGAACTTAGCATAGTATTGGGATAAAATATTAATCATTTTGTGGCACATTATCAAAGTTATCAGAGAGTATAACTTTTGGTATGGTTGACATATGGGAACACACTTGTAGGCCTAGTGAAAATTTCTCAATTGCCACCTTTTATGGGTGCACACCTAGTGAATATCAGAATTCACTAGATCTTGTGTGTTTCTCATTTTACCTCAGAGCTCACCTAGTGTATATCAGATTGCACTAGCCTTTGTGAGTATATTTTGTGGATGTTGATCCATCCTTTCCTTTTTTTCTTTTTGCATTAATTTTGATAGTGTATGTTTTTGTATCTTGTGTAGTTATTGCATACATGCATTTGTTATTTTGTGCCTTTGTTGGTTTTCCATGGGATCTTAGATCCTGGGGGCTTGGCCACCTCCTTGATCTTAGTTATCCTATATCTCTAACAATTGTACAATTAGACCTATCTTGACATATATTTCTCTACTTTAGTGTGAGTCTGAGCATAAGTTCATACTCTCACTAAAGTGGGGGCTAAATATAGTGTAGAAAATTGTATATCTTTACAATTTCACACTATGTTTGGGTCCCTTAATTTATTGGACTTAATTAAGCTTCTAATTTTCCAAATTATGCATTGCAAAGCCTTATTTTTATCATTTTAAAAAGCAGAACCAATAGTAAATAAATGAATTTAATATTTAATTTAACATGGATTATGAGTGGCCTAAAAATATAGGCCAAGAGCCATTTTCCCATGGGCGAATGGGTCCCATTTATGTGCTAGGACCCATTTTAAAATATGTTTTTGGCGGTCAATGATCCAAATTCAAATTGTAAGTCATCTTTTGGAATCTAATTTTTTGAAAATTAGATAAAAACCTATACATACATAGTCTTTTTATCATTTGAATCCATCTAGCATTAAGGAAAATTTCAAGAGAAAATATTATTGTCAAGAGCATTTAGGAGAAACATTATCAATCATTATTAGCAACAATCAAAATCCTAACATCATGTGAAAGTTTATGTGTGTTCATTGTTGAACACCCAGAATATTGAGAGGGGGGGGGGGGGGGGAATCAATATTCTCTTAAACCATTCAAACATTAAACATCCAATCAACAAAATATATTCAACGGTAATAAAGAAAGAAAGCATGGAATATTAACAACACTACATAACACATGAACACCAAGATTTTTACATGGAAAATAAAAAATGGGAAAAACCATGTTGAGGGTTAGCTCACAATATATCTACATCATCTGATTCAGATCTAACACTTTGCTTTCCTCTGCATTCACATCACTTCAATATTCTACTCAATATTCACTACTTAAATTCACATTCCTTTGATAATATTCACATGTAAGACACTTGCAACATACTCCAAATATATCTAAAACACCAAAAATATCTAACATATATATCTGCATCAACTCTAACATCAATTAGGTCGACCTAATTAGATGTAACACCCAATATATAGCTTGTTGGCTCTAAAAATTTCATACATATCTCACGCCAAGATTCAAAACTCAAAATAATTTAAAATAGGTTGGCATGGACCTATAATAGATCCCACATAATACCACAACACTTATTTATCCTTCACATACCTTTAAACTTGTTAGGTTGGCACAACATAAGACCTAATAACAAAATCCTTCAACTATGTATCCACATGTGGACATGTGGACCTCAAAAATCAATGCCAACTGTAATTCCTACACAAATGTCATCTGTCAACATCTCCTTAAATCCGCAAAGCCAAACACTTATTGATAGAGAAGTGTAGACTCTCCCACACAAATGCACTGTACAAAGAATAATTGATTTTCCAGATCAACTTATGTTACTCATATCTTTTGATCCAGTAGCTAAAACATGATGAAAAATTGGAATCATATGCATCTAACATCCAAAAAAATAATGTTAGAAGTGCAAAGTGACACCTTCACTTGTGGGCCGGTGTGGACCCAAAAATTAAAGCATTGTTAACTGAATCAACAATATTGACACTTAGTTGATTTCCCATTACAACCACCTTTACTAGACCAAACCACTTAGCAAAAATGTCTTCTACAAACACTCCAAAACTTGTTAGAGACAACCACAATGATTCACATCATGATATTCATATCCAGACAATGTTGGAATCAATGCCATCACTATAATTCTCATGTTGTCAACATAATCATCAATGCCAAACTTCTCATTCTTCCAACAATCTCCCCCTTTTTCATTGATGGCAACATGCCAAAAATATCTCCAAACTTCTCCAAAACATTCTCCCCCTTTGACATCAAGGGAAAAGGGTGCCTATACAATTGTTCTGTCTTTCACCAGAACTCCCCCTGAGATATGTAAGCTTATATACAAATTGAAAAGATTGGATTGACTCCCCATGAGTCATGTACCAACAAAAAAAACAAACAATTGCACTGGAAAACTGCTCTACATAGTCTACATATATACAAAGAATATGAATAAAATACTAAAATACATGAAAAAGTGATAAATATGTCAACCGAAGGAGGTTCACACCTATAACTTCTGTACATGGGCCTACCATGCTTGCCTACCTTCTTCCTAATCTTTCTTTTCTCCCACAAGTAATCTACATTGTGATTCAAATTCCAATAGTAGCTCTTCTCCTTCTTTTGGAGTGTTGGGTACTAGTGTTACACCCCGTAGTGTTACTACTTAATTTACTTTTACCTAGTTGGGTGAAAATGCTTTAAATGAGTCTATTTATTTTTATCTAGTTTTGAAAATATGAAATATAAATTTTGATTTCATTTGATGTTATGAAATGATTTTGATTGTGAAATATATGATGCAAATGAATGTATTGTTTTCGGCTAACTATTGTTGTAATATACTAAGTTGGATGCAGGAATTGAATCAAGCCTCCTAAAGAGAGAGGAAGTATCACTTGGGGAGAAGAACTTGGTCTGGTAACCTTTGATAAAGACCTAAATTGAGCTTCCACACACACAATTCTAGATTGGTCAAGTCAGGATAATAGTTTGGGAAATAGTAAGTTACATTTAGTCTTGCTTGTGGTTTTATTTGTGAAACTTCTTGTTTATGTGTTTACAATGTTGAGTCTCTTTGTGATGTGTGTGTTCTCCTTTACGTGTTTCTATTTAATCGATGAGATATATAGACATAAAATGTATACATATATATATGTATGTATGTGTCAATGATAAACTCATATGTGCATGAGTAAATACACACATGAGTAGACATAGATAGATGTAACTATGCATGCTCATGGACGAATTACCCATATGCATGGGAATATCGATCAGACAAGGTGACATATATATACATATTGTAGAAATGTAAAATTGACCTAACACTTATCACACACTCTAAATAATATTTTCACATCATCGACATCGTTATCATCAAACATCATTGCATTTCACATCAATTACGTCCAAAACCCTAATTTCCTCTATTAATTGAATAATACGACATTATTTAATTAATTCACTTTTTCATCATTTTTTATTGATTAAATAAATTGTATTTATTTAATAAAGTCCTAAAACCCTATTTCTGCTATTAATTGAATAATATGACATTATTTAATTAATTCATTTTTTCATCATTTCGACCAATTAAATAAATTAGATTTATTTAATAAAATCCCAATTTCACTTTATTTTGTCTTGCTTAGTTAAATAACACCAATTATTTAATTGTCACTAAATCACTTTATTACCCTAAGTTGATTGAATTATTAAATCATAGTAATTTAATTAACTCACTTTCCCTCCAAATTTGAATAATTTGAATAAACTATTCAAAACATTATCAAAAATCAAATCAAACTAATGCAACTTTGTTTGCAAAAGTCAAACTTGATTTGCACATTCAACTCCAAAATGAATGAGTTAATTAAATCAATTAATTATTCATTCTCAACCACTTTTTTGATTGAGTAAATTACGATCCCTTGACTTCTCAATCTATTTCTGACTGATCAATCTAAACCCTGTCTGATCAATCTAATTCCTAACTAATCAATCTATCTCAGAATCCCACAGATTATTCAATCTATTTCTTCAATCACACAAATTGTGCAATCTACTTTGCACAGATCATTCATGTCTATTTCCTCTCAACGACCTTCAACCGTCGATCTTGATGCAACATTGTTTAATCCTGATCGTCCATTCCGAATCACATTTTCTATATAACAAACCTCTTTCCTCACAAATAAGGATCGAAGAATCAATCTATTCAGACAATAAAGTGATGCCAAAACACCATTGATAGAGCTTCAACATACCTTCGATCAACCATTCATGCATCGTTCTTCAAGATTTTGCACATGAACTATGGAGGCTTTGCAGTGATACAAGCAACCACATCCTCATGAACACACTCTGATACAAGATGGGTAACAATTTTATTATTGATTGAATTCAATTGTTTATGCATTTCCTTTTCATGTTCTTGAATTCAATATTCTTAATTGTGCATTTCATAAGTGTAGGAATAGATCTTAGATTAGTGTTCTTGATTATAGATTAGATTCTATTTCAAGTACATTTATCTTATTTATGTCTATGATTTTCCCCCTCACACATTCTGGCACGCCTGGTGGGACCTCGGTCCTTAACACTAACATTTTTGAGTTCATAGGAGCAATTACAGTTTTCAAAACACAGTTGCACTTTTCCAGAAACACTGTTGACATTTGTTTTCATGTAGAAGCTACATGATTATGAGAGAAGCGACTATTGCACTTTTTTGGTCGCTTTTGCATGTTTTTGGTCGCTTTTGACATAACAAGGTCACTATTGACTGACAATCAATACTTTTTTTACCCTATCTTCAAACTACCATATCTTGGTCATACGAAAGTATTTTTAGTGTTTTTTTTTTTAAATGGGGTATAATTTCATGATCTTTGCAATGGTGTAGGTGGTTTTCAGTTTTTATAAAGTTAAATTTTCCATTGGTGCGCTTAAAGTTAACTTACCTCACAATTTGGTCTAGGTTGTAGGGTTTTGGTGCTTAATCAATTGTCTAACCCTAACGTTTGATTATGTGTTGTGTTTTGGAAAGTTTCTAACATCTCTTGTGTAGATCTTGCAGGATTTATGACACATCTTTTTATGAAAACAACTAACATATTTGTTACAGGGAAGACAAACGGCTAAAGAATTTCAAATTTTCAATGCTTTTTAAGTTAGAAATCCTTCATTTTGGTGCTTAAAAAAAACCCTACAACGAACACATTTTTTATTTAAGTTCTCTAAAATGAATCATTTTCAAAGCTTTCTTAAGTTAGGAGAATTTTCATTTGGTGCTTAAAAAGAACACAAATAAAATGCTTTCGATTTAGTGCTCTAAAATGTTTTTTTAAAGCTTTTTAAGTTAGGAAATCTTTCATTTGGTGTCTAAAAAGAACAACACAAAAAAAACACTTTCAATTTAGTGCTCTAAAATGAATTTTTTAAGCTTTCTAAGTTAGAAAATTTCAGATTGGTGCATAAAAATATCAACACAAACAATTCATTGGTGCTCTAAAAATGTGTTTAAGCTTTCAAATTGATACTTGGAATGTTTGATTTTATTTTTGTTGACCAAACGATTTCCTTTTGTTGAAGCACGCTCAAATTCATTTTTTTTGACCAAGTAAGGCCAGGATCTAGAAACACTCAAGTTTTGGGCTTAAAAATGAACAAATCAATCTTTTTATTACACCTTTGCTATCTCATTGATTGATATCTGAAATAATTCTATTGCATGCTTTAAAAATAGCCATTGCTATCTTATTCACATTTTTTTGGAATAGCACTGCTCAAGGTGCCTAAAAATAATCAAATTGCTATGAATTATATGTCGTGCATTTAGTGTTTTGCAAGCTAAAGTGTTTGTATTCTCCCCTCGCACCTTTTGGCAATCTTGGGTGATCGAAAAAATCTTAAGTTTTGCACTTTTATTTTCAAAATCATACCTTAGAGAGGGGGCTTTCTTTGAGACACACCCCACACTGGAGAACTCATTGCAAGGTCTCGAAGCATGTTTACTGGCGGGCTATATCAAATGTTGCAAAATTATAAGAAAGTAGCTTCAAGCCAGGCTGAAAATAGACTACACCTAATCCCACGCCTTAAGTGGAATGAGAACAGTTAAAGAGCCTTAAGTGGCCAACGGGTGAGTGTCAGATTTCCATGTTCATAGTTATTACTAAGAGCCAATTTTTTTTAGAAGATACCCTTTATCCAAAAACATTCTTTGAAAGTGATGCATCAAAATTTACTTCCGAGAAATTACTTGCCATGTCTAACTTCAAGCCTACGCCATAAGTTGCATGTAAAATCATCACTTTGGAGCATGAGGTAGACCTACCTAAAATAATGGTTTCTGTCTCTAGGGTTGTAAATGTTTGTTTATGTAAAACTTTCCAAAAACATTGAAAACAAACTTGACATCAATATTTGTGCTTTATTTAAAAAGAAAACATTCAAACAAACACCAAAACATGATGGTTGGATCACAAACCCTTTGACTTAGTGTATGATTTTAAAAGAAGCCCTATATTTGCACTCTTTGAAAGGATTTCCTTAAAAGCTTTTGAATATTCAGGTTTTAATTTTAGGCTGCATTAGATCAAAGTAAACATTTGGAAACTATGGCTTGGGTGTCGTGATTTCACAACTTAAAGCCATAGACATGAAGGTCACACAAACTCCATGTCTTTTGAGTCAATCAAAAATTGTTGTATCGCTTATCATACTCCAAAAACAAAGAAATTAAGGAAAAACCCAACTTGAACTTGCAAAAATCCAAAGAAAGATTGCTCAAACTAGAAAGAAAACACACAGAGACCGCCTTTGCACAAAATCCTAGTGTACTCATCACATTTTCTACCACAGTTGCTAAAAATTCATCACAATTTCTCTCTGTCTCAGAAAATTCACTAATGAAAATCAGTTGGATTTGACAAAAACTGTGCACTTGATGCAGAACCCACGCACTTGCTCTTATTTGCTCGCACTTGCTTTTGAGAAACTAGTGCACTTGCCAAGAATCTACTCGCCATTGCCAAAAGAAACTCGCTTTTTCCTAAGTAATCATTGTATCTAACATAAACACACACAAGTTGCACTTGCAATTCCAGCTCGCACTTGCTTCTCAAAACCCACACACTTGACACATTTCAAGCCGCACTTGATAAATCTGATTGATCTTGCCCACATTTTGGCACTTTTGCTTAGAAACCAACACTATTGTTCTATCCTGCTGACAATTGGGGAAAATGAACCAAAGCTGCTTACAAGATCCTTGTTAGAACAAAACAATTGGAAAACCAAATAAGTCATATAGTCCTTCATCCACTATTTACATTCCATCCTACTTTTGGGAAACAAAATCAAAACCAACAAACTTGGATTATCCCCTCACTCGCACTTCTAAGATATCAACAATTACTTGGAACTCACAAATAGTTCAAGTAAGCTTTCTTGCAACATATCCTCTAGAAGGAGAAGTGATATATCAATCCAAGTCCCTTAGCATTTTGAGTTCCAAAGATAGTATCACTTCCAAAACAACACTCAAACCTTAGGGTCTTGAGATTCATAATAAACCATATCAAAACATCCACACTTCCACCATATGACCATTTGGCAGCCAGTTGCTCCAATTCAACCTTTTCCATAGCTAAGAGTCACAAAAAATTCACAAAGATCTTGACACTTGTTTATGACAACCACATGTTCACAACATAGGAAGAAAATGAAAGCAAACAAAAAAAACACTAACATCCCACCAACAAACACCATGAACAATGGAAGTAACCCATGGGGATATAAACTGAGTGACCTTACAGTGGGGTATTGAGCATCAGGACATCCTAAGCATGCAACCATAACATCCCCAACAAAATTTCAACATCAGTCTATTACCCAAATCACTATTATCAAGGGTCACAACATCAAGTAGGGCAACAACATCAAGGGTCTCAAAACCACCATCAAGGAATAAGTCCAGAACATCAAATTTCCCTAAATGAAATTATTAAAAATATTGAGGAAATTAAACGAGATCAAAATATGATTTATCATAAATGACATTCAAATTTGAAACATTACATATCCACAACAAATGGACATAATTCCACAAACACCTCAATAGCCACATCAACAAAACTTCCAATATCATCAAAACGTTGATTCATATCAACAACAAAGTCTATTCCCACAACATCACGTGAATCAACAACATCAATGGTCACAAAATCAGATCCAACAACAATATCAAACCCCAAATTAGAAATATACACATCAAAATCATCAACCACAACATCAAGTGAATCAACAACAATGTTCACAAAATTGAAATCAAATCTGTAGAAGTTGATAAACCAATCTCACAGACCCCAAGAATCAATTGCATGCAATAACCTATCACAAAGAATGAAAGATGTACAAAACAACAAAGTTGCTCTGCAAGCCTCAAGTTGAAAAATGCATTAAGAGAATCAATAATTACAATGAGATCAATCCTTATGAAAGAGATCAAGAAACCCTAAAGTGAAACCTAAAAGTGAAACCCTAGTGTGCACACTTAATAATTAATAAATAATTAATTATCAATATGCCCAAGTTTAGCTTAAGTAACTATAGTGATAAGTGACTTAATTAATTAACCAATATGATATAGTTAATTAAGTGAAATAAATTATTACTCTAACACCCCCCTTAAGATGAACTTAGGAAGTAGCTAAAACACTAAAGATGCATGAAAGCAAAGATGGGTCCCGACAACAAAGCCTGATCAGGTACCCATTTACAAATGCAAGAATGAGGTAGAGAAGTAAAACCCAGTGGGACAAAACCCCCCTACAATGAGATGACCTGCTACAAAGAAGCACTGGAAGAAATTTGTGGAGTAACACTAGAACATGAATTCAACAAGCAAGGAAAGATACTTTTGTTTACTATAGAAACTAGATGAGAATCACTGATTGACTCAAGGAATCATAATAAAGCAACAACAAACCTGATGCCACAAAACACTGGAAAACTCACAAACTAGAACAACCCTAAAATCTATGAAGCAACAATAGGTTATTGAAAGATGTATAACTAAGCTGAAGTGAAAAGAGCTAAAATTTCACCTTCCCAACTGTTAAAATATCCAAGTAATCTCCAAAACACCCATTCGGCCAAGTCTAAAATAAGTGATCAACCTGGGATAGATACAAAAAAAGTTCATGACTGAAAAAATAGATCTCCTTAATACCTTTCCAACGTTGCAAGAATCGTGAAAATCGGAGATCGTGGCAAAAAGTTATGAGCTCGGGAGCCATAAATGAAGATCTGAATTCAGAAAATAATAAAATTCACCAGTAGAAAAATCTAACAAAAAACCTAGCACCATTAGATAGTGCTCGAAACCAGCTTTCTGACGATATCTCATTTTTCCAATTTCCACAACCGAGCGAAAAGTTATGCCCATTTTCCTGATTCTACCTATTTTGCAAAAAGGGCCCCCAGGGCCAGGCACTGGTTGCCCATGTGACCCTAATGGCTTTATTTTTTATTTTTAAATTAAAAAAAAAAACAACCCTCCCACCTTAGCCAGACGACTAGCGGTCACCACCAGAGCGGGTGGGCACTGCATGATTGCGAGTGGCGCCGATTTTTGTTTTGTTTTGGAGTGCATGTTGGGGAGGCCGTACGACCTCTCAAGCAAATTTGTTTTTCCTCAGAAACCAACTTCTTCAAAATTGACGAAATGATAGGCATTTCTAGGGTTTTTGGGCGCTCTGATCGCAATGGTGATGTCCGTTTTGCCCAAAAATGCCCATAAAAATTGGCTACCCCCAGATCTTGCAAAAAAATGCCTGGCTGAAACCCTTGCACTTGAAAAACACTGTAAGACAATATATTTCAAAAAATGAACAGGCAGCTACAGATCTGAAGCTCTGATACCATGTAGAAGTTGATAAACCAACCTCAAAGACCCCAAGAATCACCTGCATGCAATAATCTACCATAAAGAATGAAAGATGTACAAAACAACAAAGATGGTCTGCAAGCTTCAAACTGAAAAATGCATTAAGAGAATCAATAATTACAATGAGATTAGTCCTTATGAACGAGATGAAGAAACCCTAAAGTGAAACCTAAAAGGGAAACCCTAGTGTGCACACTTAATAATTAATAAATAAATAATTATCAATGTGCCTAAGTTTAGCTTAAGTAACTAAAGTGATAAGTGACTTAATTAATTAGCCAATATGATATAATTAATTAAGTGAAATAACTTATTACTCTAACAAAATCCATCAACAATTTCAACATTCAAATTAGGAAATTCCATCTAAAAATCCATCTCCACCACAACCAACCTTACAATCAAACCACAATGTTAAGCATGAATGCACTCCTTTAGGGGATCCAATTGAGGGTGTGCTAAACTAATTAGTCAATTCCAAATTTATCACACTTCCAAAATTGCCACAAAGTGGGGAACCTAGCATCAAACTCCCATGGCACAATGGCAAGATATATTGTAAATACCATGGAGTAAAAGGTCATGATACATAAAAATGTGTTGCACTCAAAAATATCATCCAAGACCTTATTGATGAAGGAAAAATAGCTATTGAAGATGGAATTCAAGGTTCATCTGCCAATGACAACAATGACAATACCTCAAAAGTTGAAAACAACGATCAAGAGCTATCTATCATTGATCACATTGGTAATGTCTCTACATCATCTAGTGAGCAAGAGGACATACATCAAGAAGTTAATCCCAAGAATGATCAAACTCAATCACCCAAGTCTAGCAATGATCCAGTCCAAGATATATTGACATCATCCAAACTCATGGCAGTACATATTGATAATCAAGAGACTCTTAATCCCACACTTATACCCAATGCAAAAAATCTAACCCAAGAGCTATCACCCATATGTACACATTTTGAGGAAATCCAAGGATCCTTCACATGCAATCCCTTCTTTGAAATTGATCCATCTCAAGAGCACGAACCAAAGCATGTCGAAGATAATACCATACATAGTCAAGATCAAGAATCCCTGTCATCAACACACTACAATGACTTGGCAGATATCTTCCAAGACATTCAAGGTTTTCCAAAAGAAGAACAAATCCATACGCCAAGCACACATACATCTACCCATGAGATACTTACTCCTAATGGACATGTAGATGATCTTCATCCAAAATAAAAGTTTCATACTCTTGATATCATAAACAAGGAACAAGAGTCATCTGCTTTTAACATCTTTACACATGATCAAGGCATGGCATAATCTATAGACATATCTAAAATTGATCAAGAAGAAGCATTAAAATCATAAACATCCTCCAGGCAGAATGAAGATATCAAGTATGAAAATATGGAGCATAGTATCTTAAAAACAACAAAGATAATTGACAATCTTGATGTAAGGAAGCTAAGGTAGCAGAACAAATTCCTACACTAATCTTGAAAGGAGAATAATGCAAAACTTTTACAGATCTTTAAAAGTTACAAAAACTTAAACAAAAATAAACATAAATATCATGCATACCACGACAAAGTGATTTACATGGGGAAAACCCTTTCGGGAGAAAAACCCCACACTCCAAAAGCTGCCCAATATAGTATTCAATAAATCACAAAGATTACAATATACTTGCAGAGAAAGCTTCTCACAGGAGTATCACCACTTAGAGATCAAGAGACAACATGACCGCTATTAGACTCTTAGAATACATCACCGTCTTCTCTCTCTACAGCAGTCATAATACAATGCCCTCATAAAATATAGTTACATTATAGGGCAAGACATGCCAACAAAATATTTTCCATTAAATCTAAAACCTAATAATTAATGGTCTGGATTTATAATATATCCTTTACTTAATGTATGTCGGCCATTCTAGAAGGTTCCTACAAAAATTAACACACTCACATTTCACTCAGTGTTGCCATTGTATACACCTATCGATGTAACTAGGAAACACATATATAAATATATATACATCCTATCAACAATAAACCACATATAATTGCAAGGTTGAGACACATTTTCCCAACACTTGAGCAACAAAATAATTGCAAGGTTGAGACACATTTTCCCAACACTTGAGCAACAAAGCATTGGGTATACAACAATCAAAGAAGCACCAATATATTTAGAAGGGCCATCAAAATTTGATATTTCATAGAATCAAGCCAAAGATGTAAATCAAGAAGTTATCCCACATATAGAGGATTCTACTAGTGAAGAAGCTATCACATTTGAAGATCCACAATAGAGAAGAGAAGAATTATCACCTTGTTTCCAAGGTAAGACATCTCCTATTGCAAATAATTTTTTTCAATAGATTCATTATCAAGATAGAGGAGTAGGCCTACATGAACAGGGTATCCTAGAACCAGTGCTGATTATTGGAAATCTTAAGCATCAAGGTCTTGGTTATTCAACAATTAAGGGATCTAAATATGTCAGGGATACCTCTATAATACTGGAGGCAACTTTATCTAATGCAAACATCAACATAGAGAGCACGAAGAGTCCTTATGATGAAATTGCTACCGACACTACAAATAGCCATATCATGAATCGTCATCCATGCATTTTTAAACCCTTTGATTGGGACCAACAATGAGAGAAAAAGCTATATCCAAGAACAAAAAAGTCATTGAAGTAGAAGAATCAACAAAACAAAATGGACAAAGCAAATACAAATGGATACCGAAGCAAAAGAAAGAAAACCATCCCTACCAAATTCCATTGGTCAAAGAAACTATGGGGAAAAATCAAAAGGGGAAGTTCATCCATCCAAAAAGTCCAACAATGCAAAAGAAAGCTTCAAGAGCAACCTACAAGGTATATCAAGGAGTTGGTCCCAATTGAATATCCATATCCACCCATCATTTCTCATCATCCCAAGTTTGGAAAATAAAAGGTTCCAAACTATCGACCAATCCATCTAAATATCATATCCCTCAACACATATCACCATCCAGGATATCCAAATCTCGCATTAACCATATGTTGGAAACAACTCTTTATCATTAGGATTCTAAGGGCACTCTATCGCGATGTGCACATCAAGGTAAGGTTAACTCCATTATTGACAAGGAAGATAAGAATTATTAGGGGTTACATTCAAGCACCCGTATCTTAGCAAAAAACTCCTCCAAGTAGTATATCATTGGCATGTCATGACAACAACAACAACAACCATATCAACACCAACAACGTCTACATTAGCACCACTAGGTGGCTCAAAATAAGAAGAAAATTGTCCATAATGAAAACCTGGTAAACATGCGTCTTGTGTGACATCAGAAAATCAACAAAAAAATCAAGAAAAAAGTCGAGAAAAATCATCCTTTAGTGAAAACCACTATGGTGGCACTTTGGACAAGTACCATGGTGAAAACCTGGAAAACACATGTCATGTGTAGAATTGAGCATCTACATGCACCATTTCAAGTGGAAGCATCGCAACCTATCCATAATAAATCCAATCCATTTTTATCCAAATCTAACTTATCTTGATTTTCACAAATGTTTGGTATACAATTACATTTGCTTATGGAAAACATCTTGACATGGGTCACTATCATTGATCCTATCCTACCCCGCACTATTTGAGCCATAAGGAATTGTCCAAAAGGGGCATACTCTATCCAAACATGTTATCCTATCTCAAGATAATCCATTACCTACATTGCTAGACACTGGGGGGCAAGTACTTACATCTTGCTTCAGAATAAATCTTGATCTATGTCTTCTAGCTCACGTTGTGATCTAGGCATCATCCCAACAACAAGGTATACCACCAATGCACTATCAGGGTAACCTTCAAAATAGTTCATCCCAACAACAAGGTGTGCCACATGGTACCCTTCCCAATAAAAAATTCATCCCAACAACAAGGATCTCGCCAATGCACCACCAGGGTAGCCTTCAAAACAATTCGACCCAAAAAACAAGGTATACCACCAATGCACTACCAAGGTAACCTTCAAAGATGCCAACAACTCGAATCATTTCTTCACTCAAAAATTATAAGATATCAACAGTTTCTTGAACCTCATAGCCAGTCCAAGTAAGATTTTCTATAACATATCCTCTAGAAAAATAAGTAAAATATCAGTCCAAGTTTTCAATATCTTATACCCCAAGCAAAAGGGTAAAATTCACAAAAAGATAAAAAATCAAAAAAATGAAGAAAAATAGTAAAGAGAAGTAAAATATTTTTTGAGTGAAAACGACTTTGTGGTGCTCATCAAATATGTACCGTAGTGAAAACCTGGTAAACATGCACTATGTTTGAATAAGACTTGCATCATTATCTATCGGTACCCCCACAACATCCACCCATTCGCCTCATAATAAAACAAATGTCCAACCATGACTTGGTACTAATTTAGGAAAGTAATCTTGTCTCAAACTGGGGGCAACTTCCTAAAGTTGGTCATGGGTTAGATCTTTATGTGTCCTACCATGGCCAAAAACAACAAAAATAAAAAAATCCAGAAAACAACAAACAAAATAAAAAACATTTGAAAACATCAAAACCAAAACAACATCATTGGGTTATTACTTCACTCAAACAGTCTAAGATATCAACATTTGCTTGAACCCCACAACAATTTCAAGTAGATTTCCCACAACATATCCTCTAGACACAAAAGTGGAATATTAATCTAGGTTATCAATGTTGTTTATCCCAAAAACAAGTTTATACTTTGAGTCAAATGACCGAATACATGGTCTCTGCATGTACAACATAGGCAAGGCTTATCTTTGATCAGCTCCCAAGGCCTTAGGTCAGTCCTCTTAAGTTTCTATCATGATTTATTTCAACTTAGTCAAAAAATACAAAATCCAAAAAAAAGAGTCAAAAATTCAAAATCCAAAAATATATTCACAAAATAGAAAAGGTCAAAAACATTCAAACCAAGCGAACTACGAGCCTCTGCGTGTAAAATGTAGGCAAGGCTTATCTTTGATGAGCCCCCGAGGCCCTAAGATAATCCCTTGAAAACAACAAAAAATAGGATCATAAAACTTAGAAATCAAAATGTCCTATCTCCATCATCACAATCTGTAATAAACCTTTCACCCATAATAATCAAATCATCACCTTCACCCTTTGACAAAACAAACAAAAAAACAAAGCAAACATCAACAGTTAGAACTTTCAAGGAAACAATCACAAAGATTTGATTACAAAACAAACTAAAACAAGGCCGGAGTATCAACTACCTATCTTTTTGACAAGTCACCAACAACATCCTGAGATATGCCTTAATGGATCCGTTCCTACGATAGACATGATCAACACCGGATAATAGCTCCACCCCAAAAAGATATAGCAAGTGATACTGCAACTTTTCTTTTTATCTTTTATGGTCTTATCTTTCTAATTTATTTTATTGACTCATTCCCAAGATCTCTCGAGGATGTCCATAAGGATTTGGAGAAGAATGAATGGGGGTAATTGAGCATCATTTCTCTTTGTTGTTTGTAAGATATTTTGTAATATTACCATGGTGAATACTTGCTTTATTGAGTGTATGAAATTTGTGTTGAAACAATGCATGTAGTTGGATGTTAGGTGTTTTATACATCTCTGTGTAAACTGGTTCAATTTTTTTTTAACACAACCTGACCATATACTTTAAACGAAGTTTTTGTATGTCTGGTATGAGAAATAATACTCTTTGTATGTTGAGTCAAAGTCCACACAATGGATACAAAGTCACCTTGGTTATTAATACCCTAGTGGATCGTATCTGTTTGCTACATCAAACAAGATTATTCAAACTGTGAAGCCTCCAAGCAAAGTGAAAGCAATACTCATCAGTACTAACAACATCAAATTTCTAACCATCATTAAAAATTTATTCTAACTAACATCCATCCCGCATCACAATATCATTAGTATCATATCCATCCTACATCCACAATGTCGTTAATACATATCATGCTAATAATGAAAACAATGAAAACGCCATGCATCATGAATAAACGACATGCATCCATCATTATAAACATCATATCAACATCATATATCAAAACAATATATTGATCATCCATAATAAAACATCATATGAAATAATATATGATCCATCCATTCCCATCATATGCATACATCAAAAAAGCACAAAAACATATAAAAACATATATCATCATACATTGCCATCCATACATTATCACATAAACATATAAATAAGTCGAATCGAAGAAGGTATATCTCATATATATCATCATCAAGAAAGGGAGAATGTCATAATACATCATCATCATGAAAACTAGTGTGATAGGATAATACAAAATAATACATATATATGAGGCCTCGACTGGGTTGATGAATATATATACAAAAAATAATGTCTGCAATATGTCTAAGAAATGAACATCATAAAGATCAAAATACATATGTAACACTGCCCAAAATGAAAGGGAGGAATCTATAGACCAGGTTGTAGATCACATCTAGATCTGGCTGTCTCACTGAACCCTCCTCGACTCCACCTCTTGCAACATTGTGAGATCGGATGGGAGGCATGTAACAAATATGACAAAGCCCGATTGCATCTAGGAAATCTTGCTCCAAAACATCAAAATGGGAAATCAGATCAAATAGATCCCAAGGTCATCTCTCTCTCAGTTGCAGTGGTTTAAGGACCACCTGCAATCATTCAACCCACAATGTTAGGGTTTTGCTCTGAACGCATAATAATGAAACAAAAAATGACGAAAAATGAGACTTAGGGTTAAATTTAGGAAAAAGAAAAAACTTTCTAGAAAAGCGAGGAAACATTAGCAAAAGCGATGAAATAGAGCAAGTGAGGAGAATTTGCAAGTGCGAGAATAACAAAAGCGAAGAAATTTTGCAAGTGCACAGGTTTAAGTCAAGTGCACAGAAAATGACTGAGAGAATTCAAAAGTGAAAAATTAGAGCAAGTGCGAGTTGCAAAGGCGAAAAATTAAGTTGAAAGCGAAGGTCCAAGTCAAGTGCGCAAAAACATAACAAATGCAAGCTTTCTAAAAAGTCCAATGTGCAAAAAATGATTCAAAACGTGTTGAAAACATAAAAACTTTACTTTTGACTAAAATAACTTTGTACACGAATTACAAGAACATGACAAAATGAAAAACAAGAAGCGAGAGGGTAAATACTGGGGCACCGACGCCTACGGGTCGTCCAAACTCTCGAACCAAGTTTGAACAATGCGAGGCTCCCTGAATCCTCGACATTGCTCCTCGACAACTAACATAATGGAAAATCCAGAGACAAGATTTCGCTATAGGATCAAAGCACAAATGAGGAAATTAGAACCCTAATTACCTATATTAACCCTCAAAAACCCTAATTTCACCTAGGAAACCCTAAATTTTAATTAGAGAACCTTCCTACGTTCAAATTAGGACTTCCTAGGAACATCAGAACACGCAACGAGGGACCAATAGACCTAATTTTTTGTCCTAAACACAATTGAACTAAAATAGAACAATGTCATGAGCCTGACCTCAAAATTCAAAATTTCGGCCAACCTCTCGAGGGGCAACACAAAGTCCTACCATCATTCCGTTGACCACCGGGGCACAGTGGGGCATAATTCTTTAAAAAAAAAAACTTGATCTTAAAATCAAAATCTTTGAAACAAAGCAACCAATACTTTGTCTCAAAGAGGGGCAAAATGTAGACATGGAAAATTGACCTAACACTTATCACACACTCTAAACGACATTTTCACATCATCGACATCGTTATCATCAAACATCATTGCATTTCACATCAATTACATCCAAAACCCTAATTTCCTCTATTAATTGAATAATACAACATCATTTAATTAATTCACTTTTTCATCATTTTTGACTAATTAAATAAATTCTATTTATTTAATAAAGTCCTAAAGCCCTATTTCTACTATTAATTGAATAATATGATATTATTTAATTAATTCACGTTTTCATCATTTCAACCAATTAAATAAATTATTTAATAAAGTCCTAATCTCACTTTATTTCATCTTGATTAGTTAAATAACACCATTTATTTAATTATGTCACTAAATCACTTTATTACCCTAAGTTGATTGAATTATTAAATCATAATAATTTAATTAACTCACTTTCCCTCCAAATTTGAATAAACTATTCAAAAAATTATCAAAAATCAAATCAAACTAATGCAACTTTGTATGTAAAAGTCAAACTTGATTTGCACGTTCAACTCCAAAATGAATAAATGAATTAAATCAATTAATTATTCATTCTCAACCACTTTATTGATTGAGTAAATTACGATACCCTAATTTCTCAATCTATTCCTAACTGATCAATCTAAACCCTGACTGATCAATCTAATTCCTAACTAATCAATCTATCTCTCAATCCCACAAAATTCAATCTATTTCTTCAATCACACAATTTGTGCAATCTACTTTGCACAGATCATTCATGTCTATTTCCTCTCAAAAACCTTCAACTGTCAATCTTGATGTAACATTGTTTAATCTTGATCATCTATTTTGAATCATATTTTCTATATAACAAACCTCTTTCCTCACAAATAAGGATTGAAGAATCAATCTATTCAGACAACGAAGTGATGCCAAAACACCATTGATAGAGCTTCAACATACCTTCGATCAACCATTCATGCATCATTCTTCAAGATTTTGCACATGAACTATGGAGGCTTCGTAGTGATACGAGCAACCACATCCTCGTGAACTCACTCTGATACGAGATGGGTAACAGTTTTGTTATTGAATTCAGTTGTTTATGCATTTCATTTTCATGTTCTTGAATTCAATATTCTTAATTGTGCATTTTGTAAGTGTAGGAAATATCTTAGATTATTGTTCTTGATTATAGATTAGATTCTATTTCAAGTACGTTTATCTTATTTATGTCTATGATTTTATCCCACACACACACACACACACACACACACACACATATATACATTCCATGTATATATGTTGATCGATATGATTGTGTAAATACGTGTTTAAAATATCAAGGCATGATATATATATATATATATATAGTATATGAGTATATATATATTAACATATGTGTAAGTATTGACATAATGGAAATGTCCATACTAGTATATTAATATATATATACATACGTATATATATGTATATATACACATACAATAATATATGAAATATAAGAATACATATGTGTATTCATATATCGAATAATACAACTCTATAAATTTGTAAATTGAGATATATATAAATATATATACATATATACATATATACTTGTTAATACGTTAAGTATATATATATGTTATATATATTATATATATTATAATGATTTCTATAGCGCTGAATTATCTATCAAGCGCATAACATATTAAAAATATAAAAAGATAAATATTGCGCACAACAAATAGATTAAGGGAATATCACATAAAGCAACGCATAAACATATGCGATTCTTAAAGTATTTAATGCTGAGTTGAGTGAAATATTGACAACACTATGAATATCACATTGTATCAATGATAAACCAACATGTAATATAGTCTACAAAGACTAAGTTAGTAAAACAAAGGCAAACAAATACTCCAGTATATGAAGCTTTGAATTAGTCAATAGAAAACAACGACCAATATAACAGGGCACAAACTGCATAATGTGGTGCCAACTTGGAGTAGTGGAAACCAAATAGAAGTCTAAACTACAACACAAATTTCAGATTATGAAGCATTATGAAATATGTGAAATGGTCAAATGTGAAGCTAGCCAAAGTAAGTTGACCTGTAGAAGACAATAACCTTGCATTTCTAATTATCATTTTTGATATCTATTTAAATGGGTGACTCATTCACTATGGCTGAGAATGTGTTTACTGTGCAATGATTTTAGCTACCATCTTTTCTTAATCTTGATGAGTCAAACCTTTTGAGATGAGAAGTGTCATTCTTGATACTCTTTTTCTAGCCTTTAGTTTTTGACCTTTGTGTATAAACATAGGCGCTTTCTACCTCAATATGGACGCTTATCTGCATTCTTGCTATGATTTTTTGAGTTATTATTTTCTGATTTCTTGAGTTGTGAGAGGATTTTTTGAGTGAATTGTGAGAGGATTTTGAGAGTGAGACTTTGGCAAAGTGGGAGAAGGCTATTTAGGAGTTGCTTACTGATTTGGAAAGGTTGTGTGGGAAAACCAGTTTGATTAATTGGAGCATTGCATAAATAGGCATGTTGATTTCTACTCTTTTATACTTTATTTTATATATTTGAAAAGATTGTGTGATATTGTTTGTTTTGTTTAAGAATTAGTTCAATTGCTTATTAGGGAAAAATTATTCTATTCTTTTGTGAAAGTGAAAGAATGTTTGTTGTACTTAGTATAAGGATCTATATTGCTTGAAGTGTTTGTACATATTCCATATTAAGGAATGGGTGGATATAGTGGGAATAAATACTATATTATGGATATAGCTTATATAGCTAATGTTTAAACTGGTCAAGTCTTAAAGTTACTATGATAGATATGTTTTAGATAACATAGAGGTAATAGGTTATTCCTGGGGTTAAGGTTACTCCATGGCATAAGGGGATAGCCTATGCATAGGTTATGAATGGTCAAATACAAATCGAACTAGGAAGGTGGGTGAGTGTGTGACATCCACTCCATAATTTTAGGTGATGAATACTTTGGCCAAATTAGTGTAAGTTGCCACTGTTTACACTGTCAATTCACTATGATCAAATTTACGTACTGGACATGGATTGTCAAATGTGTAGGTTGTATCCATTGTATGACAAATCTAGAAACGTTTAGGACACACCACCAAGCTCAAGGAAGGTCAATACTATTATGAGTTTACCAAACCAATATCTTCGTTGAAGGGTAGGGCCATCTATTAGTTTGGTAGATGTGCGGGGGACTGTAGTTAGTCCAAGGTTGGCAAAAAATTACTTGAGTGATACTTCTCCTCACTAGTTGACAACCAAAATTTGATGGAGGATACTTGGACCATTCATACATCTATTGTTAGTAAGCTCATTTGAGCCTTGTTTGTATTTTTGTATCCATGTCTATGGAAATATTGTAAAAGATAAATGTTATCATGAATTATTTACTATGAAATCAATACATTGGAAAGTTGTAATACTTTGATATAATGCAATGGGGAAATTTTGGAAAGATGTTTATTTAAAATGTGCATTTTATCTTTTTTATATGAATGGAATTTTTTTTATAACTCATATTGGATAGATGCTTGAATTATTTCCATGAGGTGAAAACATAAGATTGTTATTATGTAGAACAATGGGCATGTTACACCTGGTATTAGGGCTACCAGGTTCATCTCTAAAACCTATGTGCTCACTATGTTTTCACTTCCAACATTATGAGTCTAATGTTTAGAAATTCTTGTGCCAAGATGGTGTGTTTTAGGTTAACTGAAATAAATTTTCTTAATCTTGTTGAGTCAAACCTTTTGAGATGAGAAGTGTCATTCTTGATACCTTGTTTCTAGCCTTTAGTTGATGAACTTTGTGTATGAATAGAGGTACTTTTCACCTCAATATGGACGCATATTTGCATTCTTTTTGTGATTTTATGAGTTATTATTTTTTGATTTCTTCTTAGTTGTGAAAGTTTTTTTTGAGAGAATTGTGAGAGGATTTTGAGAGTGAGACTTTGGTAAAGTGGGAGAAGGTTATTTGGGAGTTTCTTATTGATTTGGGAAGGCTGTGTTGGGAAACCAGTTCAATCAGTTGGAGCATTACATAAACATGCATGCTGATTTTTACTCTTTTGCACTTTATTTTATGTATTTGAAAAGATTGTGTGACATTATTTGTTTTTTTTGGGAAATTAGTTCAACTATTTATTAGGGAAAGATTATTCTATTCTTCTGTGAAAGTGAAAGAATGCTTGTTGTACTTAGTATAAGGATCTATATTTCTTGAAATGTTTGTGCATGTTCCATATTAAGGAATGGGTGGATATAGTGGGAATGCATACTATATTATGGATATAGCTTATATAGCTAATGTTTAAACTAGTTGAGTCTTAGAGTTACTATGATAGATATGTTTTAGATAACATAGAGGTAATAGGTTATTCCTGGGGTTAAGGTTACTCCATGGCATAAGGGGATATACTATGCATAGGTTATGAATGGTCAAATACAAATCCAACTAGGAAGGTGGGTGAGTGTGTGACTTCCACTCCATAATTTTGGGTGGTGAATACTTTGGTCAAAGTAATGTAAGTTGCCATTGTTTACATTGTCAGCTCACTATAATCCAAATTTACGTACTAGATAGGGATTGTCATATGTGTAGGGTTTAGGAATTGTATGACATATCTAGAAATATTTAGGGCACACCACCAAGCTCGAGGAAGGCCAATGTTTTTATGAGGTTACCAAACCAATATCTTCGTTAAAGGGTAGGGCCATCAATCAGTTTGGTAGATGTGCGAGGGACCACAATTAGTCCAAGGTTGGTAGAAAAGTTCTTGAGTGATGCTTCTCCTCATCAGTTGGCGACCAAGATTTGATGGAGGATACCTAGACCATTCGTACATCTATTTCCAGTAAGCTCATTGGAGCCTTGTTTGTATTTTTGTATCCATGTTTATGGAAAGATTGTAAAAGAGAAATGTTATGATGAATTATTTACTATGAAATCAATACATTGGAAAGTTGTAATACTTTGATATAATGCAATTGGGAAAGTTTGGAAAGATGTTTATTTCAAATGTGCATGTTATTCTTTTTATATGAATGATTTTTTTTTCTAACTCATATTGGATAGATGCTTGAACTATTTACTTGAGGTTAAAACATAGGATAGTTACTGTGTAGAACAATGGGCATGTTACATGTGGTATCAAAGCTACTAGGTTTAGCTCTGGAACCTTTTTTCTTGCTATGTTTTCCCTTCCAACATTATGAGTAATGTTTGGAAATTCTTGTGCCAGGACGGTGCATCTTAGGTTAACTGCAATAAATTTTCTTAATCTTGCTAAGTCGAACCTTTTGAGCTGAGAAGTGTCATTCTTGATACCCCGTTTCTAGCCTTTAGTTGTTGACCTTTGTGTATAAATAGAGGTTCTTTCTACCTCAATATGGACACATATCTGCATTCTTGCTATGATATTTTGAGTTATTATTTTTTGATTTCTTGAGTTGTGAGAGTTTTTTTTGAGAGAATTGTGAGAGGATTTTGAGAGTGAGACTTTGGTAAAGTGGGAGAAGGTTATTTAGGAGTTTCTTATTGATTTAGGAAGGTTGTGTTGGGAAACCATTTTGATCAATTGAAACATTGCATAAATAAACATGCTGATTTCTACAGAGCTTTTATACTTTATTTTATGTATTTGAAAAGATTTTATGACATTGTTTTGTTTAGGAAATTAATTAATTTCTTATTAGGGAAATATTATTCTATTCTTTTGTGAAAGTGAAAGAATGCTTGTTGTAGTTAGTATAAGGATCTATATTGCTTGAAGTGTTTGCACACATTTCATATTAAGGAATGGGTGGATATAGTGGGAATAAATACTATATTATGGATATAGCTTATATAGCTATTGTTTAAACTAGTTGAGTCTTAGAGTTACTATGATAGATGTGTTTTAGATAACATATAGGTAATAGGTTATTCTTGGGGTTAAGGTTACTCCATGGCATAAAGGGATAACCTATGCATAGGTTATGAATGGTCAAATACAAATTGAGTTAGGAAGGTGGGTGAGCGTGTGACGTCCACTCCATACTTTGGCCAAAGTAGTGTAAGTTACCACTATTTACACTATGATCCAAATTTACGTACTAGATAGGGATTGTCATATGTGTAGGTTGTATCCATTGCATGATAGATCTAGAAATGTTTAGGACACACCACCAACCTCAAGGAAGGTCAATGTTATTATGAGGTAACCAAACCAATATCTTTGTCGAAGGGTAGAGTCATCTATCAGTTATTTGCCACCATCATCATGTCCATCTCACCCTTAGGGCTCCATGTACTACGAGCTCAATATTCCAAAGAGAGGAGAGGAAGCTGGATCCCCATAAACTTGTAGATCAATGCATGATTAGCCAAATAATTAACATTTTCCTTTACCGATTTTGATTAAATCACCAAAATCGGATTATTGTGGCTCCTTTCCAGACACCCATTTACCTTCGGGATACGAGGATCCCCGCTTTATGACGAGCCCTCCCCACTCAAGGATTTGTTTATAAAATCAACCACATTCACATGCATGTTCCAAAATGGCTCATTCCTCGTCAAAACCTCCCGATAAGGTAGATTTTGATTAAGATTTAAGCCTCCCATTGAGAACATACCACTAGAATGGAAAGAAAAAATAAAGACAAACCCCACTAAACAAATCACATACACCCCACACCATAGATGCAACACACAACAAGCAAAAAAAATCCAAACACCAACAACAATCCCCACACCCACGACCAACCCACACACCAACGATCAAAACCTCCATGCACTGAAAGGAAATGAGATCAACAACACAAGCCACAACTCAAGCCTGGATGCGGTAGCTTGTCGCATGTAGCAGGAGGCTCTCATCAACATTCTTCCTAGATATCTATTGACACTTCCATCCACATGTATATTTTAAATTAGTAAAGATATCTTAAATACATTTATATAAAAACACTAAAGATATTTGAAGGCCTATAGATGCCATAAATTTAATATAGGCACTTTAAGATTGATACGACTTGACATCTTTTAACATATCTATGTTGGTCATAAAACCTCTCCATCATCAAATTTCAAATTAAATCTTATACTTAAATCATCGAACCCAACTCATTTTATCTAAATATTTTGTTTGCTATTAACTAGCTATTTTTGAAAAAAATTGAAAAGACATCAAGAAGTATCATTCTCCATCTCATACAAAATGATATATTTTGACATATTATATTTTTTATAAAATATTAAAAATAATATACTTTATTTATTTAAGAGTTATTTTATTTTATTTACTTAAAAATTATTTTATAATTAATTAATTTATACTTTATTTTATTTTCTTATTTTTCCCAAATATATGATAATTGTGTTTTCTTATTATGAATTATTTTATTTTTTATTAATAATCATTTTATAATTTTTTAATTATGTTTTATTTTTATATATACATTCTTCAATAATTTTTATTGATAGATCACTACATTCCACTCTTGCTGAGATTATCTAAATAATTTCATGTAAAGCCAATTTATTCTTCCGCAACTTTAAAGCTCAAATATCAAACAACTGACTAGCTATTTAAACTTACCTCAATTAAAAATTTACTCTAAAACAACAAGGTGTACTTTTTTAAGCAGTTTAAAAATAAAACTGTATAAAATGGGTTGAAGATGAAATTTGAGGGAGGATAAGGATGGAGTGTGCGAGAGTGGCAATGGGGGTGGCCGTGGGAGTGGGAATGAGCAGGCGCAGCCCGTATCTTTTTTCGCCCAGACATTATTCCTCCAAACTTCACTGCGCACGGGGGCTTACAATCAGGTGCGTGGGATGGGTAAGCACGCAAAGCAAAGCACTAGCACTAATCACACAGCAGCAACACGAATTATTTGTTTGATTTCCTGTTATCTTGAAACTAGTTTCAAGGTATAAAAATAGCAAATTGATGAGCATTAATGGTAACTTGTAAGGACCCCGAAGGCATTCTCGGGCCTCCCCGAGGCGGGCATATTGCGAGAAGAGAGACGGAGCAGAGGGAACGCCTCCTCCGCCAGGACTTAGATCGAAGGCGAGCTGCTCGGCAGGTGAAATGATTTTAATTGTGTCCTTCGGCTCACTTGTTTCAGCTTTCTTATAAAGCTTGCTTCTCCTTGTATCGAATTGTTGTTTGATTAGGGTCGGGTGGTTCCCGAGACCGTTGCCGGTCTTGTCGAGTTCCTTTTAGACACGGAAGCCCAAGAAATGGAATTTGAAATTGCAAGATGCAGACCAAGGTAACCGATGTATATGTTAGTTTATTATTTATATATAATTAAATGTAATAAATATTTGATATATAAGTAAATCATAAAGAAATTTTTATTATCCACTCACTTTATTACGACTGGTGTACTGATCCCATGTAATGTAGTTCTATCTCTTGGGACTTACTCTGCTTGAAACTAAAAAAATGAGTCCATTAACCCAAACCAAAACTCCTATAAATGTAATAAAAATTTGATATATAAATAATCTTTAAATTTATATTAAGAAATTTTTGTTATCCTCTCACTTTATTGCAATTCAGTTCATCTCTTTGGACTTACTCTCCTTGTAACTAGAAAATGAGTCCATTAGCCCAAACCAAAACCCCTCCCAAGCTAAAGATGAGGATAGAGGATCAAACGTCCATTTATCCTTGTTTTTAGCACACTGATTTTCCCGACGTGCGCAAACTCTATTTATAAGAAGATAAGGATAGAGGATTGAACACTGTTTATGTTTGATTCTAGAATACTAGTTTTGTTGATGTTAACAACTTCAGTCGATCTACTTCCAGCGAGACTTTATCTGAAGACAATAAATTAAATATAGCCTTATGGCTATTCAATTTATATAATCAATTTCCTTTATGAAGAGGCGCTTCATATTCAAGTTAGAAAATAAAATATTAATGATTTAATAATTAATATCTAATTATTAAATGAGACCGACTTTAGGAGAGGCGCGATTTTCTAAGAGACATGTCTCTTTGTTTCGAGGTCGACCTATTGTCTTGAGGAGACACGTCTCTCTCCTTGGCGTGTCTATAAATACAAGATGCTGATCATTCATTTGATCATCAAGTTCATTCATCATAATTCACTCCTAGAAGAAGTTCAGATGTGAGCAGTAGATCATCATTCTGTATCAGCAGATCGATCTCAAGGAGAAACATATTCATTTGTGTTCGCATCTAGGAGAGGTGCTATTATTCATTGTATCAAAATCGGCATTGTGTTATGCTTGAGTTGTAAGCAGATTTCTGCTCTTATCAAATAAATATATAAGAGATATATTTGCTGGGTTTTTCTCCCTCAAGTTGGAGGGTTTTCCCAGGGTACCTTGTTGTGTTCATTGTCTTAAGTGCTGCATTTTCTAATTGATTTCAGTTTTATTTATCTAATCATTAAAAACTAACATGGTATCAGAGCGGGTCTAAGGAAAGATCTGATCAGATTTATATAAACAACATTATCCTCCATTATTGTTCTCATCTTTGATTGCATCTATCCCTTCATCAAGATGGTGAACGGGCTCAAGGTCGAAGACAGACTTGAGGGTGCATCAAACTTCGCATTCTGGAAGTTTAGAGTGATGCTCGCCTTAAAGGAAAATGAGTTAGCTGAGTTCGTGGAGAACGAAGTTCCTGAACCAACCGAAGAGAATGAGAAGCCTCAATGGAAGAGAAATGGCACTAAGGCGAAAAAGATGTTGGTTGATTCCGTAAAAGATCACATTGTGTCAATCATCTCTAAGTTGAAAACAACAAGAGATATGGTCAAGATTTTAGAGGAGATGTATGAGATCAACAACACAAGTCGAGCTCTTGCACTAAAGCAACAATTTCATCATATTAAGATGGCGAAAGGAGAATCGATCATCTCATACTTCATGAAGATCACCGAATTGAGAGGTCAACTCTCTACCATTGGGCATATTGTGGATAGCAAGGATCTGACTATGTTGGCTCTCAATGATCTTCCTAAATCTTGGGAGTCATACATTCAAAGAATCAGTGCAAGATCAAAACTTCCTAAGTTTGATCAATTGAGAGTAGATTGTATTCAAGAAGAATCAAGGTTGGCTACAAGAGGCATTGGTCAAAGCTCTACAAATGAAGACATTCATGTTTTTTCCGCTCAATCCTCGAAGAAGAAAGGAAAATGAGGAAAGAAAGGATACTTCAAGAGGAGTAGAGATAAAGGGTCAGATGGTGCCCCTGCATTCAAGAAGAAGAAGGATCTATCTCACATTCAATGCTTTAGATGTGACAAGTTTGGTCACTATGCAAAGGATTGCCCATCCAGGCCTAAGCAGCATGCTTCATTTGCGGATGTGGATGAGATCTCTCCTCAAAAGGACTCAAGGGAATTCCTATTCTATTATGCCTTATCAAGCAATGTTCCAACATTTAGCAACACTTGGTTGATTGATAGTGGCGCCTCTCGTCACATCATTGGGTTTAGATAACCTCTCAGATTTGGTGATGAGAGATTCAAGTGTTCAAGTCATAATTGGAGATGATGCATGCTATTCTGTGAAAGGCGTTGGGACCTCCACTATTCACTTAGATTCAGGAATCACCTTGCAATTGAGTGATGTACTATTTGTACCTGGCATCAAGAGGAACCTTGTCTCAATTTCAGCCTTAGAAGACAAGGGGTATCAAGTAGCATTCTTTGAAGGAAAATTTCTTGCATGGCCAAAGAACTCTAACATCAAGACAGCCAGTGTGATTGGTGTTCGACAAGAATATCTCTACAAGCTCTCCACCCATCCTCTACAAGCCTTGTTGCATGATGCTTCGAGTTCATGTGAGCTTTGGCATAGAAGATTTTCTCACATTCACTTCCGTGCACTTCCTACCTTGGAGAAGATGGTCACCGACATTCCTAAACTGAGCCAGGAGCATGAAGGTACTTGTTGAGGATGTGCATTGGGTAAGAATACTAAAAGACCCTTTCATAGTAGTGAAAGTAGATCTAAATGCATTCTAGATCTTGTTCATTTTGATTTATGTGGTCCAATGTCTGTTACTTTTTTGAGTGGTTTTTTGTATTATGTAATTTTCATTGATGACTACTCTAGAAAGACTTGGATTTATTTCTTAAAGACTAAAGAATCTGAGGAAGTACTTGAGAGATTCAAGGAATTTAAAGCTCAAGTAGAGAACTTGTCCGGGAAGAGGATCAAAGTTTTGAGATCTGACAACGGAGGAGAGTACATCTATGGAAGCTTTCACAACTTTTGTGTTGAAGCTGGAATTAAGAGGGAGTTTTGTGTTCCCTACAATCCATAACAAAATGGTGTAGCTGAAAGGAAAAACAAATCTATTGTAGAAGTAGCTAAGGCTATGATTCATGATCAGGATCTTCAAATCTTCCTTTGGGCCGGAGCTTCTAGGATAGCTGTGTATGTTCTGAATTGAAGCCCTCATTGTATATTGAAGAACATGACTCCTGAAGAAGCTTTCACAGGTGTGAAGCCTGAAGTTAGTCATTTGAGAATATTTGGTTGTCCTGTGTATATTCATATCCCTAAAGATAAAAGGACAAAATTGGAACCATTTGGCAAGAAGGGAATATTTGTGGGCTACAGTGAGACTTCAAAAGCCTACAGAGTTTACATTCTTGGTTAAAAGTTGATTGAGATTAGAAGGGATGTTACATTTGAAAAAAATGTTGCATTCAAGAGATCTAAAGGCCATCACATGGAGATAGACAATGAAGACCAAGAGTCTTCCCAGGATATGGAAGTTGACCATCCTAAGATTTAGAGGGAGATTTCTGATTCTAAAGAAGAAGATGAACCAGTTGAGCCTTTGGAACCTATTGATGGGCCTACCGACATTGTTATTGGTAGAAAGAGACCTCTATGGGCTAGGAAAACAATGCAAGAGGCAGAAAAATTTGCAGCTCCTAGAGGAACATTTAGAGAAAGCAAAAGACCTTTGAAGCTTTCAAACTATGTTGCATTGATGAGTCAAATGATTGAATCTGAGCCTTCCAGTGTTAAGGAAGCTTCAAGTTAGCAAGTATGGAAAGATGCTATGGTTGAAGAGTGTCAATCTATCCTCAAGAATGATGTTTGGGACATCGTACCTAGACCTGAAGGGAAATCTGTGGTATCCTCTAAATGGCTCTTCAAGATCAAGCATGCGGCTGATGGGAGCATCGAGAAGCACAAAGCTAGGTTCGTGGCTAGAGGATTCTCTCAGAAAGAGGGAGTAGACTATGAGGAAACATTTGCCCCAGTTGCTCGTTATACATCCATCAGGACCATCATTGCTCTTGCAGCATCTAAGGGATGGAAGATACACCAGATGGATGTAAAGACAACATTTCTAAATGGTGTAATTGAGGAAGAGGTATATATTGAGCAACCTGATGGCTTTGAGGTTCATGGGAAGGAGTCTCATGTTTGCAGGCTGAAAAAGGCATTGTATGGCCTTAAGCAGGCTCCTCGTGCTTGGTACGAAGAATTGATCAATACTTGATGAGTTTGGGTTTCTCCAAGAATGATGTTGATTCAAACCTTTACTTCAAGGTAATTGATGGCGAAGCATTGATTTTGGTTCTCTATGTTGATGATTTAATTCTTACTGGAGAAGAACAACTCATTTTCAAATGCAAGAAGGAGTTAACTTCTGAATTTGAAATGAAGGATCTTGGTCTCATGCACTACTTCCTTGGTCTTGAAGCATGGTAGAAGCCGGATGAGATCATTCTGAGTCAAGGGAAGTATACTATTGACATTTTGAAGAGATTTGGTATGATGGATTGTAAATCCATGTCTACGCCTATGGAGACCAACTTTCAGAAGCTTAAGGAGGTTGCAGCTAGTTCAAATCTGGTGGATCCTACTATGTACAGGCAATTGATTGGATCATTGATGTATCTAGTCAATACTAGACTAGATATTTGCTATGCAGTGAGTGCATTTAGTTAGTTCATGTGTGAACCAAGGCAAATACATCTAGTTGCAGTAAAGCATGTCCTGAGATACTTGCGTGGCACAGTAGGGTATGGCTTGAGATATTCTTCTAGTGTGGACTTGAAGTTGCATGGATATACTGATTCCGATTGGGCAGGGTGTGTCACTGATTGGAAGAGCACCTCTGGATGTTGTTTCAGTTTGGGGTCTGCTATGATCTTCTGGTGTAGTAGGAAGCAATTTTCAGTGGCACTAAGCACCGTAGAGGCAGAGTATATTGCAGCATGTGTGGCAGCTCGAGAAGTAGTGTGGCTTCGGAAACTCCTTGCAGAATTGTTTTGGACAATCATTGGAGCCTACTATCATTCATTGTGATAATCAAAGCTGTGTGAAGCTTTTTGTCAATCCAGTGTTTCATGATAGGACCAAGCATGTTGAGATCAAATACCACTATATCAGAGATATGGTATTAAGGAAAGCAAATCAGTTGAGATACATTAGCATTGATGAGAAGACGGTAGACATTCTCACCAAGCCTCTCTCCAGAGTAAAGTTTGTGTACTTCTGAGACAAGCTTGGTATTGTGGAGAATGAAGCTCTAACTGAGAGGGACTCTCAGCTTTAGTGATCTTTTATGACTTGCTTTAATGCATTTCTCTCTATAAGAGAGATTTGAGGTGCAAGCCCTTGTTTCCACCCTCTGGGAGTAGCCAAGGTGGATGTCATGTGTGTGACTCCATGACAACATCACGTGAGAGAGTCTGTGATGATTTTCTTGTACTTGTGTTTATTCACCCTCTGGGAGTATCTATGGTGAATGTCATGATGAGATGATGACATCACGTTGAGTGATGGGCACTTGTGCATCTGTACCATTCATGGGAGTAGCCATGATGGTTGATATCATGATGAGGTGATATGCTCTGTTCCACACATGGGAGTAGCCATGGTGATTGACATCACAATGAGGTGATATGTCTTGTTCAACTGGAAGTATTTCTTCCTGGCTGAGAGGGAGTGTTGATGTTAACAACTTCAGTCCATCTACTTCTAGGTGAGACTTTATCTGAAGACAATAAATTAAATATAGCCTTATGGCTATTCAATTTATATAATCGATTTCCTTTATGAAGAGGCGCTTCATATTCAAGTTAGAAAATAAAATATTAATGATTTAATAATTAATATCTAATTATTAAATGAGACCGACTTTAGGAGAGGCGCGATTTTCTAAGAGACACCTCTCTTTGTTTCGAGGCCGACCTATTGTCTTGAGGAGACACGTCTCTCTCCTTGGCGTGTCTATAAATACAAGATGCTGATCATTCATTTGATCATCAAGTTCATTCATCATAATTCACACTCCTAGAAGAAGTTCAGACGTGAGCAGCAGATCATCATTCTGTAGCAGCAGATCGATCTCAAGGAGAAACATATTTACTTGTATTCGCATCTAGGTGAGGTGCTATTATTCATTGTATCAAAATCGGCATTGTGATATGCTTGAGTTGTAAGCAGATTTCTGCTCTTATCAAATAAATATATAAGAGATATTTGCTGGGTTTTTCTCCCTCAAGTTGGTGGGTTTTCCCAGGGTACCTTGTTGTGTTCATTGTCTTAAGTGCTGCATTTTCTGATTGATTTCAGTTTTATTTATCTGATCATTAAAAACTAACAAGTTTTACACATGCATGTACATTCTCATTGATGATGATGATAATTTTCGATACTCATTAGACTAGGTTAGTCTCTAGGATCCAACATAGCATGTAAACAATTCAATTTGCTTGAATTCTTCTCCACAAAATGTAATCATATAGTTATTTTCTTGATGCTAACCTTTGGATTCTTCCATAGTTCCACAAAGTTTCCTAATGAGGGGATGCGGGGACATGGGGATGGGTTTCGAGGATAGGGGGACCAAGGGCCTAAGTTTGGTGATGGTGGGGGGACATCGACAGGTGGCGGTGCTGAAATACATTTAGTATTTGAAAAAACAGTTATAAAAAGATGTATGACAATATAAGTGTAAGAATTACAAATGAAACTTTGGCAAACTAGTTTTAAACTTTGAATTTTGAAGTGAACATTAACTTGGTGTCACTCCTCTTCTTGCTTCTCCTCAATCCTCTTGCTCTTCATTCTCACTCTTTCACCTTACACTTGCAATTGTCATTCTCACACTCACACTATTAGCTTCTTGTTGATTTGTTTTTTGTGAATTAAAATGAGGATAGGAGGTAGTTTTATACAGTTTGTGGGGTTTGGGTGGAGCTCATAGGCCATTAGGGTTCAGCCTTGGAGACAAAGTTCAAAGAAAAATTTGATTATTTAAAAAAAAAATGTTTTTTGGTTGTCTAGCCGAAGGAGACTCTTGGGTGGCCCTGAGACGGTCAAGAAACTCCTAGGAGTCCCTTAGACGTCTTGGGGATGTCTTGGCGTCGTCGACGTCTCGATGGTGTTTTGGAAACGGTGGTGCTAGTGGTGGGGCAATGGGGGGGGGTGAGGGGGTGTTCCCCCCCAAGTCCCCAAGTCTCCAAGACGTCCTCGTCCCAGAAATGCGGGGTTTTTTGGGGGGACTCGTCCTCGTGGAACACTGATTAATTTTTTTTTCCATCCTCAGGTCTATGTGCTCGAATGCTATGGTTCATAACAACTTCAGTGTAGGGTTTTTGAGTATTTCATAATAATATTCAATGAATTATTTTTTCTCCTTAATACACTTAGAAAGGGTGTACACATTTGCAACAATGGCCTTCATTAGGAGATTGATATGTAGCAAGGACCACTCATACCTATCGAGCATCATTTCCCTTGAATTGTGCTTGGAATCATGTTTTTGCATGTGGAAATGTCCCAAGGCTCATGGAACCACTAAAGCCAAATTGCAATGGCCATTTGCCTTCACATATGAAGAAAAAACTATCTAGCCACACAATATTTGATGTACCATCTATCAAGGTTAAATTAATGCTACCACTTTTTAAAGGACTATTAAATGGTCCTTGAAAATCTGTCTATCTTCAACTTTGCCACCTCCTTAAAATGAAGTTCTGGTTCCTTCTTGTCAAACCTCTCTATGAGTCTTTCAGTAAACTTAGTATATGATGTAATCTGAGCATGCCCCATTATGATCATTCCATGATGCCACCACTTATGTGCAACTCCATCAAGGTGCATAGTAGCATATTTTATGGATTCTTCTTCTGGCATGGGGTTTAGCTTGAAGTATGTGTCCACCTTTTGAACCCATGCTCTCACTGAAATCTCATCAACCCTATCAAAATAAGGAAGGATAAGTTTTCCAACTTCCCTTCGTAAGTCATTATGATGTTCTCTATTGCCCCTGTTGGGCGTATGCCTCATCTTGAGATCTATATAGTCCCAAAGTGATATGTCATGCTGGAAACCGGGCCCTATAGCTAACCAATCTTGTCTAAATTGGTCTTGCATCTCAACTAAAGTAAGCTCCTGATTAGGTTGTGCCTCTACTCTAGGTGGAAATATATGCATAAGAGACCTAGCCATGGCTGCTCCATTTTACTGATTGGCGGCCCTTCCCTGTCTCACATCATTATCTTGCCCCAAATGATCCAATCTCTGTACCAACTGTGCCTGTTGTTGATTGGTCTCTTGAGCACGTTGGTCTGCTCTTTCTTTACCTTTAACCACTGCATCCAAGAGTAGCATCATACGATCTTGCTCACCAATACCTCTTTCAACTTCTTCTCTTCTTTCACCCATGTTTTCAGAGCTAGCATATCCAATTGAATGTGATTCTGAGTGTTGTCCCTATTACTCAGAAGGCCAACGTTCCTACAGTTCCTCTTTTTTTTTTCAATCTCTCTTGGTACCTTTTTTCACGGTCACTAATGCTCATAGATAAGTATCACCCACTAGTTGGCAGGATGATTTGTGCTTTGATACCACTGTAATGACTGCCCTTGTTTTTTTTTTTTGTTTATTTTCTGATTGCTAATTGTAAGTGTTTGCTGATGTTTGTTTGTTTTTTCATATGCCATTCATTGGTTTGCATTCATGATAAAAATAACTCAAACATGAAAAGGAACTAAAAATAAAGACTTGCAAATAGATACAACTTTCAGTAATGTATTTCATTGAACATCGTATTAGAATTTTCAGATTTAGCTTTCAAAATCAGACTTATACAAATTTATATCAGAACTCAGAAATATTTGTTTCAGACCTGGGAATTAGTCTTCAAACAGCTAGTAAACACCTCCAAGTTGTGATATTCAACTCCAACAAGTAAGCCCTTCAAACCCCTATAAACCCATCACAAATTGATGCTCTTCAAACATCCTTGAAGTGCAGATTCTGATCATTTCAACAACAGGTCTAAACAACCAGAAAATACCAAACTGGGCGCCATACTCAGCTGGGACGATTTTGTCCTAATAACTCAATTCTTTGCTGATAAATGCAAGTAAATGTATGTTATGGGGCGCCAGGATAAAGAGCTTCAAATGAAACAATACCCAGAAAGTAATCTCAGACCAAAACAGAGTTAAAAACAAATAACCAGATTCTGCCCTGGGAATGTAATGCTCAGAAAATCACTGTAAACTGCTCAAACCCTCAAAAACCTCCTTGAAAATCAATGCCATAATCAGTCCCAACAAAACCAAGTTCAATCACACCAAACCCAATAAACAACACATCAAAAATATTCAAAAATCTTCATCTTTCAATGCCATAATACTGAAAATCAGAATATCTATGAAGCACCAAAGTGACCCCTGTGTGGAATCACACTCAATTGACGGGGGTGGATCTCTCACCATCGAAACCAACTCTTGAATGAAGAGGGTTTTCCTCCTCAACACCAAACTGTAGACCTCTGGAGAAAATCCAGCAGCATCTTGTTATGCAACCAACTTCAACATGTACAAACAAGACTCAAAATGAGATTATAAAGAGTCAATGAGAAATTAGGGCAACTCAAGTTTGAAAATGCTTTCCCTCCAAAATCAACCCCCTTCACCATTTGCTTTTTAATAATTTGCTTAATACTTTAAAACATAATCAAATATTCCTCAAAGGGGCGTCCTTGCTCATAAGGAAACTATTTTGCCTTATTCAACTTTCTAAAACAACGTTAAGTTATCTTATTAGGCACCAAGGTACTTTTCGATGACCACCTACCCCCTCACTTAAGTTATAAAGTTATTTTATAAAAATAACTTAAGTGACTGATTAAAAGAAAATATTAAATAATCCAACCTTAGACTCTCCAACTCCACCATAGAAATAACACTACTGAAGACACTATGGGTCTGAGATCAGTTTCTCGAAATAGACTTACTGTAAATAGCAACTGCTAAAAATAGTAAGTACTCACCAAATATCAAACTGGCCAAAACATTAAAGCTCATTGGACAACTCCCACATACTGCCCAAATATGAAACCTTACACTACACTACTGCTCAGACTAGTTACTAAATATAGTACTTACTAAAAATAGTGAGTCAGAACCAAACTAGCCCGAAGAAGGACATCGAAAATGGGGACATTATAGTAAAACATTTAAAAAAGTAGTCTAGTCTATGTAACTACAGTTAATGAAATTAACTCCTTTGTGTAGCCATGTTTCATTGCCATGGCAAGGTTCTTAATTCTAAGCTTGCTATTTCATCCAAGGCATGTACTCCAACAATGATAACACCAACCTAGCCCATGTGACCGTATTTAATAAAATATGCTATCCCATTTGCCTATGTATCATCACATCATCAAGGTTCCTAATTCTAAAACTGTTATGTTATACAGGGCATATATTCCAAATTTCTAATGATGGTAATGCCAACTTTTATCAACACATCCTTAAAAGAGATTGTAATTACATGTGTAAGTATCCAGAAAATAACAATATTTATAGCAGTGACTGGGAATGGGAACAGTTATAACTTAAATGATTGCCAGGCTCAACCTTTGCAGACATGGCATGGGAACAATGACAAAGTGATAATGAGTCTAATGCAATTATATCTAGCATAAAAAGTAGAACCAATAAGATCAAGTGCATGGCTGATGATATAATCATTCAATGCAATGTATTCAAATCTTAGACCATTCTCAAATGCTCCTAAGAAACTAAGATAATGTTTGAGGTTGTAGTCAACAGTTAAGTCATGGATCATATTTGTAATCAAACGCTGCTAAATTCATAATCAGAAAACAGTCCAATTCTAGAGTTAAGCTATCTGACAAATATGGAATGAAACAATTTTTCAGTAAGATCTTTAATGTTCTGACAATTATATCTAGCATAAAAAGTAAAACCACTAAGATCAAGTACATGGCTGATGATATCATCATTCAATGCAATGTATTCAAATTTTAGACCATTCTCAAATGCTCCTAAGAAACTAAGATAATGTTTGAGGTTGTAGTCAACAGTTAAGTCATGGATCATATTTGTACTCAAAACGCTGCTAAATTCAAAATCAGAAAACAGTCCAATTCTAGTGTTAAGCTATCTGACAAATATGGAATGAAACAATTTTTCAGTAAGATTTTTAATGTTCCAACAATTTCATAACATTGTTTCTAAATTCTTGTCAATGTTTTGATGATACAAGGTTTATCAATTGAAGAGAGAGAAATATAGCAGTGCTGGACTAGAGGGAAAAATGCTGGTCATATTGGCAATTTCATTTACAAAAGCCAACAAAAAATTGTTGCAACAAAATGATGAATCCTATAATAGAAGAGAGAAATATTTAGGTGCTGGAGTAGACGGAAAAGTGCCTGCCTTACTGGCAATTTCATTTGCAAAAGCCACCAACAAATTATTTCAACAAAAGGGGGAATGCTAAAATAGAAATGTTAGTTCACTTGAGTGGGTCTAATGATGTTTCACCTTTAGACTCGTGTCTGTCCAAGCCAGGCCAAGTTGCATTTCACAATTTTCAATAGCTTGACAGATCCCTTCAGACCAAGCCCCAATAAAATAAGAATAAACCTTCTCCTGAAGATGCTTCAACGGAACCTGTCCCAGCATTGTGAGTGTTAGATTTAGGATCAGAAATGAAAGCAATCAGAAACACATAAGACAATGAACACAACAAGATACCCTGGGAAAACCCTCCTACTCGAGGGAGAAAAACCCAGCAAATATATCTCTTATATATTGAAGGAATAAGAGCAGAAATCTGCTTACAACTCAGGCTCAACACAATGCCAAATTTGATACAATGAATAATAGCACCTCTCCTAGATGCAAAGATACAAATGAATATGTTTCTCCTTGAAATCGGTCTGCTGCTACAAAATGATGATCTGGTGCTACAAGATGATGGTCTGCTGCTCAAGTATGAACTTCTTCTAGGAATGTGAATTATGATGAATGAACTTGATGATCAAATGAATGATCATCACCTTGTATTTATACAAAACTAGGTGACTCTTCATTTGGGTTGGCCTCTTTTAAGAAACAAGGTGACTCTTCATAAAATTATTATATATAGCAAGTCCGACTTGCCTTGGTATTATTTATCCATCATTTTTAAATTTGAGAGAAAGATATCTCCCACTGCTATAACATCAACAGTGAGGAATTTGAAAAATAAAATGAAACTCATGAAAAGCGATTCCAACAAGCACTCTATTATCCAAGTCAAACTCTGTTAAACAAAAGTTACAGAAAAAATGAAATTGAACCATAGTTTGACTGGTTTAATTAGATTCCACAAATGACCTCATTCTCAATATCTAGAGGAAATTCAAATATTGAGGTTTGGGCCAAAATTTTGGGTCCTAAATATATGAAAGAGAGAAATTTAACAAGTCAAAAAGCCAATGGCCATGATAGAAAAACCATACACAACATGGAAACACAAATACTTGCACAAATAACCCAAATCCATTTCCAACTAGCTCTCAACAAAGTGGACAACTAGCCACGCAGTTCTCTTGTTTGAAAGCAGTTATACCAATAACCCTTAAAAATATTGATTATAATCAACCCTGCTATTTGCAAAAGTATTTGGGAGGCAATAGTACTTAGAATTAGCTTGTGGGCTTTAGAAATAGGAAAAGAGGGCAGAATGGTAAGCTGCTTCCAAACAAAAACATTCAATTGACCATTTTGTAACTCTTGGATGCTTGATTGAAAAATCATGGAATGAAAATGGACAAGTTTATTGTTGCTTTGTTGGCTTCAAGAAATCTTTTGACATGCTATGTAGAAGCATAGTTCAAAAACTTGGACTTGGCAAAAACTTGGTAGACCCAATTTTTTTCAAATAATTGGGAAAAAACTTGACAAAATTTTCAACCATCAGAAAGCACAAATTTGTAAAATAATCTTTAAAAACATGCATAAAACTGAATAATATTTACAAAGGTTATATATAGTTTTCCTTCATTTATAGATCAGAAAATAACTTAAAAATTCATAGCACAATGTCACATGATTATAAGTTACATATTTTTATTAATCTCTTACAAATTTCATCTATGCAGAACATGGGCCCAATCTTTTTTTCCTTTTTGGCTTTTGAAACCAGAGCAGGGCTCTAGAAGGAAGCAGTCCCTGGTGGGGTTGAGGGGCAATGCCCCTTGCAGGGATTTGGAGGCAGGTCCCTCAACAGGGTCAAGGGGCAGCGTCCCTTGCAGGGTTCTGGGGGCAGAGCTCAAATTAAGGCTGTTGAGACCACATGAACCTTCACAGTGCATGCTTGAATGTATAAAAAAAAGCCCAGCTCAAATGCTCGAAAAAAATGATGCAAAAAATGACAAACATTTTTGAAGCAACCTGTCCTATTTCAATGCCAGTCGAATCTTTCTATCAAACTCGTGGGGTTCTGTGAGTTACTAGTGTTAGTTTTAAATCAGAAATGTAAATAAGCAGAAATGCAACACACAGATCAATGAACACAACAATTTACCCTGGGAAAACCCTCCTACTTGAGGGAGAAAAACCCAACAAAATGATCTCTTATATATCAGATGGATAAGTGCAGAAAAGTGCATACAAATCAGGTCCTAGACAAGGCCGAGTCTAATACAAAGAATAGAGACACTTCTCTTTGAAGTGAATCTTAAAAAAACACCAATGATGACACTTCTCTTAGAATCGAATCTGCTGCTAAGAATGGCGAACTGCTGCTGAAGTGTGAATTTGAGTTTGATGAATTGATGCTCGAATGAGAGGACTCTATCCTCTTTATATACCCAACTAGGCACCTACCTTTCTAGGGCCGACCTAGAAAATACAAGTTTTATTTATAAAAAAAATAAAGGCCGACCTGCCTTGATCAAAATATAAATAGGTGAAAATATCTCCCGTCGCTACAACACTAACACTCCCTCTTAGCTAGGGAGGTATTTTCCAGATATCCTCATCATGGAGTCTCTCAACATGACGTCCACAATGCCTACACCCATTTGTGGAAAACCACATCTTAGTCTCAGAGATGTACAAGAGTTCATCATGGAGTCTCTCAACATGATGTCCACAATGGCTACACCCATTTGTGGAAAACACATTTCAGTCTCAGTTATGTACAAAGGTTCATCACGGAGTCTCTCAACATGATGTCGTCATGGAGTCTCTCAGCATAACATCCACAATGGCTACTCGCATGTGCAGAAAGAAACACATTTCAGTCTCAAAGATGTACAAGGGTTCATCATGGAGTCTCTCAACATAACGCCCACAATGGCTACACCCATTTGTGAAAAGAAACATATTTCAGTTTCAAAGATGTACGAGGGTTTTCACCTCATATTTCTCCGTCTCAGAGAAATATGCATTATAGTAAAGCTCATTGATGCTGAGTCTCCCTCTCGGCAAGGGCAACATTCTCTACCATCCCAAGCTTGTCTTAGAAATGTGCAAACTTCACTTTGGAAAGAGGCTTGGTAAGAATATCAATCGTTTGATCATCAGTGCAAATGTACTTGAGTTGAATTGCTTTCCTCAGCACCATGTCTCTGATGTAATGATACTTGATCTCCACATGCTTTGCCCTATCATGAAATATAGGATTTAGCGAGAGCTTCACATAGCTTTGATTATCACAATGAATCACCGTCGGCTCCAATGCTTGACCAAACAATCCTGCAAGGTGCTTTTGAAGCCATACTACTTCTCAAGCTGCAATGTATTCAGCCTCTACAGTGCTTAGTGCCACAAATGTCTGCTTCCTGCTACACCAAGAAATCAAGGCAAACCCCAAGTTGAAACGACATCCAGAGGTGCTCTTCCTATTAGTTACACTCTCGGCCCAATCAAAATCAGAATAGCCTTGTAACTTCAGATCTTCACTAGAAGTATATCTCAAACCATATCCCACAGTGCCATGCAAGTATCTCAAAATACGCTTTGCTACAACTAGATGTATTTGTCTTGGATCACACATGAATTGACTGAGAGCACTCACTGCATAACAAATGTTTGGTCTGGTGTTGACTAGATACATCAATGATCCAATCAGTTGTCTGTACATGGTGGGATCTACCAAATCTGAATCGATTGCTGAGTCACTCAACTTCTTCAAATTTGTCTCCATAGGTGTAGAGATGGACTTACGGTCCATCATCCCAAATCTCTTCAATATATCTATAGTGTATTTCCCTTGACTTAGAATGATCTCATTAGGTCTTTGCCACATTTCCAGTCCCAGGAAGTAGTGCATGAGACCAAGATCCTTCATCTCAAACTTGGAGGCTAACTCTTTCTTACATTTGACAATGAGATTCTTTGCTCCAGTGAGAAATAAATCATCAACATAAAGAACCAAAATCAAAGCCTCACCAACAACTATCTTGAAGTAAAGGTTGGAATCTGCATCATTCTTGGAGAATCCCAAACTCATCAAATATCTATCAATCCTTTCATACCATGCACGAGGTGCTTGTTTAAGACCGTACAAAGCCTTCTTCAATCTGCATACATGAGACTCCTTCCCATGAATCACAAAACCATCTGGCTGCTCGATGTACACTTCTTCTTCAATCACACCATTAAGAAATGCAGTCTTTACGTCCATTTGATGTAACTTCCAGCCTTTAGCGGATGCAATAGAAATAATTGTTTTGATAGAAGTGTATCGAGCAACAGGAGAAAATGTCTCCTCATAATCTATTCCCTCCTTCTGAGAGAAACCTCTTGCCACAAATCTCACCTTGTGTTTTTCAATGCTGCCATCAACTGCATGCTTGATTTTGTAGAGCCATTTGGAAGACACTACTGATTTCCCTTCAGGTCTCAGAACAACATCCCATACATCATTTTTAACGATGGACTGATACTCTTCTGTCATTGCATCTCTCCATACCTACTGGTTGGATGCCTCCTCAAAACTAGAAGGCTCAAAATCAATGATGTGACTCATCAATGCCACATAACTTGGAAACTTCTGTGGTCTCTTGCTTTCCCCAAAGGTGCCTCGAGAAGCTGCATACTTTTCTGCCTGTTGCATAGTTTGTCGAACTCACAGAGGCCTCTTCCGACCTACGACAATGTCTCTAGGCCCATCAGTTGGTTCTATAGGATCAATTAGATCAATAGTCTGGGCCGGTTCGTTGGACTCCCTTTGAATGTCAAGAGTATGATCAGGAGATATGTCCATATCCTGAGAAGTTTCCTGCTCTTCATTGTCTATCTCCATATAAGACCCTTTAGATCTTTTGAAGGCTACTTCCTCTTCGAAGGAAACATCCTTGCTGATCTCAATCTATTTCTGCTTTGGAATATAAACTCTGTAGGCCTTTGAAGGCTCACTGTATCCCACGAATATACCCTTCTTGCCTGAAGGTTCTAGCTTTGATCTTTTATCCTTGGGCACATGAATGTAAACAGGACAACCAAATATTCTTAAATGACTAACCTCAGGTTTCACACCTGTGAAGGCCTCCTTAGGAGTCATGTTTCCCAATATTCGATGAGGGCTTTTGTTTTGAACATACACGGTAGTTCTAGAAGCTTTTGCCCATAGGAAAGTTTGTAAATCCTGATCATGAATCATAGCCTTGGCTGCCTCTACTGCCTCTACTATGGATCTGTTCTTTCTTTTGGCAACTCCATTTTGTTGAGGGTTGTATGGAACACAAAACTCCCTCTTGATCCTTGCCTCAATTCAAAAATTGCGAAAACCTCTAGAAGTGTATTCTCCTCCATTATCTGATCTCAGAACCTTAATCCTTTTCCCAGACATGTTTTCAACTTGAGCCTTGAATTCTTTGAATCTATCAAGGACTTCCTCAGACTCCTTAGATTTCAAGAAGTAAATCCAAGTCTTTCGAGAATAGTCATCAATGAAAATCACATAGTACAAAAATCCACTCAAGGATGCCACAAACATTGGTTCACATAAATCAGAATGAACAAGATCTAAAATTCCCTTTGATCTACTGCCACTACTATGGAAGGGACTCTTGATATTCTTACCAAGTGCACATCCTTTGCAAATGCCATCGTGCTCCAGACCAAGTTTAGGAAGACCGGTAACCATCTTCTCCATGGATGGAAGGGCTCTGAAGTGTAAGTGAGCAAGTCTCCTGTGCCATAGCTCACTCAAACGAATAGAGTCGTGCAATAATGCCTGAACTGGTCGAATTGATAATCTGTATAGGCTCTCTTGGCAAACGCCAATCACACGAGCTGATTTTATACTAGAGTTCTTAGGCCAAGCAAGAACTTTCCCTTCAGAAAAGGCAACCTTGTACCCTTTGTCCTCCAAGGCTGAAATGGAGACAAGATTTCTTTTGATCCCTGGTACAAACAAGACATCACTCAAATGAAGAGGGATACCTGAATCTAGCTAGAAAGAAGTGGTCCCATCTCCCTTTACGAAATAACAAGCATCATCCCAATTATCACTCGCAAGTTAGTCTCTTTCTCTACTAAGTCTATAAGATGCTCTCTGTATCTTGTAATGTGTTGTGAAGCACCACTATCTATCAGCCAAGTGTCACTGTCAGTTGGAACATTGCTTGAAAGAGCGGAGATGAATAAAAATCCCTTGAGTCGTCTCTAGATTCCTTTTGAGGTGACACATCATCAATATCTCTAGTAGAAGCATGCTACTTCAGTTTTGATATGCAATCTCGAGCATAGTGACCATACTTGTCACACCTGTAACATTGAATGTGAGAGAGGTCCTTCTTCTTCTTTGGTTTTGGAACAAAATCTGATTTTTTGTCTCTATTCCTCTTGAAATTGCCTCTTTTCCCTTCTCTTCCTTTTCTTCTGGAAGCATGTGCAGCAAGGACATGGCTTTCTCCATTATGAGAATTTCGCCCATTTCCTCTTGCTGCCAACCTAGATTCTTCTTGAATACAATTAGCTCAAAGACGATCAAACTTGGGCAACTTAGATCTCCCACTGATGCTTTGAATAAAAGGCTCCCAAGATTGAGGAAGACCATTTAGTGCCAACATAACCAGATCTCTATCTTCAACTATGTCTTCAATAGTGCATAGCTGATCTCTCAATTCAGAAATCTTCATGAAGAAAGAAATGACTGACTCTCCTTTAGCCATTTTTATATGATGGAGCTATTGTCTCAAGGCAAGGGCTCTGCTGGTATTGTTGATCTCATACAATCCTTGTAGAGCCTCGAACATTTCTTTGGCTGTCTTCATCTTGGAGATAATCGAAACTAGGTGATCCTTCATGGAGTCTATCATGGTCTTTCTAGCCTTCATGCCATCTTTCTTCCATTGAATTTTCTTTGCATCATCGGATGGCTCAGGCACTTCATTTTCCACGAAATCTAGAAGATCATTCTCTTCTAAGGCAATGAGAACTCTGAATTTCCAAGAGTTAAAATTTGATGCTCCATCAAGCCTATCTTCTACCTTGATGCCGTTCATCATCTTCATTTCTTTGATAGATTGCCCTAGATCGACTTGACTGCTTAAACGAATCTGATTGAATCTTTACTTAAACCCTGATACAATGTTAGTTTTAAATCAGAAATGTAAATAAGCAAAAATACAACATACAAATCAAAGAACACAACAATTTACCTTGGGAAAACCCTCCTACTTGAGGGAGAAAAACCTAGCAAAATGATCTCTTATATATCATATCGATAAGTGCAGAAAATTGCATACAAATCAGGCCCTAGACAAGGCCGAGTCTAATACAAAGAATAGAGACACTTCTCCTTGAAGCGAATCTTAAAAAAATCACCAATGATGACACTTCTCTTAGAATCGAATCTGCTGCTAAGAATGGCGAACTGCTGCTGAAGTGCAAATTTGAGTTTGATGAATTGATGCTTGAATGAGGACTCTATCCTCTTTATATACCCAACTAGGCGCCCACCTTTCTAGGGCCGACCTAGAAAATACAAGTTTTATTTATAAAAAAAATAAAAGCCAACTTGCCTTGATCAAAATATAAATAGGAGAAAATATCTCCTGTCGCTACAACACTAACAACTAGCAGGCTCTGTCTGACCCGTGAGTTCTACGAGTTATTGGTGATATTTTGAACTTTGCTTAGAAACAAGTTATAGAGTAGAATGGAGAAGTTGGGTATACTAGATGAATTGTAGAGCGTAAGTCTAAAGCAGTAGAATGCAGAGCTCGTAGAGTGTGCTTTGGAAGCAACATTGGGGTCAAGCAAGGCTGCTTGCTGTCCTCTCTGTTATTTGGCCTATAGATTGACAAGTTAGAAGAATGGATACTTGAACTAGGAAGGGGAGATGTCTACTTAGTTAACTATCTAGCAAAGTTACTTTTATTATTTTCTATGTAGATGATCTCATCTTACCTGCAAAAATAGATCACAATATAAGAGAATACTTGAAGGCCTTAGAACTCTTTTATAAGGAAGCATGGATGCAAGCGAACATTAGCAAAACTAAGGTTTGTGTCTTCTCCCTACTAAGAGAACAAAATAAAATATACTTTCTGTTTGAAGAAGACCCACCCAAGAAAGTGTCAACATAAATATCTTGGCCTGAAGTTTCATAGTAAAATACAAAGGGAATGGGAGCATTCTATGCATTAAAATTGGATGGAGGGATGCAAAATTATGGAATTGGAAGACCACTAGGGTCCTTTTTGGGTTACTATTTTTAAAGTTTTCATATGTGGATGCATGTTTTGGCTTGGCAACCCCTTTGGATACAAATAAAAGAGAATTCAAAAATATTGAATCACAAGCAGATTCAGAATGAAAGCTTTTGTCCTCTATGAGCTTCTACTAGTAGAAAAATGCACTTTCCTTTTAAAGGCAACAGCTGTGTGTTTATTAGGATTGTTGAAGAAAACTGAAGGCATGGAAACTAATAGATGGCCTAGAATGGAGTAGGAGAAAATTTGAAAGTGCACATGGATGAAATATAATAAATGGATGAATAGTTTGGTCATAAGTTTACAAGAATATTCAAAAACCTAACCAAGAAATCAAAGAACACATGAGGAAGAAGTTTAGGGCTAACCATAGTTGGAAAACTCGCCAAAAACTCATAAGTTTTTGAAAAACTTGTGAGTTCTTTTTTAAAATGAGTTTTTGGTGCAAAAATTCGCCAAAAAAAACTTGCGAGTTTTCATTGAGTTTTTGGCGAGTTTTTTAGAAAAACTTGGCCTCTTGGAAAAAAGAAACCTGCGGCCAGAATAAAGGCAATTTCGATTCATTTTTTGTAGTTTGTGTGGTTTTGAAGGTCTTAACTTGGGTTTGGTGGCAAGGGCTCTGCCCCTCAATTTCGATTCATTTTTTGCAGTTTGTGTGGTTTTGAAGGTTTTAATTTGGGTTTGGTGGCAGGGGCTCTGCCCCTCAACCCCACTCCTCGACCCCACCCTGTATCGCGACAGGGAGCGCATCAGGGTGCCGCCCCCGAACCCCACAAGGGGCATTGCCCCTCGACCCCGCTAGGGGCATTGCCCGTAGACCCCCACGAGGGGTGCTGCCCCTCGACCCCGCTGGGGGCGTTGCCCTCTTACCCCCACGAGGGGTGTTGCCCCTCGACCCCGCTTGGGGCATTGCCCCCAAACCAAACTCCCACAAGGGGCATTGCCCCTCGACCCCATTGGGGGCATTGCCCTCAAACTCCCATTGAATTCATTTGATTTTCTAGGTACTTTCCAAGTCCAAGTTTCCAAGTTTGCCTACAAGTCTTCATCTATAATATCGTCTAGTTCTACCTCTCCCCTAGTTTTCACTAGACATGGGAAAGAGGAAGATGCAAATTTGTAAAATATATTAATGGAGTATTTACTTTCATTTTACAAAAACAATTTACAATATTCATTTTGTTTCAGAATATCAACATCGGTGCATTCCACATGAGGATACCATTTTGTACCCAATTTGCTTTCAAATCAATCAAATACAACTAGACTCAGGTTGTTTCTTTAAAGTACTCATTTATTGACTCATTGAATTTTGGAAAAAAAATGCATTTTTAATGAAATTTAAGCAATTTTTGAAGTTGCCGAGTTTTTGCTGAGTTTTTTCTGAACCGAGTTTTCCGGGCTTGCTGAGTACTTGCAATTGGCGAGTTTTCCAACTATGGGGCTAACCACAAGGACAGAAAAACATGTTAGGAAATGAAAAATCTATCTCAATGAATTGAACCCCACATTAACATCATCAAAAAGCTTATATAGGTGCAGAAATCAAATGGAGGTGAAAGATGCATATAGCCTAATGGAGGACTAATTCACATCCACTTAGATGTGAAACTGATAGATGGGCAACACCTATGGAAAATTAGGGAAGAGAATATTGCACTTTTGTCATGGACTGCTCCACCTATAGTGGCATCTGGGTCAGTTACATCTAAAACCTGAGAGTTGGCTCTATCTCTGCCCTTCTTGAAGAAGCGATATTTGCAAAAACAAGGAAATCACAGATCATAAATAATAATAGAAGTTGCACCTTCTAGAAGGAATCTACAAAACTTCAAACTTGATTCTTGATTCGCTCTTTTTGCAGTCAGCTGTTATATCAGATTGCAGCTTTGGCTTGTGGTCTCATAGACTATTCTGGTTTTGTGGATGTTATTGAAATAAACTAATTTTGTTGAAATGAGGTGAAAGGAGAATTATATCTTCTAAACAGCACATTAGAGTTTATCCCTGTTTATAGTTTTATTTGTTTGTTAATCATTCTTCAAGTTGCTCAGATCTGCAGCCCCACCTGTGTTACCAAGACATTATTACAGAAATATATTTAGACATGAGTAGACCACATGATGGTTACTACTCTTGACAAAGGTACCATTCAATCCAATCATGAAATGCATGGTTCATAGAAAATGTCATTAAATTAACTGAGCAGGCATTATAAAAGCAATCTTTCTTTGTGCTCAATGTATCATTTAGCTTTTCTACCTATACTAACATCTAGCCTCCATCTCTCATCACTTTGCTTGCTCCTGTGAGCACTGACGTAAAGAGTGAGAAATGTAAGCCTATTCCATAAATTTCATTACCATAAAATAGAAACTAAACAGTGAACATCTAACAGTATATAAATAGAAAAAATATTTATAAATAAACATATATATGAACATATAGATAGTTTATGATAATTTTCATCTATAGATTGTTTTTTTAAGATCCCCTATGTAATCTTGCCCAAATTTTCACTTTTCCCAACTGAGTAATTTCATTAAACAGCTTGCTTGCTTATGGTGATTGACTGTTTAAAGATTTTCTGTTTGTTTTTGTTTTATCATGCAGAGATACCATTCAACTTTGCAAAGCACTCAAACAAATAGATAACAGCAAGAAGGAAATGTCTCTATTCATAAACCAAGATAGGGCAAGCTTTACACAATATTATCTATTATGAGAGAAGAAATATAATGCATCAAACCAATGAAATTCTGACCTTGAGTTGACTGAAATAATATTGCACAGATCTGAATTTCAATCTGAAAGGTTCTCTATTACAAAATTGTAGTAGTACATGGACGTGAACAGCAGCGACTCCAAGAAAACTATGCTCATTTCATACACAGTTTCCAGCATTGAACAGTAGCAAATAGAATAACAAGTTGTACTTCCCAAGCACACAAATATTGATTAAGCTTTCACAAATATTTCAGTTCTGAAAATACATATAGCAGCACTCAGAAATGGACAGCAACTCTTTTTTTGATGTGAACCAAAGGTTTCCAAAACACCTAGCAAATCTCACGCCATAATGACTAGCAATAGGAACTTGGCATCCAAACCCACAGGAAACCTTCAAACAAATAACCCACACTGAAGTAGAAGCTTCAATATCAACTCTTCCAATACCAAATTGCTCAACACCTTCAATGAATCCAAACTCATTCAGCAAAAACCCTTATTTCATAACATGGCATCCAAACATAACTTTCCTAGCAAAACTTCGATCACAACAACAAAACCTGAAAATTATCTTTTCAAAGTCTCATTAATTTCATACCATAATCATTGAAGTACTGATGCAAAAGTTGGGTGGCTCCGCCAATCACTAGTTAGGGAGGAATCTTTCACCACCAAAACCGATCTTCCCAAGAGGGTTTTTCGTCCTACAAAGGCTGAAATGAACCAAGTTCGATCTCCAAAACCACAAGGGATTCAATTAGAGAAATAGAATAAACTCAACATACCAAATGAGCTCTCAATTCCCCTTTTTATAAGTCTTTTAGGGAACTTTCCAAAAACTCCTTTTTAAAATCACTTCATTAATTTATTAAACCTTTTAAACTCCAAAAATGATTTATTTTATTTTAAAAATAAAACTGATCTTTCCAAAAGGGTTTTCGTCCTCTAGAGGCTGAGATGAACTAAGTTCAATCTCCAGAACCAGAAGGGATTCAATCAGAGAAATAGAATAAACTCAACATACCAAATGAGCTCTCAATTCCCCCCTTTTATAAGCTTTTTGGGGAACTTTCCAAAAACTCTTTTTTAAAATTACTTTATTAATTTATTAAACTTTTTAAACTCCAAAAATGATTTATTTTATTTTTAAAGCATTTCCAACACTCAAAGTCACTTTTAAGCATCTCATCATTTAAATATTTCCATTCTCTTTCCAACGAGCTATACTACTTAGGCACCCGATTAATTATTTTAATTAAAATGGCAATCTTAGTAAAATTAATTAAATATAGCTCAATAATACACCCAATCAGCGACAATGTTCGAAAAGCCTCGGAATCAAAGACTGACTGTGTAGGAGCGATCTCGATGATGAAAGATGATAAATGGACCCTACTGGGTGACTTATTAAAAATAGACACTCTCTCCAAGAACCTTGGATCCCAAACCGGAAGTCAAAAATAGCATTTGAAAGTGTTGTACAATTCCACTAAACCATCAAAGCTCACTGGTAACATCAAAATACCCCTCTAATCAGGCTGACACAAACCCAAAAAGTCAACGCCAACTGCATTGCAAGAGAATCCGAAAATGGGGACATTACTTTTTTATCTATATATCTATAAATTTTATGTTTATCCATATTGAAATTATCTACTTTAATATATTTATATGTTTATATTTATAAGATAATCAGAATAATCTTTATATATATATATATATATATATATATATATATTTATAGGTTTATGTTTCTTATATTTGTTTTTATTTTTAGTTTTATGCTCCAAATTTTGCTCTATGCCTTGAATTATGTGTAGCCTCCCCCCTTCCCCCTTATCTTTTTTTAACTGGTCTTTATCTGCAACAATCCATTTTTTCCTCTAGCTCTTTTTCATCTTGATGATGGATAATGGAGTGTGATCCAAAACATTGATGCAAAACAAAATTCATGTAGTTGAATCCAGAAATTGTCATGCACTAAATAGAAAAATGTAAACGTGGTAAATTACAATTTGGTTAAGAGAATCAATCAATATGGTATTAGGTGTGTTTATTTTTTGTCAATTTCCTGTGCATGACAGGTTTGGATTTAAAATTTTGCAGGTTGAATCAGGAATTCTTTGAACACCTGAAAGTTGAAATGGGCACTCTTAGGTTTGCACTTTCACGAACAAAGGTCTCTTTCAAACCCTCAATTTGTCGATGGTAGCTGATAAGTAGAGTATTGGAAGGACTTGAACATATAAAACATCATTATTGAATGCTGCAGGAAATGGATGACAGGATAACTGAGCTGGAAGCCTTGCACAGAGTCTTAACTGAAGGCTTAGGTGGGTACTTTAAAGTTGAATAAGTAAGCATATAAAAATCATCAAACTGTATGTAGCATCTCAATTTGTTTCTGGTATATATGAACGTAGAGGGAGTAAGATTAAACAGTATTTTTCATGTCTTCAAGGGCTTAAGCCTATTTGACTGTTGCATATTATAAATGTAGAGATAACTACAAAGTGGAGTATGTAACAGTCAAATATGATAAATTTGCATGGCTTCTGAAACAGAAGCATATGATAAGATGACGGAGGACCTTATAGGAGCAAAGGATCGCCTTGCTAGAATCTTAGCATCAAAAGACAAGAAAGCCGTGGTATCATCTTCTTAAAAGTTCATCCTTTCTGTGACTGTGATGTTTTACAGTTCTTTTATGTCTGTAGAATTTAACAATTGAGAAGGGTTAATGGGTGCAACCCTTCCTTTCAATGTGTAGTTGTTGGAGATGGTGGAAAGGAATGAGCTTGATAGGTCCCTACTTGCGCTTCTGGATGAAAACATTGTAGCCGCCCAAAAAGCTAACCAGGTGAAAATTTGCGCTTTTTAAGATTTAGATCTAAGTTAAACAGATTCATGATTTTTTCGTTTCTAGTTGAAAAATACATCTTTAATTATTAGAAATCTATGGCATCCCAAGGACACGAGCAATTACGCATCTAGTTTAGGAGACAATTGGAGAATGGATATATAAATATTTTTGTATGGTCACACTGAGTTGAAGCTAATGGACGGGTAATGACTTCTGGCTACAGGACCAAGTAGCATTGTTCATGGAGAAAGTGCGAACTGCTGTGCTAAAATACATAACCATATGATTAGGACATCACTTATCTGATGCCGATGGAGTATGGATTTTACTTTCGAGAAATGCATTTTTGCTGTAAAATCAAAACAATACTCATGGATCTGAGCTAATGAGATGGAAAGCAAAGAATTTAATCAAATCATGTAAGATCTCTCAAGCTGCAGCTGAAAGGAAGATAATGTCAATACAACAATACAATATTGCCCAAGAGGCATGCTTTGAATTGTTTGGTTTGTTGGAAAGCTTATTCAACTTTCAAAATTACCAAGGAATAAATAATAATGAGTTAAATTTTAAAATCCATATAGATATAGATGAAAAATCTCATATTTTTCATTCCTTCGACGCTGTCTTTCACAACTTGCTGAAGACATGAAGCAAATGGGAATCTTTTGCATAGTCAACAGATAGTCACTAGCGAATTGTATTTTTTTCTAGCTTGATAAGTGCTATTGTCATTGCCTTGCAATTGATATTTTGCCTCATCATTTGGTTTCCTTCGGTATGTTAATGTTCTTGTGCATGTTTGAATGATCTTTGTTGGTTTTTTCTGCATTAGTTTAAAGATGAATAAATCTATTATTTGCAACAGTATGTTGGGAAAAATACAAAATTTAAATGCAATATTTTCAATCGACAAAAACAAAAGGTTGTCTCAGCATGTTAATTTGAAAGCGCATACCAACTGCAGTAACATCATTCTGAACCTCGACAAATATGCTGTGCAGATATCAATTCTTGATGTAAAGCTGTTCTGCGACTGTTTTGAGTGAACCACTTTGAACAATTAAGTTGAGATATGGCTTTACTTATTGCTTCATGCCGTTCCATAATCAGCACTCTATTCATAGGCATTGATTTTTACAATAACAAACTAATGTTTGTTGTTAGTCGTTGGTTACATCAAATACGTTTCTAGGGTTTTTACAAGAATATATATGGCCATTTCATTGCCTTTAGCCACAAGTGTGTACAATTTAACGAGTCACCAATTCAGTAAGGGCTGTGCATGAGCATTTTCCTCGACGAAGAGAATCCAAAAGTGGGGCTAGTATGATAGCTCTTTCATATATTTTCTTTCCAATTAAAATTTTATGGATAAGTTACTGTTGAAAAAATGATTGGAGGTATTGCAGAATTAGGGGAGAGTACCCAGTAGTTGTGCACCCTAACTTCAAACTTCTCAAAATTCTAGGTGGAAATTTCAAATAACTCCAAATATTTTACAGCAGCTTACTTGGCAAGTCTCCTGTTTATAACTTTCGTTTCAGGGCTGCATCACCAAATATGATGCTACATCAGCATGCTTTTTGTCAAGGTGTCCAAAAAGGCCCAAAAAAAAGTGCTACCAATACTTGTGCATTCACATCATGGGTAGTTGAGTGTTGATGTGGCATCACATGATTGGTTGTTTTTTAGATCAAAGGAATACATTTTGTTTAAGCTAGGGTAGTCATGTCACAACTATTGGGCATTATATAAACAACTATTATCACAACTATTGAGCATTATATAAACAACTACTATCACAACTATTGAAACATGCTCAACTATTGGATCTTCTCCCCTAAGTCAGTGTTGTACATTGTATACCAAAATATAAATATTATTTTAATATTTCAAGGTTTTATAATATCTTGTGCAAAAGGCTTATAAAGCATTGCATTTTTATACAACTTCCCCAAAAACTCCCTAAACTATCTTATGTGAACTAACTCTCAACTAATTATTTATTAAATCTAATACTAAGTGCTTTTATTAAAATACGGAAACCTTAATTTTCCAACACCCCTCCTTAAAGTTTATAATTTAAAAAATAAACATAAAAAGAAAGAACAAAAACAGTATAACATGGATTGATTGCAACAACCTACTTGGAAATCTGCGGAAGCATCTCCACCAATTCTTTTGCTCATTCAAATCACCCTAATCTACTCATGTCTAGGCAAATGTCTTGATTGACCACCAAATCTTCTTAGAGCACCCCAAACTGCTTATGTTTAGGCAAATGCCCTAGGTGATCACCAAATCTCCTTAGAATACCCCAATTTGCTTGTGTCGAAGCAAATGTCCTAGCTGACCACCATATTTCTTTAGAACAACCCAAATTGTTTATGTTTGGGTAAATGTCTTGATTGTCCAATGATGTGAATTGAGAAATACTCAACTATTCACTAATACGCCACTTTTTTTGTTTGTTTGTATCGAGACACTCAATTATCCACAAGAAAAACACCAATCAATTGTGAATCAAGAATTACTCCACTATTCATAGTAACACCCCTTCCTTTGTGAATCAAGACACTAAATTATTATTTTTTGATCGGTAAGACACTAAATTATTAACAAATAATAAAACTGCCAAGTTTCCTCATGCTCAATAAAAGGACAATTTTTTTTGGTGCTTTTCATACAAGATATCATCTTTGAGTGAGAAGCTAGTTCAAGATGATAATATTCCTCCAACCTCCAATTTGTTTTTGGTACACTTTATTTGTCTAAGATATCATCACAATAATTGAAAGCATTTAGACATATTTATAAAGTAAATAATGCAATAGAATGTTAGGTTCAACCAAAAATATATCCATACAATGAAATTATGTTTTCAACAAAAAAATTAACCTTAAATATCAATATCAAAATCAATAGCCTAAATTTCCTCTTCTTGAACTAAATGCATACTTTTTAAATACTTCTTAAATAAAACAATTTTTAATTTTCCATCAATTTTTTTAATAACAATTTTTTTCTTTTCTCAAATCCCATTTTAATAGAATTGTATATCCTTAACGAACAAAATCTACTTATACCCCTACCCAACAAAATGTAAGAGGACTCTTTTATTTCTTTGTGTTATTAGAGGAGCGGTTTGAACCATTAACATCTGACAACCAATTTGCATTTATAGTGTTACACCCCTTAACTTATTCAATAACTTTGTAAAGAGGGGATATCATTTATTTTTAACAAAATTAATAAACTTTATGTGCTCCCATGGGCTGCATTTATTCATCTTTCAGCACTATTTCTTCCACTCTTTCAATATTGGAACAAGCATGTTGAATGCAGATTTAAATAAAAAATTGGTTAGTGCTTGCTAAGATGATCACTTCTGTTTACAAATGACATTCTTTTTAACTAAATGGCGTGATCTTTTCTTTTTCTTTAAATGGAGTGTTAAATGAAATGAGAAATGTCTTAGAATGATTTTATCACATAAAAAATTAATAAAGATGATTTTTTTATCTTATGTAAAAATAAGATGTTCTTTTGTCTTTTAAATTTTAATTATGTTATTCTCTTTGCTTTGATATTATGTTGTAAAAGTGATTGCAAAATTAAATCATTATTATATAATAAATACCAAAATATAAATATTGTATTAATACTTCAGAGATTTACAATATACTATGCAAATATTTCTAAAGCATTGCATTCTTGTATAACTTCCCCTAAAACTCCCTAAACTACCTTACAAGAACTAACTCTCAAATAATTATGTATTAAATCTAACATTAAATGTTATAAAAATATGTGAAACTTAATTTTCCAACAATTATCAAAATTAAAGGATCTTACATCTTAATGTTTCACCTATCTACAAGAAAAAGGAATATTTGCGGTTTATTATTTTAATTTATTTTATATAGTAGATAAATAAGAAGACCAATGTTCCATAGGGATGCATCTCTAAGAGTCTAGGTGATGTCATCAATGTCTAGGATGTTTCGTAGACTTGGAGGCTTGGAGAAGACACTCCCTTTTTCAAGATTATTTAGCCTACTCTATTCGGTGCTTAGAAATTAGGAAAAACCAACTTTTTAAAGAAGAAAATGCTAAAACCACCCAAAAACCATAGTTCAGTGGGCACATTTTATTGATATCCACCAACAAACAAGGTTGTCCTTAGGATGTCCTTGTAGAAGTAGGGAATGTTTATGTGACATCCCCCTTTGTTGGGGACTTTGGGGGCCCATCTTCATGTCTTAAGGATAGCCTTGGGACTCTCATGAGTCCTTTGAACTTCTCATGGACATTGGGAAGTTCCCACAATCTAAAAAGCAATAAAGTGCATTTAATTTTTTTATTTAGATAAACCTAAAGACCTAATGTGGTAAGGGGCCCTACCCCATCCCATGACTCAAAAACCACAAATATAAATGTCCACCGTCTATCAAAATTGTAAGGAAGCTAAGGTAGCAAAACAAATTCCTACACTAATCTTGAGAGGAGGGTAATGCAAAAAAAATTAGATCTTTACAATAGTTACAAAAACTTAAACATAATCAAACATAAATATCATGCATACCACAACACAATGATTTATGTGGGAAATATATTTTTGGAAGAAAAATCCCACACTCCAAAATATGCACAATATATTATTCAAAAAATCGTGAAGATTACATTATACTTGTAGAGCAAGCTTCTCACAAGAGTCTCACCAACCAAAAATCTAGAGGCAACACAACAACTATCAAAATCTCATAATACATCACAATACACAACTATAATACAATGCCCTCATAAAATAGGATTATCTTCTAGGGCAAGACAAGCCAACAAAATATCTACCATTGGATATGAGACCTAATGATGAATGATCTATATTTATGATAGTAAAATATACATAAAATATGGCTTTCGATAGTGTAGCCCCAAACCCCCATTGGGGTGTGTGGCCCTCGAATAATCACGAGGTTGAGACACAATTTTTATTAACATTCTTACACTTGTCAAACACCTTGCAAGAGCAACAGGAGGATTGATACCATGATTTGATTCTTAGGGGTCGAGAGGCCCATAGAATCCAAACACCATCTGAACTTCTTTTGCTAACAACCTTAGTTAAAGAACCAACAACATTCATCAAAGTGTCTACCTTAACTAGCTTCACCTTGCCATCCTTGATCATATCTCTGACAAAATGATACTAAACATCAATGTGCTTGGTCATGGCATGAAATGTTAGGTTCTTTGCTAAGTAAATCACACTCTATCACAATAAATTGTCATTGCACCTTGTTCTATTCCAACATCTGAATACAGTCTCTTAAGCCAAATGATTTCTTTACAAGCATGAGTAGTTGCCATATACCCAGCTTCACTAGTGGACACAACAATTGCAACTTGCAATTTATTTATCTAATTGATTGCCCCACTAAATAAAGTAAACACATAAGCACTGGTGGATCATTTGCTATCAAAATCACCTACCCAATTTGAATCCACATAACCATGAATATCAAGGGAAAATTCACTTCTATAAAATTATGATAATAACAAAAGGAATACTCTGAGGTACCCCACAAATATCTATAGGATCTTTTAACTGCATCCTAATGAACTCTACCAGAATTAGACATATATCTGGAAAGAACTCCAATTGCTTGGGCAATGTTTGGTCTAATGCAAACCACAACATACATCAAAATTCCAACCACACTCTAGTAAGACACTTTTTTCATGTCTTCCATCTCTAATGGGGATGTCAAACAATATGAAATAAATATTTTCATTCCAATTGTAAAAGGAACACACAATGGACTAAAATCTTGCATGTTAAATCTCTGTAAAACTGAATTGACATACTTACTCTGGCCAATCCATAGCTCTCTATTCACTCTATCTCTTCTAATTTCCATCAGGTAAGAATGTGTTTAGTTGCACCAAGATATTTCATTTCAAATTTAGCTACAAGTTGAGATTTTAGTTCTGAAATAATTTATTTCCCTTTACCAATAAATAACATATCATCAACATATAATGCAATAAACATGAAACAATCACCATTAGTCTTATAATAAACACAACGATTTGATTTAGAATGCTCAAATCCCAAACTCAATACATAAGTATCAAATTTTTGGTATGAAATCCTAGTTCTCTATTTGAGGATATGCAATATTTCTTCAGTTCTATTGGAAAACAATGATCTACTGAGAGGGGGTGAATCAATAGTTATTAGAGATTTTAGCACTTAAATCCTTTATGCATATTAATACATTAAACACTTAATGCATAAACAACCTTAAAATTGAATGCAAATATTGAAACATGTAAAGCTATGATAAGCACAAGCACACACACAAAATACCATAACACCAGATGTACGTGGAAAACCCAAGATGGGGAAAAACCACGATGAGAAATTCTTCTTGAGTCTACTACTCAAATCTAGCCTCACAATCCAAAATCTCTATTACAATCTTTTAAGGGCACCAACCCTGTGGAAGCACCGACTCCCTGTGGAAGCACCAACTTATAGATTTTAGGAGCATCAACTCCAAGGAGACTACAATCCCCTAAACTGAGCACCAACCCAATTCAAACCAAGGCACCAACCTCAGTAATATCACAAGATTACATATGCATAATATTGGTTCTTACACAACCCTGAAAATGCATCATTACAGTACATATACAATTTGGACTGTAGTTGCAAACTCAACAACTCATCCCCACTTCTCTGCACTCTTTGTTTGCAATACAATCCTCTCCTTCTCTCTACACTAAAATTTTATAGAATCATGCTCTCTTATAATAGATATAATAGTTATCGATACATAATATGCAGACCCATACACTTACTATTGATACAAAAATTACACTATCAACAACTTGCAGACACCTTGCACATACACACATAGTAGGTCAACACATCAACAACAATTGCTACAACAACAACCACCCTACTTTTGGCTATCCATTTTGTTTCTCTTTATCACTGACCTGCAAACACACAACCTAGAGATGTGCACCATTGTCTAGGTCATCCAATTAGGTTCACAAGCTTCATCAACAAGCTACTTGTTCATCATTCCGCTAACTCTCTGTACAGATTCGTTGAATTTGCTAACTCTAGAAAAACCCTAAACCTTGTAGCAATCAATGCCTCGAGCCGCACACATAGTTAGGATAGATATTCTGTTAGGATCTTCTCATTTTCTTCTCACAACATCAAATCTCATTCGTTGGTTTTCCAAACTATAGTCTTTAGCAAACCCTAACCTTATTTGATAATTAATGCAATCTCTAGGTCATTCGATCTGATTTTGATCTCATTCAATGTAGAAATCTGTGTCGTCACCTTGCCAATCAAACCTCTAATCAAAACAACCATCCGTGCAGGCAACCATTTAATTTTATCTGCAATGTTGGTTAACAATCAAAACCCCAATCAACCTGTGCATGATCGTTGTCTAATATTCAACTTTAAAATCTGGCCATTGATTCCATCTTTCATGCCACAATCAAACAATCTCAATTCATAAATCCAACTTTATATCATAACCATTAGATTAGGTTCTCTTTAAAAATGCACTGTTGATCTTCCTTGCTTTCATTTTCATTGCTTATCGCTGAATTGCCTTCAACCTTCAAATTCATACTTGTGATGTATACTCCTTTAGTGATGACCATCAAATCATCTATCCTTCAACTTAGCACTGTTGATCAATTTTAACTTAATGTCCATTGTTATGTCGAGGGGACCGACAATATTCTTCTAGCAACATCAACCTCTCTCCCCAGTGAAGATTTACATAAGCTTTTACTAACTATGAGATCCACCATTCCAACTCACTACCACACAATTCACAACAAGGATGTGAATTGTACGACCATCCAATCGATAATCGCCATCTGCTTGTACATGTCGCCATCTGTCCTTATCATTCTATCGGGTCTCACCATATTCCTTCCATTGCACATTGCTACTTATATTTTAGCCTCGAGTTCATTTCCACGATGCGAAGGTATACCACGATGTGTAATGTCCATCACTCATCGCGTAGGCCATTATCAACCTCAATTGCTTTTTAACGATACATAGAAGTATATCAATCATCATTGGATTAACATCCAACTCAATCCACACCATCGAACACACTCATCACTACAGAGTCTGAGGTGTTAAAAGTTATTTTGGCGATGTGAAGGGATGCTCCAATCACCTTCCTAATTCATCGCTCATTGCTGAAAGCTATATGATCTTAGCCTTCCATTCAACGATGTGAGGAGATGTCATGATCACTATCATCCATCGCTCATGTGAACCTTTCAAACCTCTCGCTTCATAAAACTGATGTGAAGCATCTAGGAAATATATCACCACGTGTCCCTATAGACATCACCTACCATGTTCATTTCCCATCGTGCAAGCCAAAGGTAAGCAACAATTCTTAAAACGATACATATAACCATAGCAACAAACACTTACAGAAGGATTCAGTGGAAGGGACTAGTTTAAGAACGAACCAAAGGGCTTAAGTAATAAGTTAAGCGACTAGTAACATCTAGTAGCAAGTCAATGAAAAAATATAGACTTGTGAATGTGTAATGTCCCCAATTTGGAGGAAGAATGATTTAATTAATTTAATTAATTAAGTTGTCCAAATTAATGTTATTTTCTAAGGATAGCTTAATTGATTATTTTAATTAAAAGTATTAAGTTAATTATTTATAAAGTTATCAAATGAATAAAAATTAAAAGGTGACTTTATATTTAATTAATTTAATAAAGTGATTTAAATTAATATTATATCCTAAAAGTCACTTAAGTGAAATAATATTATTTTAATATGATTTCTAGAAGCTTCTTGAAAGGTTGGAGAAAAAGTATAAAAGAAGGGCAAGTTAAGCTTCTATGCATCCAGGAATTGATATTTGTTGATGTTATTATTTGGTGCAGGAGCCAGCTAGGGTTTCTGCCATTTCCAGCCATTGGGAACGAAAACTCTCATTGGTATGCAATTTTGAGGGTGTGAAATATCATCCAAATTATTACTAATTGAGTGGGCTTCACTTCAGAAGTTCAACTTGTGCTTCATTGTGGAATTTATTTGAGTACAATAGCTGAAGTATTATTGTACAATTTCTGAGTAAGGGTTTGATAGTTGCAACAACTGCTTTATTGTCGCAACCATATTCTTCTTGGTGAACTACAGTTGATGTATTGTGGTTTCCCATTTTGAGGAAGAGATTTAACTTGTACCAAATTTGGTGGTACGATTTGGGGCATTTTAGAAATACATTGAAGTCTGATTTATATGAGCAGAGGTCTGATATCAATTTTCAGTCACATAGAGGAGGCTATTAAGTCCCACAAATTTGCTTATCTTGGTCTTATTTATCATTGATATCATTGGGCATTGGAGCGCTTGACTTCTAAGGAGTTGGAGATTAATTTTGGAGCTTGAAGAGATCTTTAGAGGCTGTTACAAATTTATTTTCCGAGGTCTGCTAAAATAGGGGCGATTTTGGCTAGGGAGCACAAATAAATTCATGGAAATTCATACATACATCTTTGGCACATGGGTATTTGGGGGATCACCTTCTTGAAGCTTGGCAATGATGATGGACAATAGTAATTGAAGGTTACAACTGTGATATATTTATTTTGAAGGGCTGAAAGTTACAGCAGGGGCGGCTCAGCTTTGGGTAATTACTCTCCACAAACAAGGTCTTCATTTATTGATGTATGCTGGCTACTTCATCTCCAACACAAGGCAACTCAACCAGGTTCTTTATGTTGTTTGGTATTCCATTTTATGCATATATGATCATTTGTATTAGACTGCAATTGATAATCAAAAATTATAAAATTGCATAAGTATGATGCCAAGAGTCTTGGCCAATTTGTAATCAGCTTTGCATTGAACAAATATTGGCAATCAAGGAGTAATAAGTAGTTTATCAAATTCATGCTACAATTGTACAATCAAATATCATATTATAATCAGCTTATAAGTGTACATGCCAATTGTTTGACAAAATGTCAACTGGCTGTAGGTGATCATTTTGTTCATGAAATTCATGTACTTGCATTTGAAAGGTCAAAATGAAGTTGCATTTGGATCTAACTCGTTGTTTAGACTTCTTAGCATTGATTATAAGCAATTAGGATTGCATCTCACATCAATTGGTGCCTATATATCAACTGAGAAAGTTCAGATCAGCAAGTTTAAGGTTGCATGCAAAGTGTTTGACAGTATTCCTTGGCTGCAAAACCTCAATTTTTACATCTATATCAGCAAGGGATATTACAGTGGTATTAGAGCCAGGTTTCCTGCCAGCCTGATTGGGTTATTTCAAGATCAAGTTTCAGCTACCAGCATGGCTTTAACAAGTGAAAGGGATTTGGAAGACATAATTTACAGCATAGGGAAGAAATTAGAACAACCATCTCAGCAAACGGAGTGCCTTCTAAGCACTTTGGAGGAGTTAGAAACTTGTTTATGCATAGTTGATCAGTCACATTCTGATGTTATGGAGCTAGCTTTGTCTCCAGCGGTGCATTCTTTGGTTAAGCCCCAACTAATGAGACATCATGATGAGGTGATAAGACTTGCAGCCATCTCTTGCATTAGTGAAATTATGAGGATAACAGCTCCTATTGATCATTATGACAGCCATATTATGAAAGAGGTACTTCAGATCATGGTGGCAAGCTTCAAAGGTTTGGATGACATCAAAAACCTTTATATTTCTAAGAGGGTAAAACTACTTGAAGTATTTGCAAAGTTCAGATTTGAAAACATTATGTTGTCCATGGATTGTATTGATGACATTCGTAAGATGTTTCATATATTTTGGAATGTTATTGATGAGGTTCATCCTAGTAGCGTGTTTACTTCAATGCATTCCATCATGTTTTCAGTTTTGGTTGAGGAGGATGATGCAATTTCTAAACTCATGACGAATGACTTATTTGCTATTTGGAAAGGAGGGAAAGAAGTGTCACCCATGGCACATGAACTATTAAGGAGATTGGTTGATAAGCCTAAGGATCGAGATACTTTGCCTATGACATACAAAAATTTATATGACGAGTTTGTTAGGCATGCTGATGTAACTCAAGAGGTTATGAGGACAGCCTTGGGTAATGATCTCTCTACATCATCCTTGCATGAGGCCTCTCAGGAAGTTGCTGCTATAGAGATTAAATCTGATTTTCAGGACAGCGATGATGAAACTTCACATGAGAGCATACAAGACTTTACAGAAAAAGAATATCGAGCACGAATGGAGGCTTCTTCACGTGAGGTTGAAGCTAGAGACACTCCACATGGTCTACATAGTTTGACAACCCAACTAAAGGTGAGTGAAAATAATATTGTGGCTAGCTCAACTCATCCTGTTATGAGTTGTGAATCTTCTTCTAAGGATGGTAGTATCGGTTGGAGTACACTTGACTAATCTGGTTGTCCTTTGGCATAGTCAGGAGAGTTTCATATCGATTGCATCACGAGGTGTGCTCATCAGTTTTCCTTCAACCCACAGGTGTAGGATTTGACCATTTCATTGTTGGCACAAAAGGGTGGGTTGAGTAAGAGCTCAGGTTCATTTTGGAATGACATGCTTCAGATTTCAGATGATGAGTCCGATTGGACTTTAGGGGTTACCAGAGTGGCACAACAAAAGTCAGCTAGTGTTGAGTTGGATGGTCTTTCAATTCTTTCTTGGGATCCAAGTAGAGATAATTTTCAAAGTTGGGATCTAGGAGTTTATTTGTTGGACAGTTGGTTTCACGAATCGACAAGGGGTGACAGTGTCAGGAGTCTCAGCTGTATACAGGGATTGTTGGTTGGAGTTCTTCTCGGGATTATTTGGGATCCAGGTGGTTGGCTTGGTTGGTTTGATTTTCAGATATCAAATGTTAGGGCAGTTGAGATTGCTTGGGGTCAAGCAATTTCAGGAGGGGCGAACTGTAATGTCCCCAATTTGGAGGAAAAATGATTTAGTTAATTTAATTAATTAAGTTGTCCAAATTAATGTTATTTTCTAAGGATAGCTTAATTGATTATTTTAATTAAAAGTATTAAGTTAATTATTTATAAAGTTATCAAATGAATAAAAATTAAAAGGTGACTTTATATTTAATTAATTTAATAAAGTGATTTAAATTAATATTATATCCTAAAAGTCACTTAAGTGAAATAATATTATTTTAATATGATTTCTAGAAGCTTCTTGAAAGGTTGGAGAAAAAGTATAAAAGAAGGGCAAGTTAAGCTTCTATGCATCCAGGAATTGATATTTGTTGATGTTATTATTTGGTGCAGGAGCCAGCTAGGGTTTCTGCCATTTCCAACCATTGGGAACGAAAACTCTCATTGGTATGCAATTTTGAGGGTGTGAAATATCATCCGAATTATTGCTAATTGAGTGGGCTTCACTTCAGAAGTTCAACTTGTGCTTCATTGTGGAATTTATTTGAGTACAATAGTTGAAGTATTATTGTACAATTTCTGAGTAAGGGTTTGATAGTTGCAACAACTGCTTTATTGTCGCAACCATATTCTTCTTGGTGAACTACAGTTGATGTATTGTGGTTTCCCATTTTGAGGAAGAGATTTAACTTGTACCAAATTTGGTGGTACAATTTGGGGCATTTTAGAAATACATTGAAGTCTGATTTATATGAGCAGAGGTCTGATATCAATTTTCAATCACATAGAGGAGGCTATTAAGTCCCACGAATTTGCTTATCTTGGCCTTATTTATCATTGATATCATTGGGCATTGGAGCGCTTGACTTTTAAGGAGTTGGAGATTAATTTTGGAGCTTGAAGAGATCTTTAGAGGCTGTTACAAATTTATTTTCCGAGGTCTACTAAAATAGGGGCGATTTTGGCTAGGGAGCACAAATAAATTCATGGAAATTCATACATACATCTTTGGCACATGGTTATTTGGGGGATCACCTTCTTGAAGCTTGGCAATGATGATGGACAATAGTAATTGAAGGTTATAGTTGTGATATATTTATTTTGAAGGGCTGAAAGTTACAGTAGAGGCAACTCAGCTTTGGGTCATTACTCTCCACAAACAAGGTCTTCATTTATTGATGTATGCTGGCTACTTCATCTCCAACACAAGGCAACCCAACCAGGTTCTTTATGTTGTTTGGTATTCCATTTTATGCATATATGATCATTTGTATTAGACTGCAATTGATACTCAGAAATTATAAAATTGCATAAGTATGATGCCAAGAGTCTTGGCCGATTTGTAATTAGCTTTGCATTGAACAAATATTGGAAATCAAGGAGTAATAAGTAGTTTATCAAATTCATGTTACAATTGTACAATCAAATATCATATTGTAATCAGCTTATGAGTGTACATGCCAATTGTTTGACAAAATGTCAACTGGCTGTAGGTGATCATTTTGTTCATGAAATTCATGTACTTGCATTTGAAAGGTCAAAATGAAGTTGCATTTGGATCTAACTCGTTGTTTAGACTTCTTAGCATTGATTATAAGCAATTAGGATTGCATCTCACATCAATTGGTGCCTATATATCAATTGAGAAAGTTCAAATCAACAAGTTTAAGGTTGCATGCAAAGTGTTTGACAATATTCCTTGGCTGCAAAACCTCAATTTTTACATCTATATCAGCAAGGGATATTACAGAATGCCATGACCTGCAAACCAATTAAGATTTAATAGTAAAACCCTAGAAGACTCGAGAGAAAAATATATCTTTTTTTGGCACCTACAAAGTACCATTTTGGAATCCTCTTGAAAAAACCCATATTAAATCTCCCATTAGATTTTCACTCACACACTTGGAGATGCAACCTATTGCCAACATATTCTTTTTCAAAACTATCATTTCTTCATCCATAGCAATATTCCAAGATTCTATATCATTATACCTAATGCCTCTTCTATAGATTTAGGTTCATCCATGTTAGTATTCAAAGCAAAAATACATTTCCAATCACCAAGTGAATACCTTTTAGGTGGTTTTCTATGCCTTGTAGACCTACAAACAAGCTGAGTTGGAGGTTCTTTATCCTCTTTTGAAGATTAAAAGATAAATAAGTTCTCCTTAACTTCTTGTCTATCTAGGGGTCTTAATTCAAAAATTTTAGGCCTAGAGGGAAGTTGAATCATATTTTCTTGTTCAATTTTTTTTGGCTACAATGTAATAGAAGAAGGCTCAGTTTCTCTAAAAATAACAATTCTACCATATATTACCTTATGTGCAACAAGATACAAAATCTTATATCCTTTCACATCATAGCTATATTCGATGAACATACATTTCACATCATTGTTATCCAAATTTGTTTGCTTCTCCTTTGTCACATGTGCATATGCATCACAACCAAAAAAATTAAGATGTCTCAGTGAAGGCTTATGACCCAACTGTGCCTCTATAATGTCTTATCAACAAGAGTTGATGTAGGAGACCTATTAATTAGGTAACAAGTAGTGGCAATAACTCCTCAAAATATTTCTCCAAGAACAACATCACTTAGCATATTCCTAGCCTTCTTAATCAATATCTTGTTCATTCTTTTTGTAACTCCATTATATTGTAGAGAATACGAAGTTGTCTTTTGTCTAAAAATGCCAAAATATTTACAAGATCTAGTAAAACCATTAGAGAAAAATTCATCGCCATTTCCAATCCTCAAAAAAATAAATTTCTTTTCAGTTTGCAACTCAACCATTGCTTTAAATTCTTTAAATTGATTGAAACTTTATATTTACTCTTTGGAAAATATACCCATGTCCTACTATAATCATCAATAAATGAAACATAATATGTGGATTTTTCAATCGAACATCTATAGGGACAACCACTTCAAAATGAATAAGATCCAATACACCACAATATTTATGAGAACTTGAGTAATATAGAATGCAATTTTATTTTTCATAAATGCAATACTCACAAAAATAAAATTGAAGATCACAGTCAGACAACCCTTCAACAAGGTTTTTGTTTTTAAGGTCCTTAGACCCTCCAATGTGGCCAAGTATTTGGTGCTATAACATATAATTCTTTGCAAGTAACTTTAATTCAAAAGAAATATAACCTTGGGCACTCAAAAGCCATGACCACCTATTTAAGATGAAATTATCATCTCTTCCAATGAAGTAGCCACAAACTTTATTTTACATAAGTACTATTGCACTCAACTACGCATGCATCAAGCTTATACAAAATTCCATATTTTTCAACTATAGAAATCACCATAGTACCTCTAACCATCTTGCATCTTGCATCGAAAAATACTATCTACACACTCACATATATTAGTTTTCTCATAGATAAATAAGTTTGTGCTAATCCATGAATATGCAACACATTGTTAATCTTTTTTGGTCTACCACCACGAAACCTAATTATAACTTTACCATGAACAACAATATTTAAACAAGAATAATCACCCAAGTACACCTTCAATTCATCAAATTCTTCATATTCAAAAAACCAATATCTATTAGAGGTCACATGGAAAGATGCACTTAAGTTAATTAGCCATGAATCATTACCTACACAAGTTGCCAAAGTTATAATTAATGCATCACCATCTTCCTTCTTGAAAACAAAATCATAATCAAATTTCTTCTTTCTTCTTTGCACTCTTTATGAAAGTGTCCAAACTTACCACATTTCCAACAATTAACTTTGGAATTTCTAAGAGATTTGGATCTCCCCTTGGACTTGGTTTTATCACGCTTCTCATTCTTCTTATCTTTTTTCTTAGGTGTCCCACAAAATTTAGGGCCTCCTTGACACTAATGGATACCTTCTCCAAATCTCTTCATAAAGGAGAGAACCCACCACATCTTCAATCTTCAAGATAACAAAAGTACTCCCAATAGCCACAACAAGAAAATCCCACAAATCAAGAAAAGAACATAAATATCTGAAATTTATCCTCCTCATATATTTTGACACTAATTGATGCCAATTGAGCCACCAACATATTGAATGCTCCTAGGTGGTCTATAAATTTTCCACCCTCTCCCATTCTCAAGGAATACAATTTCTTCCTTAAGAAATAATTATCCACTAAAGATTTCACTTGATACATCTCACCAAGTTTCTTCCATAGTTTCTATGTAGAGGTATCTTCATGGACATTGATTAAAATAGAATCTTCCAATCACAACCTAATTAGACCCTTGAATTTACAGTCCATAATATCATATTGAGAAGCCAAATTAGGATTTATGGGCCTTAAAATATTCTCATCAACAACATCCCATAAATCTCAATCTACCAACAAATCCTCCATGCTCAACTTCCACATCTCAAAGTTATTTCCAAAAAATCTCCACCTTTATTTTGCCTAATGAACTTTTCATTTAAAAATTCCTACAACAAGATCACAAAGTATCTTTTGCACAAGCTCCCACTAAAATTTAGATTAGTTCAAAAAACCCAACAACCCACAACTGAAACCAAAGGTGATCAAGCTTCGATATCACTTGTGATCCAGAGGATCTTCACCAAAAATTGAAGTTTCTCGATTTTCTCCAGAAATGGCATCATCAGGAAGAGGCCGAAATTATGACTCCAACACAACTTGAATGGAGTCAAACGGAGCTATGAAACCCAAGATATGCTTAGTCAAACTTGGTCAACTTAGGGCCCAAGTCAGAGAAAAAAAGGGTCAAAATTTAATGTCACCAAAAGTGGCTAATATTGGTCTCAACGCGAAGAGCTCATTGAGAGCTTTCTGATGACGTTCGTTTCATCAAAATCCGACATCGTACGTCCGAGATATCATCAATCAAAGTTGGGTTGGCCAAGTGGGCCAAGATGGTACAACTGATGACATCAACATGTTGTTCATATGGTGTAGACGATGATGTGGACCAATCAAGACCTAACACGTGGTAGGTGACATGGCAGGCTGTACGCTCGTACAGGTGACGTGGCAGGAACCAGTGGTAGTTGATGTGGACGCCGTACATTGACGTGGCAGATGATGTGCCTTTACGAACAAATGAGAGGGTGCCATGTGGCACCTCCTCAACATGCCATGTGGCCCTCTCACTAGATTTTTGGTCAAAATTTATAACAAAAGGTCTAGCATCGAGAAGAATTTGAAGTTTGTGTAGTTTATTCTTTGTGATTCTTGGTCCCTTAGACCGTTTCAGTCTCGTGGATGATATTAAAATCTCATTCATTCATTCAGTGGTGACGTGGGCATCCAACAAGCTAGGGGGTGCCATGTGGCACCCCCTTATCTTCTCTCCGACGATGTTGATGCAGGGTTTTAAAAGATAGGGGGGGGGGGGATTTGAACCCCCCACCCTTCAGAAGCTAAAGCCTTGTGTGGCCATTGCGCCACGCATGGGACGTTTAATATATAAGGACCCCCGTTGCTTTTGATGTTTAATATCCTAAACTCGTTTTTTCCCTTATTTCTACTAATACTCCTTATATTTGAAAGGACATATATCCTAATAATTGTAAAAGACTAAAATAAGTCTTGTAAAGCCTGAGAATACAAAGTTTGAAGGGTTCAAATAATATGTAGGAGATTAATTAGGATTTTGGGGGATGTTCAAATATTTTGTTACTTTGTAAGGGGATATGGTTTATCTTGAGAATCATTTGGTTATCAACCAAATTGGGTAGTTTATTTGTATAAAAGGGGGTAGTGTAGGATGGGAAGAACAAGTGGTGATGGAGAGGAAAAATACTTGGTGAAATTGTGCTCGAATTTCGTGCTTTCTAGGATTGAGCTTGCGCACTTTGAAGGAGAGTTTTTCAGAATTTCTTTGTACCAAGGAGAACCTATGCCGGATTGTTGTAACCGATATTTTGGAGATTTAATCGGATCGTCCACTCATTTTAGAGGGGCCCAAAGACGTCGTTTTTATGACGAACTCCGTTATCAATTTTGTTTGCATTCTCTCTTTCTTTTCTCTCATTCTCAATTTCATCACTTTTGTTATTTCAATTTGATAATCATGTTTCTGTGATAATATTAATTATGTAATTTGGAATTCCTTTGTTGTGATCATTTCCCACATTCAATGCAATCGTCATAGATCCAAAAAACAAATCAAATTTGGTATCAGAGCTTTGTGTGACTGGTATTGCAAAAGTGGTTGCTAACACATTCCAGGAAACAACGAGGTGAAGGGGAACTTGAAGAACATAATCCTGAGATCGGCAAAAGAAGAACCTTGCCAAAGATGGAAGGAACCGAAGTTGGAAAAATTACTGAGCCTGAGCTTGATGATAAGTCTTTTCAGCAAGCCTTCCTTGAGATGAAGGCAATGGTTGGAGAGCTTTATGCAAATAAGAAGAAGCATAAGCAGAAGAAAGGAGATTCTTCAAAGAAGGAAGATTCTAAAGATCAGAAAGACAAGAAGAAGCAGTTTGAAGATGATCAAAAAATTCCAGTTTATCCTCCATCTACCCCGTCTTCTCCTTCTTCCTCTTCTTCCTCCTCTTATTCTTCTCCCTCTTCTTCTTTTCCCACTAAAAATCCATTTAAGAGCAAGTCTAAGCCTGTTATTAAACTAGATGTAAAATTTGAATTGCCTAAGTACGATGGTGAGTTAAATGCCAAAAAGTTAGATGATTGGATCCAATAGGTAGAAGTGTATTGTAGGATTCAAGGCCTAACAAAATATGCTTCTATGATCCAATTAGCCACTCTCCGGTTGGGAGGTACAACTCTCACTTGGTGGGAGAGTAGGAATCAAGAGGAAATTGCTCGCCATGGTAAGATTAATATGATTTGGATGAAATTTGTTGCTGCCCTTAAAAAAAAATTTTATCCTTTAGGTTATATGCAACAATTAACAATGAATTGGAAAACCTTTAGGCAAGGTAAGGGTCAATCTACCCAAGATTACACCCATGAGTTTAGAAAACATGCTATTATTTTAAGTGTTGCCTTGTATACTCAGGATACATTACTTAAGTGCATAGGTGGTTTGCATTCTTACCTAAGACATACCATTCTAATGTTGAGTCCTAATAATTTGGATAAAGTATCAGTCCAAGCCACTCATTTAGAGTCAAGGGGTAAGAACACTTTCAGTGATAATTTCTCAAAGAAACCATCTAAGTCTGAAGGGAAGTTTAAGGGTAAAGGTAAAGACAAAGAAAAAGGAAAAGGGAAAAAGACAGCTTCAATTAAGAAGGAGGGTGATAAGCCCACATGCTCCCGTTGTAAGAAAGAGGGGCTTGATGATTCAAAGTGTTGGAAGCTGCATCTCAAACTAAGGCTGAAAAGATACAGAGGAAATAAAGGCAAGCAAAAGACTGCTGCAATGATTCAACAAGATCTTGGATTTGACTCCGAAGATGAGACAAAGATTGCTGCTACCAAGATCCAAGGTAAAGTTAAAGGTATAACTCTCTCTTCTAATACAAGTGTTTCTAATGCAAGTGCACAAGGTGCAAGTACAAGTAAAGTATCTACTCCTCCTAAAGCTGATAAACAACAAAATGAACCGTTTCATATTCGAGTTGTATCTAAGCACACTAAGATTGACACAATGTTTGATACGGGTTCTCAAGGCAACTTAATATTTGAAGAGGTGGTAAAGAAACTCCACTTAACTACAACACTTCATCCAAAGCCATATCCGCTTGGATGGGTTTGCAATGATGCTCAAGTGCAAGTAACGAAACAATGTAAATTGAAATTTACTATCAGTGCAAACTTTTTTGATGAGGTAGAAGTAGATGTCGTCCCTTTGGATATCTGTGAACTTGTGTTAGAGAGTCATTATATGTATGACATAAAATAAATCTTCTACAAGGGAGAGAATAAGTATCATATTTTTAAGGATGGGATATAATACATTGTACATGCACACAAAGTTAAGACTAATCTTGCACTAGTCAAATCTAGTCAAATGAAAAGGTTGGTCAATTCTAGTAAGAACTTTGTATTAATGCTCATAAAACCTCAAGAGGATGAAAAAGATGAAGTATTTAAAGGGTGTGATCCAAAGCGTAAAACTAAGATGGTCAAAATAGTTTCTACTTATGATGACTTATTTCAGGAACCAAAGGGGTTACCACCTAAGAGAGAGATACAACATGAAATTCATTTACGGTAGGATGTGCCTCTTCCAAACATCGACATGTACCGTTTATCAGTTTTATAGAATGAAGAAATAAAAAAACAAGTTCAAGAGTTGGTGGAAAAAGGAGTCATCCATCCTAGTACATCTCCTTGTGGTTCTCCAATTGTGTTGGTTCCAAAGAAGGATGGGTCTTGGAGAATGTGCATCGACTATCGAGCCCTGAGCAAGATAATAGTAAAGAACAAGTATCCTCTTCTGCATATTGATGATTTATTTGATCAGTTAAAACATGCAGTTTATTTCTCTAAGTTAGACTTGCGTAGCAGATATCATCAAATAAGAATTGTAGAAGATGACATTTGGAAAACTTCATTAAAGACAAAACAAGGACTATTCGAGTGGTTGGTCATGCCCTTCGGGCTTTGCAATGCAAAAACTACATTTATGAAAGTCTTGAATGATGTCTTTCCTCCTTTTATTGATGATTTTTTCATAGTGTATTTAGATGATATTCTTGTATTCAATCAAACTTGGGAAGATCATGCAAGTCATGTAAAGAAAGTTTTTGATGTATTGAGAAAATAAAAACTCTTTGTGAAGATGTCTAAATGCGAATTCTCTAAGACATCCTTAGTGTACTTAGGCTATGTCGTAGGTGGTGGTCAATTGAAAGTAGACCTTATGAAGGTCGAAGTTATTGTAAAATGGCCTAAGCCAATTATAGTCACTAAAGTTAGAAGTTTCTTAGGTGTAGTCTAGTACTGGAGGAATTTTATTGCAAACTTATCTTACATTGCATCACCATTGCACGCATTAACCAGTACAAAGACAAATTTTCAGTGGGGAGGTCCACAAGAGAAGGCCTTCAACACTTTGAAGGAAAAGTTGAGCACAACACCAGTTTTGGCTTTACCGGATTTACACCAACCATTTGAAATAGAAATAGATGCAAGTGGATTTTCCATGTGAGCAGTGCTAATGCAAGGAGGTAAACAAATCTGCTATCACTCTGAAACCTTTTCAAGTGTAGTCATTAACTATCCTACTTATGATAGGGAACTTTATGCATTAGTTCAGAGTGTTAAAAAATGGAAACACTACTTAATGGGGAAAGAAACTGTAATCCACACTGATCACCAACCACTTCAGTACGTGCACTCACAATCCAAACTACAAAAAGTAGGCACTTTAGGTGGATGGGTTTTCTTCAACAATTTCAATTAGTAATTAAGTACAAGAAATGTGCCCATAATAAAGTAGTAGATATGCTCTCTATGCCTCCTATTTTGAATGCTTTGATAATCCTTCGGAATAATTCTATGGTTCATGAAACTTTTCAGGAACAATATGTTAATGATGAAAACTTTAAGGATATCTATGTAGCATTAATCTAGGGAAAACAAGTAGAAGAGGAATATTACTATGTGCAGGATAAATTGTTGTACCACTTGGGAAAGTTATGCATTCTGAAATATGAGAAAGCACAGGTAGTCCATGAAGCACACACCTCATTGATCGCAGGACACTTTGGGGTAAGAAAAAATATAGCTCAACTACAAAAGTATTGTTATTGGTCTCAAATGCAAGAAAATGTATCTAAATATATAAAGGGTTGTGTCATGTGTGCAACCAATAAACCAAGTAATAGAAAATTAGGGTTGTACACACCATTACCTGTTCCATCCCGTCCATGGGAAAGTGTTTATGGATTTTTTGGGGGGTTTACCTATGTTTAGGAAGGGTTATGATTATCTTTATGTAGTACTTGATTGGTTCAGTAAGAAACATATCTTAATGCCATGTAAAAAGCAAGTCACTGTTGAACTGACAACTCAAATGTATTTTAAATTTGTATGTGTCCATTTCGGGCTACCTACTTCAATTATATCGGATCAAGATTCTCGCTTCCTTGGGGAGTTTTGGTCAGTCTTATGGGGACTCATGGAAACCAAACTGAAGAAGAGTACAACCTTCCACCCACAAATCGACATACAGAGGTAGTGAACATGACATTTGTGCATCTGCTTAGAGGTTACTATAGAAAACATCCCAAGCTATGGGATGAGAGTCTTCATTACATGCAACATGCTTACAACCATGCAAAACACTCTTCTACAAAGAGGTATCCTTTTGAGACTTGTTTTTGTTATGTGCCCAAGACACCGATGAATTTTTCTTTTGGAAAGGACAATGTTGAAGATGGATGCCATGATGCAGAGAAGGCTTTGAAGTTCATCCAGAAAATCCAAGCAATTCATTAGGCAGTAGAAGCACAGTTGGAGAAGAGCCAAGCCAAATACAAGGCTCAACATGATAAACATCACACCGACCACCATTTCCAAGTTGGTGATCACGTTTGGCTACATATAAGCAAGGAAAGAATGCAAGGTGAATGAAGGAAGCTCAAGCCAATTCAGTATGGTCCCTTTGGGATCTTGGAAAATATTGGAACCAATGCCTTCCACCTTAATCTTCCTCCATACATGCATATATATTCCATCTTCAATGTTGAGAATCTAAATTTGTATGAACCTCCAATGATACTAGGTGAAGACACAATCATTCAGGTTCCAGCAGTTGATGACCTTTCACTAGAATATATGTCAGAGTTGCTAGAAGATGTCATCCTAGAAAAAAAAACTAGGACTTCATGAAGAGGAGCAGTTAAGTACCTCAGAGTGGGACTAAAGGGGATGAATCCAAGTAAGGCAAGATGGATAGAGATTGGTAAAGTGAGGGAGTTTTACCCTCACTTAATTTCTGAGTAACCAAATTTCAAAGGTCCAAAAGCTCTCTAGTGGGGAGGACTGATCCAAAGAATCTTCACCAAGAATTGAAGTTTCTCGATTTTCTCAAAAAATGGCATCATTAGGAAGAGGCCAAAATTTTGACTCCAACGCAACTTGAACAAAGTCAAATGGAGTTACGAAACCCAAGATATGCTCAGTCAAACCTTGGTCAATTTAGGGCCCAGGTTAGAGAAAAAAGGGTCAAATTTGAATCACCAAAAGTGGCTAAGAGTGGTCTCAATGCGAAGAGCTCGTTGAGAGATTTTTGACAATGTTCATTTCAACAAAATCTGACATCATACGTCCGAGATATCATTAGTCAAAGATGGGTTGACCAAGTGGGCCAGGATGGTACGACTGATGATGTCAGCATGTCATCCGCACGCTACAGATGATGTGGACCAATTAGGACCTATCACATGGCAGGTCATACGTCCGTACAGGTGATGTGGTAGGAACCGGTGGCAACTGATGTGGACACCATACATTGACTTTGGTGGATGATGTGTCTTTGCGAACACATTAGAGGGTGCCACATGGCACCTCCTCAACATGCCATGTGGCCCTCTCATTTCTCTCCTCAGCGGTGATGTGGGTGTCCAACGAACTAGGGATGCCATGTGGCACCCCCTTATCTCCCCTTTGGTGACATCCAACGAACCAGAGGGCACCATGTGGCACCCCCTTATCTTCTCTCCAACAACATCAATGCAAGGTTTTAAAAGATATGGCGGGGGATTCAAACCCCCCACCCTTCGAAAGCTAAAGCCCTGCGTGCTCATTGTGCCATGCACAAACAATTTAACTATATTTGGACCCTTGTTGCTTTTGATGCTTAGCGGTTCAATGGGTTTGGAAAAAATTTCGATGGCGGGGGTTGAACCTGCAACCGCCAGGCTCCCAAAATCTTGAGTTACCACCACACCAATGAAGGGATTCAAATATATGGCGGGTTAGTTAGGTTTTGATCAAATCCTAAACTCATTTTTCCCCTTATTTCTACTAATACTCCATATATTTGAAAGGACAAATATCCTAATAATTGTAAAAGACTAAAATAAGTCTTGTAAAGCTAGGGAATACAAAGTTTGAAGGGCTCAAATAATATGTAGGAGATTAATTAGGATTTTGGAGGATTTTCAAATATTTTTTTACTTTGTAAGGGGATATGGTTGATCTTGAAAATCATTTGGCTATCAACCAAATTGGGCAATTTATTTGTATAAAAGGGGGTAGTGTAGGATGGGAAGAACAAGTGGTGATGGAGAGGAAAAATACTTGGTGAAATTGTGCTCGAATTCCATGCTTTCTAGGATTGAGCCTACGCACTTTAAAGGAGAGTTTTTCAGAATTTGTTTGTACCAAGGAGAACCTATGTTGGATTGATGTAATCGATATTCTGGAGATTTAATCGAATCAGTCCACTCATTTGAGAGGGGCCCGAAGACGTCATTTTTACGATGAACTCCATTATCAATTATGTTTGCGTTCTCTCTTTCTTTTCTCTCGTTCTCAATTTCATCACTTTTTTTATTTCAATTTGATAATCATGTTTGTGTGATAATCTTAATTATGTTATTTGGAATTCCTTCGTTGTGACCATTTCCCACATTCAATGCAATTGCCATAGATCTGAAAAACAAATCAACTTATAAGGAAGCTAAGGTAGAAAAATAATTTCCTACCATAATCTTGAGAGGAGGGTAATGAAATTTTTTTCATATCTTTACAAAAGTTATAAAAAATTAAACATAAATATCATGCATACCACAACATAGTGATTTACATGAGACAACCATTTCAAGAGAAAAACCCCATAGTCCAAAATCAACCCAATATATTCTTCAAAAATTATGAGGAATACAATATACTTGCAAAGAAAGATTCTCATAAGAGTATCACCAAGTAGAGATCCAAAGGAAACATAAAAACTGTGAGAATATCATAATACATCACAATAATAGTCATAATACAATTCCCTCATAAAATAGGGTTTCTTTCTTAGGGAAGTCAAGCCAACAAAATATATATTGCCCGATCTGAGATCTTATGATGAGTGGTCCAAATTTACAATAATAAATATACATAAAACATGGCTTTCAAGGGTGTTTTCCCCAAATGCCTATCGAGGAATGTGGCCCCAGGACCCTGCACTAGGGGGATGGACCCTCTGAACTCCACAAAGAAGGTACCCATTGCACCCCCTATGCTCAATTAAATTAATCTCTTATAATCACAAGGTTCAGAGACAAATTTTCCTAAAAAAATCACTATCAATACTCTATCATTGCGATGAGTAGGATCCAAAGAAAAGATCCATAATTTGGGGCAGCTATGTTCCACTTTGACACACCAACAATACAAATTGTATTGAGAAGCATGCAAACAACTACCTCAAGATGAATTACAACACCATTCTCATTCCAATCAAGGAAAAATCTATGGTTCTATTCAAAACACACAACAAATAATAAGTATGCACACACAAATGTAAAGACAAGATCATCATAAGAGAAATTCTACAATAAGAAGAAAACTATAAGAAGAGTGAGCTTTTGCTCCTCATGCCACTTATTTTGTAATGTTTAGGTGTTTTTATATTTTCTATCAAGCATTACAAATATCTAACATGCAAATTGAGCTCCCACACCTCCACACACTACTAGGAAGATTAAATATAAATGTTTACTAATCAACATGAATTTTAAGAAATCCTATCAATCACTCTCAAACATCCTTACATATGTCAATGATTATATTGTTTCAACATTAAGAAATAGTCATAAGAATGCTAGTATTCAACATCAAAAACTAGAGAAAACTCTTCTTTTCTGTCTCCCTCTCAACTTTGCTTGACACTCTCTATCTCTCACTACCATTTCATTTTCACCCACTACTGAAAAGGAATAATTGTAGCCCAAAAATGAACCCATGCTACCTGACTAGCTATAAAATTAGTTCCAACCCTAGATTAGGAAAACCTTTTCAAATCCATCAGAAATGAGAAATTTCCAAGAACTACAACTCGCTCATGTAATTGAATGATTTTTTTAAAAATAAGGAACCATCTCTCAACTGTTTTCCAATAGAATGAAATTACTACCCCCATTGTTAAGGATAAATATCACCTAATCACTACCAAATAATTGTGCATAGGCATGGTAGTATCCATGTGTGTTGGAAAGGAATAATCATCTAGCTCACAAAAATAGTTTCTATCTTGGAAAAAGATATTTGCCTCTTCAAATTCCATTCTCTATTCACCCTCTTTGTTGTCATTTGAAATTTTGTGTTCATCTATTTCTACTTTTGTTTTTAATCCCACTTGCATGTCATGCCAAGATGTATTTATAGTTACACACCATCTTAGTCAAGTTTTCAATAACATAATAATTATTATCTAGACTATCACATAACATACTCACAACCAACTCGCCAAGTGTCATGCTTGTTGTTCATCCTTTGAAATTTGATAATACATTAGCCAAGTCAACTTGTAACCTTGCAAAAAGGAATATTACCCACTAGCATAAGTGATTCTAGAAGAAAGTGCTTTAATGACACTAATAAGGATCTCACATTACTTCCAAAATTATCAAGCACTTAGATTTTTTGAAGGTAAGTATAGAACCCAATTGAATATCTAACAAATTTTTGAACACTTGCAACATTGCTAAAGGTGAACCTATAACACAACTTATGCTAGGGGTAATATTCTTTGTTTCAAGGTTACAAGTTGAAACATAAAAAAATAGGTGATGGAAAAATGGGTAAATGGAGAATGTATACACCTATTTTTCTATCAATTTCATTAGGAAAAAGAGATAACCAAAGGTAGGATTGACTTTCAACCCTTAGGTGAGTCAATCCTATTGGAGATTTTGTTGTTTTCCTTATGACATAAAAGTGTAAAATATGACTGAAATGCACTTTGGGGAGATAAACTAAAAATACTAAATAAACTCAATTGTGCAATGGAAGACTTGGAATGTGGATTTAAAGCATAATACTAACATAAAGTACAATTTTTAGGAAGATTTGAGTATTACAAGATGATATCTAATAACCCAAAAAATCTTATCCTGAGAAAATTGTAGTAGGACAACCAAATTTGGACACCCCCTAAATGACTAAAAGGCACTTGTGGGAGATGAATACAAGTTCTTTAATGATTATATAATTGATATCTACCACTTGGAATGAAAAGTATTATGATAATACTATTAGAAACAATCATTAATTAGTAGATCTGAAAAGGATAAGATGATTTGTACCCAACTCCAAAAGTGTCACACAAGCGTCCTATTCTGGCGAATGTGTCCTTGTAACTTTTTTGAAATTTATTTTTGCAATCCTCTAATGTTGGATCTAAGGCTTTGATTTCTCCAAGTTTTATTATTGGAAGGATGAAAACAAATTCTGTAAATGAGTTTCCGTCACTTGACAACTTTGATGAAAACTTTGACAACTTTGCACTTTTGATCCAATTTCACTCATTTTACACCTGCAAATTTGCAAACACACAAAGAGGATAAATTTTTATTTTATTTTATGTATAATGCTTCTCCTTGCTCAAACCCTAGTTTGATAATTAAATCTTGATAATGAAATGAAAGCATAAATGGAAGAAATGATGAATAGACACTAGCTTGTTGCAACTTACCAAACCCTTTAATGGCCACCCTTGGAGGACTAAAGTCTAACACATCACTCCAAAGATTAGATCTTGCATGAAATGGATTGATTAGATTGTTGATTTGACACTTGATTTGATGCTTGAAACCTTTTTCACCTGCAAATTTGCAAACACACAAAGATGAGAAAAATGTTTGTTTTTTATGTATAAGGGTTCTCCTTGGTCAAACCCTAGTTTGGTAATTAAACCTTGATAATGAAATGAAAGCATAAATGGAAGGAATGATGAATGAAAAATAGCTTGTTGCAACTCACCAAACCCTTTAATGGCTTCCCTTGGAGGATTAAATTATAACACATCACTCCAAATATTAGATCTTGCATGAAATGGATTGATTGGATTGTTGATTTAACACTTGATTTAATGCTTGAAAATTTGAAACATACATCACAATGTTAGCTCCAAATACATGCATGAATACAAATAACTTTGACATGATGATATTGATATTGATTTCTACAATGATCGATTGATAAATCTGCTCTTGAATGCTCTTGAGAATAATATTTTCTCTTGTGAAATTTTCCTTAATGCAAAATATTTTGAAGACTGTGTTTGTAGGTAATTTTTTAATTTCATGACAATTAAACATCAAAAGACGACAATCACAATTTGATTTTGAATCATAAAATGCCACCAAAAACATATTAAAAAATGGGACCTAGGACCTAAGGAGGAATCATTCGCCCTTGGGTGAATGGGTCTTAGGCCCTAAATCTAGGACACTCAATTTATAAGGTGATTTAAATAATATTTACAATTGTTTAATGTAGGTTCCCCTTTCAAAAAATGAAATTAATCAGGATTTTAAATGCATAATTGGGTCAATTAGAGGCTTAATTAAGTCCAATTAATTAAGGTGATGTAAACATAATGTGAAAATGTAAAGGTGTAAATTTTTCTACACTACTCAAGTTAACTTCAAGAAAGAGAAATACTTCAATAGTCTTCTTCAATCAACTATTTAAAGAATTCATCATGCTTTCAAGGTAATATTTTTTGCACTAAGCATTCATTGTTAATGACATTTTTTTGTATTTTAATTATTAAATGTTAACGTTAGAGGCTCCTTTTCATCTTCAAAGGTAAAATTGAACACATCATCTACTCATCAACATCATGGTACAAATGGCCCTTATTTCCCTAAGGTTATTAATTGTTTAGTGTACTACAAAGATGTAAAGTTTCAATTTAACATCCTCAAAGATGTTACTGAGGAGGTTGGTAACTAAGAGTGTGGTGTGGTTCATGATAAATATATCCTGTGTGGAGGGTAGTGAGGAATTTGGTTAATGTGACCTAAAAACATATATCACAAACTCCTTGTTTTGTGCATTGCATAACAATGCACTCAAGGACATGGGGAAACAAACTTGATCAAATATATAATCACTCGATGTGAGAGATGTGTAGATATTTTTATGTGATCACCATACACAACATGCACTATTATTGACCTTCTCTTAGACAAAAATTCTCAAATCTATTGGGACTAGGTACGTCTCAAACTTCATTCTCTTAAAGATTATAATTGAATTGAAAGAACCATTGCAACTAATGGTCATGCCACGAGTGTAATAGGTGGGTTTATTCCAACTTAGATTATGGGAACATCGTGAAGAATGATAATTTTAGGTTGATTTGAAATACACCATCTCCATCATATCTTTATCTTTCACAGTGATTGGATATGGGGACCATAATGGTCTTAACCTTTGAGAGGTTTAAAATTATATTAATAGTTGTAGAGTATGAAAAGTGAACCACTATGAAAGATAATAAAATCCTTCAAGGATCCAAGTTTCAACCCTTCACACAGATAAGCCTTTAGGTATTCATGACCTTCAAGTTTACCTATTAATCAAATGTGTGTTTTAAAGAGCACATATATTATCTAATCTATTTAGACTTCAAAAACCAAAGCTACTAAGAATTGAGGTATTCTAGATAGCTCAAAAAGCTCTCTGCCTTGGACTAATGTGTGACTATAGAATGAAAATACGCTACACTAGTGTCCTGTATGGATAAAAAATAGAAATTGTCACAAATAAACTTACAAAGTTACATATAGTGTTATGGACATGAAAGGGTGAAAAATAAAAATATACTGCTAATATGAAATGAAAAAAATGAAAATGCTAAGTGAAACTTAAATTGAATAACAAGGCAGAGTTTAGTGTATCACGAAAGATACCCAATGAAATCAAATCTTTCTCCAAGAAGCTCTTCCACTCGTACCTACACACATAATACCAAAGAGAAGGGTTGGGTGGCTATTAGGATTTTACCTCAGTCAAACCCCCATATTGGTGTTCCCACCTCCACAAACAACCTTAGAAAAGATGATAGAGATAAACATAAATAAATGGAAATGAAAATATTCTAATGAAATAAAGATAATGTACTCAATATAAAATCTTGAAGAGTTACCACTCACAAACACAAAAGTATAGTATCTTGCTAGTGTAGGAAGAAGCAACAAGAGTCTTCAAGATTCCAATGACCTCTTTGAATGAAAGTGATAAAGCTTTGCAAGATATCCCTGTGTTTGCATCAATGGTGGAACAATGGAGTTTAATTTGGAAGCTAGGATAGAGTTATTTGAAATATATGTGTAAAAGAAGAGAGATTAAGAATGCTGTGAATGAGAAAGAAAAGATAGAGGAAGTGTTGTAGAATGATAAATAATATTGTGTAGTTCAAAAGATCTAGAATGAATCCACAAGAAATGTCTTTTTGGTCCAAATAGCCTACCTGAATGATTCTCAATGAGAGTGCAATTTGGCAGAGGCATTACACTACCAAAAATTGGCAAGTGTAATATCCCAATGACCAAATCAACTACAAATTTTGGTGGGACATGAGCATGGAGCACAAACATCTCCATAACACACACCTATCTGAGAAAAAAATAGACTTAACCACTAGGGAGTTGGCCATTCCAGGTGGTAAGAGATGGTTCTCAATTGATAGAGCTTAATTATCTTAATTTGAATGAAAGGGGAAGGTATATGTAATGTGAAATTGTATAGGATGAAATTTACATCATTACATTTCCCCCCCAATTTAGCGAGTATATATTTTCAAGAGGAGATGTGAGCTAAAGTAAAAAGAGGAGACTATTTTACTTAGGATGCGAAGGGGAAGCATATTATTCTATCCACATGGAGTTTCCCCCATGGAAGAGACCTGAGCTAATCCTACATAAAATAGTTAAGATGCATCACCACAAACATGTTAGCTGTAGGAAAACATGTTAGGTGAAAATAAAAAAATAGACATAAAAAATTATATAGACACAAGATGGTGCCAATATGTATAGGTAACAAGTTGTGTTATGCTAGGGACCATACACCAACCCAACCAACCCATGATTGCTATAAACTGCATTATAGGACAACCACAAAAAAGAGACATAGATATTCATAAAGACAAAGTTTAGTGGGTTGCCCCCATGCTAGACGATAGATAAGATAGCTGGATGCAAATATATTTTTAAAATAATTATAAGAGATCTATAATATTAATATGATAGGCCCTCCTTAGAACGGTTTGTGGTATGCAAAGGAGCACAAGTTATTAGAAGGATAAGAAAGAGAGATGTTACGTCATGAAAACATAACAAGATGTATTCATGGAATGCTATTTGGAAAATTAGCACATAGAGCCCACAACATAAAAAATAAATGCATAAGAGAATAGGGGGATCCTATTATTTAGGGTGAGTATGATTTACATCAATAACATATATATAATGGTGTACGAATTGTCATAATTTCCCCAAATATTTTAGATCGTGAAGAAGAAACACATAAAGAAATATAAAAATAAAAATTCATGTAGTCATGGAAGAAAGCCTAAATTCCCCCCAATGATTTGCATCATCCCCTAATGTTGAAAATTAAAATATGAAAGAAAGAAGAATGATGATACAAATAGAGGACATGTATGAAAAATTGTCTCCCCTATATCCAAGTATCTATGAGGGTATCTTGGGTCCTCCAAGGGTGACCACAAACATATACAAACATATATGGGGGAACATAAAGAAAAATTCAAATTATAATCTAAAGACATGGAGGGTACTTCTTTAGCCGATTTTCCCATCAATTCATCCTCCTCCCAATCTAGATCATAGGGGGAAGGAGTCTGATCTCACAAAGGGATGACGACTAAGGTAGTACCAAATGTCCTGCCTGTAGTAAGGGCTAGAGATGAGGTCGCCTTAATGTTCCCATCTACTAGTTCTTATGAGTCAAGTGTCAATGATCTTGTAAAGGTAGTTTACATAGCCGAAATATCTTCCAGAGAGTCGAACATACACTTCTTCGAAAAGGAGTGTGGTTTTTCAACTGTAGGATGCAGAAGAGTAAGAGCCTTAGTGCTAACCTCCAAAAGAGGGGCAGTTAAAAACTCTAGAGAGGAAGGAATATCCTCAATGATAAGGATAAACGAAGAAAGAGGAGATAAAGGAGTGAACTTCTTATGGTAGGATTTGGAGATGGGGCTTTGCTCAAGCTTGCACATAGATGGAAGGATAGAGTTTTGAGAGGAAGGAGGAGCAGGAAGAGCCACACTAGACATGGGATTTGCATGGGGCATGTCTATATGATGTACTAGTGGAGGAATATTAGGCAGGAAAGGATAAGAGGTGGTTCAAAAGAAGGCACAATGAATACCTGCACCATTTTGGGGTGAGGTTTTTCCTCATATTTCGAAAAATATGGGAGGAATACGAAGATAGGAGTGGAAATAAAAGAAGACTCAGGAGTTGAAATAGAAGACTCATCCTTAGTCTTCTATGCGACATTACATTCCCTCACCATCGCACATCGATGATGATTATGCTCACATGCAAGCTGGTTTTGATGAATATGGGGACCAAGAAAAAATCCTAAGAAGATGTTGGTGTAGCTAGTGAAGTTGTCTTTGTAACTATTGTTGGTTGAGGGGTAGGCTCCACAAGAGGGACAACAAATTCCAAGGGTGCAGGAACCTTAATCTCAAACACAAGAATCTTTCCTATCTCTACCTTTTAGGTAGGAGGAGGAATAAGAGGAACCCTTGAGGGTTGATTGGTTGGATCTACACATGAAGGCCAACCAAAGATTACTGCTTACCCTTGCCATACATAGTAGAGAGAGGGATATCAAGAAGAATTGGAAGCTCAAAGCCATGGGACCTCAACTTTGATAGTGTGAGAGCCTTTCCTTTTCCTATGCTAAGTATAGTCAAAGGGATAGAAGGTAATTTTGGAGGTTGCTATGTCTTAGAAGAATTAGGAGGTCTACTTGAGGGATCGTGCTTGTCCTTAGTACCTAATGATGAAGGCCTAGAAGATGAAACACATTGCTACATAAGAGTAGATTGAAAAGGGATTGTAAAGGAATAAGGAGGTGGAATCAAGTTAGATGCAAAGCCTCTAATATTATACTTATAATACACTATACAATAAATCACCACATGTTAGCATGGGTCCCATCAGAGTAGGCCAAAAATGATCAAGATAAAAGCCCCCACATGACACTAGTGGCTTATATCTAGTGTCTTGGATAGTCTGCACAGTACCCTCATGAGAAAAATTTAGATACTTGTGAACAAAAAAAGCAACATAATTCATGGAAACTAGCTAAGGAATGCCTAGTATCACTTTGAATAAGTCTAATTTTTGTATCACAACAAATATTGTAGAAACGGTCTTAATTCCCACAAGGACTGACAAAGATATAGATCTTAGAGGGGAAAGAGAAAGACCATCACGTGTATGAACGATAGCCTTACACTCATCATATGTTACCTTATGTAGGCCATTAAGAAAGATCATCTCCTCTATTATGACATTGAATCTACTGGAAGAATCAACCATAATGCCAATGACAACACTACTATTGACCTGAGTATGAATGTAAAGAGGAGAGTGCTCTTCATGATAAGGCAAGTCATTAGGCATGAAGGATATGTCAGACATATTAAACTTATAACTTGGAGGGGATATTGGGGTGATGGATACCATGTTCACGTATGCAATGCCATTAAGTGGAGTAGAAGAAGAAGTGGCAATAAAAATTAGAGGAATGAGGCAAAAAGGGGTCTATGTAAATCTGTACTTGACTATTGGCCTTAACAACAAATTTGTTTGAGTTTTGATTCTTTCTATATATTTGGATGTTATTTTTGTCTATGTGATCCAAAATCACATGTCTCAGGCACACACAATGTTCAGTGTCATTCCCAGACACTTAACGGTATTGGAAAAAATTAGAAGCATCATACCAACTCGGGTACAACTTGTTGTTGAGGAGCGGCCTAATCTTCAGAAGGGTGATCAAATTATCTTTTAGTAATCTCTTAAGTAAAATTGAGTAAGAATCAAATGATCTTGTGAAAACACAATTACATTGTGATCCAAGCATGCTATTTTTAGTTATTTTAGGAATGGCTACCACATTAGCTATTGCCTTGTTTTTATTTGACCCTTCGGAAGAAGACACAACTTTGAAATTATCATGACGTGAGGATGTGGTAGAAGCCCCATATTAGGCCAATATTTGCTAATAATATTGTAGCATAGTACACAAATGAGCAAAAGAAGGATAATTCATTAAAGGAATTGATTCCCTTAATGTTGTCTAGAGATTTCCCATGAAAATTCTCTCAATGTCACGATCAAGCAAGGCATAGAGAATTTGTGAAGAGATAGATTGATAATGAGAGATAAAATTAGTTAAATTATTATTATTATGTTGCTTAAAATGAATAATATTATCAATAGTGACCTTGGAGCCAATGTTTTCTTAAAACCACTGCAAGAATTGATTCATGACTTGATTGAAAGAAAAGATAGAATTGCCAAGCAATGAGAAAATCCATTCTAACATGGCCTCCTTAAGGTATCATGAAAGGAATCACTACATAGAGTGGTAAAGGAATTAGAATGTATATGTAGATCTACCTTGCCACTATATTTGTCAAATTTAGGATGTTCAAATAAGGAGGGTTGCAATGATAGTAAGGAGTAAGAATGGATTGTGTAGCAACATTAGTTAGATTAGCAGATGAGACTGCTATTACCCATGGGTGTATTATGCATCATGTATCTTTAATTTTGTCTTCCTTGGTTTTTAATTTCTTGCTTTTGCCCAAGTCTAAAGTCTATACCTTCATTCTAGCCTTTGTCGTGGGATCCTCTAAGTTCCCAACCTCTTGTCACGTGTTCTTTATGTTTTGAAACCTAAGTCACTGGCCCTTGGTTTTTTAAACCTTGTTGTTGGGTTCGTGTTTTCCCTAACCTTTTGATGACTTGACTTGTTTCTCCTTCGTAGTGTCAAGTGTGTTGATCTATAGTGTAGTCGGAGAGTCAGAGGTTTTCACAACTTTGTAACTCCCGATTTTAGGTTATAAAGTTTCAGCTTTTCACGACAAGGTGATGTGTTATTCATCCTACGTATTTTGAGGTGTCACCTATTCATTTAATGAGGCGTACAATGCAACCTAGAGATGTATTATCAATTATTTTGGTAAAGCACATAAATATTAGGTTTTTATTTATCGAGGATCAAATAAAGCATCATATTAATATTGCACCAAACACCCGTTTTGTCATTTTACATGGCTTAAGGTGGTAGAGACTTATTTGGTTAAGTTTTTAGTTGTACCCACTATCTGAAATTACTTCTCTAGGTAGAGGAGTGTTTCTTCATGCATTGTGAGCTCATCTAGTCTGAAATTGGAAATTGTTGGCTCGACATAAGGGACATGGAGTTGGGATCCTTTAAGCAAGAGGAATTCTGGGTGCGTTTGGAAAGTAACAAAAAATCTGTTGTCAACACAAAATTATTAGAAAGCGGATTAGCTCACACCAAAGGTTTTCTAGAATCCATGCTAAGTCTAGAATTGGTAGGCCCATGTGCAAGAAGGTATATTCCAAGAACGGGGGAAATAAAAGTCATGGATGAGACTATCATTGCTAAAATTTCTCCTGAAGTTGTTTCCCAAGCGCTAAAGATTCCTGAGAGAGCACTCCTAAAATACATGTTTGTTTCAGTGGCTAATGAGTTTTTTAAAGCAAATAAGGACTGGTGCAAGAATTATATGGCCAAGGGGTGGTTGAAGTCAAAAAAAAGAGGTAAGTCACAGTTACCTACTAAACTTAAGATAATCCATTTCAAAGGAGAAATTGCAGATGACATTGCTATATTACATCGTATTGTTGGAAATGCACAAATTGAATCTTTTGAAAATTGGATGTGTCAGTTTATTTTGGTTATCTGTGATGAGAATGTGTTCATTGAGTGGGCTAGGATAATTTGTTTCCATTTGAATGAACAATTAGTCATTTTCCAAAAATATGCCACCTTCCATCTGTGCTCTTGCTTAACTTATATTATAGCTAGTCAAAGATCTTTTTAGCCAGGATTGAAGCCACAAAATCCTCCAACTTTTGGCATGCCTGTATACAAATATTATCCACATTTTACCAAGTAGGTTGGAATGGGAGATTTTTTCCTTGTTAATGATGCATTCTTGATGGAAGTTGTGAAGAAATTAGATGAAAACCTTGAAATGCATCTTTCTCTTGAGTCAATGTCTTTGGTATCGAAGTATGGAAGTTTCTATATTCAATTTGACAAGTTTTCCTATTTGAGGATAAGAGGTTTTGAGAAAGCCCAGTTAAAATTTCCTAGATATCTTGAGGATTTGCTGGTGTTCTTGGAGGTTTGCAGACAAATCTCTATGGTGAACGTAAAGTATATGAATATGGGGAAGTAGGTTTATGTTGTCCCATTGATAACTCCTTCCTTCACATGTAAAAATTAATCAAATGGCCAAGTGCTTTGAAGAAATTATAAAAAAAATATAATCTCCAACATTTATTCATGAGGGCTAATTTCAATAGCGAGGGTTTCGTGAGACAAAATTTATATGGAGGGAGTTCATGTCGACACCAACCTTCTATTGAGGAATTTTGGGAAGATTTTATTAATGAAAATGAGGTTTTGAAAAGGGATTATATGAGGTGAACTCTCAGGAAAATACAAGTTTTTGGTCTTTCTTTCTAGGTTTCTGAAAATGCAACTGAAGATTCAGTTGTCATTGATCCCAAATATGAAAAAATGTCTGATAAATCTCATCCCAGGGTTGACTGGAGTAAAAAAAAAGTTTTGAACACGAATGTATGAGCTACCCAAGTTTTGAAAAGAACTTAGCATTGGTTAGAAGGAAAATGGTGTTAGGTTGCTAGTTCTTCTCAAAAACCAAAATCATCTGAGAGAAATGAATAAAATTCTACTCAGATTGTTGCAAGGAGTACATCATCAGGGACTTTGGCTACTAGGTCTTCTAGTGCAATTTATCAGTCTGGGGGTGACAGTGAGAAGCCTGCAGAGATGGATAAATTGAAATTAGTGTGGGAACAAGATGAAATGTCTACTCCTACTAAAAAGAAGACCAACCAAACAAAACTTGTGTTTGATGATTTTGAGGCTATTTTTAAGAAAATTGTTGAAGACAATACTTTCCCTCCTTTATCCGAAGTACCATCTTCCCTAGTGGAAAACATACCCATCACTCCTAGTGAGTCTAAAGAAATTCCCAGGTAAATAAGGATTCTGTTTTGGTAGAAGCCTCCCTAGTATGGCTGAAAATGGCAGTAGAGAAAAAGAGAAAAGACACTCCTACAACAATAGTTGGAGTAGATACAGTTGCCAAGCTTCTTCAAACTTCCTCGAGACCAAAGAAAGCTCAAAAAATGTCGAGAATGCTGATCAAACCTACTTCTAGTAATCAAGTACTAGAAATTGTGGATCCTATAAAGGATTTAAATGATGATGAAATAACAGAGGCTGACTATAGAATCACACATGTGGATATAGGACCCAAAACACTTGAAGTTGATGTGTATCATGCTAATTATCCAGTCAATTCTTTGATCAAGTAGGTAAAGGAAGAAAGAAAAGAAAAGGTGAGATTGCAATCTTAGGTTCTTGAGTTGAAGAACAATATTTCTTCTTTAGTTCCTCCTTCTATATCAAGTGGAGCCTCAAGTTCTCAGGTATAAGTTATTGATGGGTTTACAATGAAATTAATCAAAAAGAATCCGAGCTATTCCCATGCTGTTGGTGAATGGATTGATGAAATTTATCAAGAGGTAAATTTGTGCTTTTCTACACGCAAGTTGTTGATAAGAGGAAATAATTGATAGCAGAGCTACACAAAATAAGGAAAGATCAGACCAGTCTCTACGTGCTCTCACAAGAAATAAAAGAGTTGATTTCTATGGACATAATGAAGTTGATCAATGAACAAATTATGAATGATCCAAAGGAGTTAGATCTTTCTTGGCCCAACTCATTAGAGTAGAAATTAGGTATTTATGATAACCTAGTAAAGGATATTTCTGAAGTACTTGATAGGAATCTAGACATAATGGTGGAGATTAAAGGTAATTGTCATGATCTAAATGCAGAGATAACTAATGAGCTTGATGAGAAGATCCTGGATTCGAAGGAATTTTTTCTGTAGTTCAAGGAAGTATTTAATAAGGAGATGGTAGATCATGCCACAATGACCAGAGAATATTTCTCAAAACTTGGTAGATTGCAAGTCTACCTTAATTCCTTTAAAATTGAAGCAAACAAAAGGTATGACACTATGAATGACTCTGAAGTTGATCTAACCAAATGGAGGACTGGGTTGTAGATCACTGTAACACCCGGGAGCAAGGAGATATTTGCAATTATTACCAGGTACAAAGACTATAAATATAGGATGAAGGCACAAGAAAAAATATTGCAGCAAGAAGCGGTCAAGAACCCAAAAGATGAAGAGGCTGAGGTGGAAGGACACGATGCATAGTTATTTTTAGTATTTCATGATGCTTTCTTTTAATTTGGCTCTTTAAGTTAAAGAATTTAAATAGTTCGGTACAGTTACTTTCAAGAAACCATTACCAAAGACAATTTCCTATGCTTTAAATATGGTTTTGGTTGATGTGATTCAGATCTTTTGGGAAAAAATTGATTTACTCATTAGAGCAAAAATTTTTGTTATAATTCAATATTTTTTGTTATCCTAATATAGAATGCAATGGTGGAATTTATGCATTCATAATATTTGAATTACGGTGTATGAATATATTTTTCTTATGTTGAATCTTCTACTAGTGTGTGATCTATTATTGGGTGATATATATACTCTGATTCGTTGCATCACTTTGATATCGTTTATTTGTGAATAGGGATTCTGTGGCGATATTTGATTTAGTTTATGTTATGGTGTATTTCAGTTTTGTTATATGAAGTCAATGAATGCCTTTAAAGCTTTCTGGTTAAAAGCTCCTTCCTTTATTTTCTTTTTGGTTAAAAGCAACCTTACTTAAAAATTATTCCCTGAATATCAAATGAAGGTAGCTACCACCTTTTAAAATAAGAAGATAATCAGTTTGGAAGTTATATTATTACTGATAAATCTGTGGTTAGATTTGTCACCTTAGTGGGCATTAGAATATAGAGTTAGTTGATAAATTTGTCAACCAACAAATTTTTGGCGACTCCACTGGGGATTAACTCAGAAAAATAATTTTTGTATGATGAGTTTCTCTATGGTTAATAACAATGGTTCTTCAAAAGCGTAATGCTCATGTTCTTCAATCTAACATAGATTGGTTGCTTGGTGATCAAGAGGATATAGTTACTGGTCTCAGGTTGCTCACTTGGCAATAGAGAAGAACCAACTATAAATATCATACAGTTAACGAAGTATTGGAAGAAGAGGAGGAACTGGGAGATATTATTAGAGAAAATACAATATGTTTTGAGAATTATGAGGAAATCATGTTTGTAGACAATAACCCACTTCCAGCTAGAATAGTAAGAGCTCCTCCCGTACAACCTCCTAGAAATCAAGTAAATAATAGGCGAATCCCTCCTCAAAACCATCAATAAATAAAATTTGGTGACTCCATAGGCCTATCAATGTCTTGTTAAAACCTAGATTCTAAAAGGTATACTAGGAGTGATAAGAAAAAAGGGGTTGTGGATAGAGATTTTGAGTTCTTAGAAACCATTGATTTTTCATATTTTCCAACTACCCAAAAAGTTGTCTATCAATAGATCATCTTCTCCTCCTCCTCCTAAACCTAGTGTATTTGGGGCTCCAAAGATATCTTGTCAAGGTCTCCTTTTGTACGACACTACCCTCCCTACACAAGTAAAATTTCCTTTAGTAATGGCACAACTAGTTCCATGGGGGCTTTCATAGGTCCTCTAACCTTTGGAGTCAGTGCACAACTCCATGACCTACCAAAAGGTTTGGGAAAGATTATACCTAGGTTTAGTGGAGATTGGAAAATTTCTCTTGATCAGCATATGAAGGCTTTCTTTGCTGCCTCTTCCATTCTTGCAATACAATATGAAGATGTTCCTATGAGGCTCTTTGCAGAATCTTTGATAGATGCCGCTGCTGACTGGTTTTACTCTCTTCCCAATGGCTCTATCAACAATTGGGCTACCCTAGGGACAATGTTCGAGAATAGATTTAAGTTCGTAGAAGATGATCAAGTCCTAGTTGCTCAATTAGGTTCAATGAAAAAGGAGGTTCACAATTCAATGAGGGATTTTGTGGCCAAGTTTAATAAGTTATATAATAGGATTACTGCAAACATGAGACCTGGTCTTGAATTATTGAAAGCAATGTTCATTAAAAATCTTCCATCAGATGTGAGTTTCCTTATTAAAAGGGAAGGCACAACTGATATAGCTATTGCACAAGATAGAGTTGTATCCATAGAGGATGATATGATTATCTCTTGAAATTGGAAGAAATAATTACAAACTGGTAGACCATCTCCAATAAATTCTACTGACTCGGTCATTTAGAGATTGGCCAAAAACATAATCACTCTTAAGAGACAGATGTGAAAGGGTCCTTCACAAATGTCCTATCAAGATATCCCAAGAGTTATCAAGGAGCCCCCAAGAAAACACTTTCATTGACTGCTCCGAACCAAAGGCTAGAAATTAAAGGTCCTTCTTCTTCCAATAAGGGGAATCATTGTAATTTTCATTTAACTTCGGATCATGATGGAGCTACTTATCCGGAGATGATTAGATTCATGCAAATTCTTACAAAAAATGAACATACTATAGAACCATATGTGGAGGAGCCTATCTCATCTAATGATGTTCGCATGAAATTCTTTGAGTTTGTATCGGAGGTAAAATCTAGAGAGGATGTATATGTTAGAGTTGATGATCCTAATTGTGTTTTTTTCACTAGGGCACAATGTTCCAAGGTTGATAAGGGTGGCTCATCTTCAGCCCCGAAGTACATTTTAACAAGGCAAAAAAAGTAAGATCAAAGTGTTCCCGACAATGTACAGTTTGAGGTACCATCTTCTTCATATTTTGTTACCATTCCTTCTAATTCATTTGATATAGTTGAGTCTTACAAAAATACCAAAATTAAAATTTCACAAGTTGAATACTTGAGACTCAATCCCTTAGAATTAGATAGGTTGGTGAAATATGTTAAAAAAGAGCCTTCACCATCCCAATGTAATGCTCAAAATTCTGATGATAATGAAGCTACTCTTGGGAATCAAATTTTCTCTAAAACTATAGATAAACCTTCAATCTCACAAAACCCATTCATGAAACCAAAGCCTTTCTTTATATCATTATATATCATTGGTTTTAGATTGAGTAATTGTATTATTGACTCTGGAACTTCCAAAAATGTGATGCCTGCCCAAATAGCTAAAGCCCTAGGTTTATCTTATACCTCCTTCCAACTTAAATTTTATTCCATGGATGGATCTCCAGTTCCTATTATAGGTCAAATCAAGGATGCTCAAGTAGCCCTAGCTTCTTTTCCCAAAAAGAGGCTAAAACTAACTATATTGGTTGCTGACATTCCTGCAAGTTATGGTATGTTGTTGAGTAGGAGTTTCTATAAGTATTTGGGTGGAGAAATTAAGATGGATTGGTCTCATGCATTAATACCTTTGGATGGAAAGAAAATATGCTTCAATCCTGAACCCAAGGCCAAGTTCACTATCTTAAAATCTGGCAATCCAAGAGTAGATATTCTGTTTGTTGAAATAGGACCAGGAACCTATCTGTGTACTTCTCACAAAGAGGAAAATTCAAATCCTATTAGCCCTGATTTGATAGATGAATTATGGACGCTTGAATTTTATGGAAGTTTTGCTAATGTCGGGTCAAGTGCTGGAGTAGTTTTGATTTCGTCTAATGGATATAAGTTCCCCTTTGCTTTCAAATTGGATTTTTTCAATACCAATAATACGACTGAGTATGAAGCTCTGTTGCTTGTTCTAAGTGTAGAGAAAGAAAAGGGTATCAAACAATTGAAGGTTGTAGGAGACACATAATTAGTGGTGAAGTAGGTGAGGAAGATCTATACTGTGAAAAATAGCTAGCTCAAGCATTGTAGGAATAGAGTTTAGGATTGTATAGAAGATTTTGATGCTTTTTCTATAGAGTCTATTCCTAGGGAACAATAAGCTGGGGCTGACTCTTTGGCAGTCTCTGCATCCTTGCTCTTGCCACACCCAAATTTCAAAGATGAGTCCTATAGAATCAAAATTGTGTACAAACCTAGTGTTCTCGACAATGTAAATCATTGGAAAGTGTTCAAATATGATCAACAAATTATTGAATTCTTGGAGAAAGCGGAAGCCTTTGCTCACATCTATTTTGAGGGAAATGATGATAAAACCAATGATGTTTTAGAAGATGACATTGTTGCCCCTGATGCGAAAGAGACAAAGATTATCCAGTTGAAAGGTAACACGATTCCAAAGGGTTTAGTTTCTCTTAAGAATTTATTCAACAGGCATGATCAATACTTGAAGCAGAAGGGTAAAGTCTCTGTCGAAGTTGCTGAGTATGATAGGGTAAATATTCGTACAAAAGATAATCCTAAGATTTTTTGTATTGGGAAGTGTTGTTCTCAAGAAGAGAGAGAGAGAGACTAATCTCTTTGTTGATATGTTATAGGGATGTCCTTGCCTGGTGCTATGCAGATTTAAAGAAGCTTAGAAATGGAGAATTCTAGCATAAAATTCCATTGAAACCTGGTGCTACACCTTATAGACAAAAACAACGAACCTATAATCCCAAGGTCACAAAAGCTATTTTTAATCAAAATTGATAAAATTGTCAAGGAAAAGATTATTTATCCGATTCATCATTCCACGTGGGTAGCCAATATAGTTCCTATGAGAAAGAATAATGGAGAAATAAGGATATGTGTTGACTTTAGGAATTTTAATCAGGCATCTCTGAAAGACAATTACCCACTACCTTTAATGGACCACATTCTACAAATAGTTGCTGGATTCGAAATGATGTCCATTCTTGATGGTTTCTTAGGTTATAATAAGGTTGAAGTAGCTCCAAAAGATCAACAAAAGACTACATTCACCATGCCTATTGGTGTTTTTTCTTATAATATAATGACATTCGACCTTATTAATGCAGGATATGCTTTTCAAAGGGCTATGGACTTATCTTTTGGTGATCTCAGGAATAAAATTATAGTGATTTATTTGGAAGACCATAGAATTTTTTCAAAAAAGAGGGCCAATCATTTGCATGATTTGGAAGTAGTGTTACAAAATTTTCGAGAAGAAGGTATCTCTTTAAACCCTAAGAAGTCTATCTTTTCTGTAACTGAAGGAAAAATCTTAGGCCACATTGTTTTTAAGGATGGAATAAAGACAGATCCAGAGAGAGTGAAGGCAATCATGCAGCTGGGATTACCTGCTAACAAAGATGGTACCAGGTCTTTCTTTGGTTAGGTGAACTTTCTAAGGAGGCTTGTTCCTGATTTTGCTGAACTGACGAAGCCCATTTCTTATATGATGAAGGATCATCTAGTGTTTAAATGGACTAATGCAGGAAAAAAATCCTTTGCAGATATTAAAACTGCAATTGGAAATGCTCCCACTTTGATTCACCCTAATTTTACTAAAGATTTCATTATATATAGTTACACCTCTAAACACACCTTGTCAGCCATCTTACTACAAAAGAATGGTCAAGGTATCAAAACCCCTATCTCCTTTATGAGTACTCCTATGAAAAAGTATGAACTCAAATATTCGCCACTCGAAAAGCATGCATATTTTGTTGTGAAGGCCCTGAAGAATTTCAGGTTCTATATTCTTCATTCTCATACAACTATTTTTATCTCTGAAATGGCTATGAAAAGTATTCTTACTCAACAAGATATTGCATGTAATAAAAGAGGATCTTGGATAGCCCAGATTCAGGAAAATGATTTGGATTTTAAACCCACTAACCTAGTTAGGGGAAAGGGTCTAGCTAAAATGATTGTTGAGAGTAAACCTATTGAAGAAGAATATTTACCATTGGTACTATTCACAAGAACAACTGATGATTGGGTTTTTGATGTATTTTATTTCCTAACCTATGGTGATTGCCCATCACATTTGTCATCAAGGGAAAAGAGAAAATTAAAGCTTAAAGCAAACACGTATGTTCTTTGGGAAGGGAATTTGTATAAAAAAGGTGTGGATGGGACCTTCTTAAGGTGTGTTGACAAAGAGTAGTAGAAGAAGCTATTGGGGGCCTTTCATGGTGAGGCATATGGTGGAAATTTTTCTGCTTTTGTGATAAATTTTAAAATATTACGTCAGATTCTATTGGCCAGGTATGTTTAAAGACGGTTATGAATGGGTGCCAAAATGTGAAAAGTGTTTAAAATTCACTAACAGACCACAAATTGCTGCTTTAACCTTGAAACCCGTGGTAATTGATGATCCCTTTCAACAATGGGGTTTGGACTTTATTAGGTCAATTAATCCAAGTTCTAGTGTGGGACATACACACATATTGATTGCTATAGACTATTTCACCAAATGGGTGGAAGCTATTCCAGTGAAACACACTACCACTTAAGTTATCTGTAATTTTTTGAAGGAGAATAGCTTGGTAAGGTTTGGAGTGCCCAAAAAAATTGTCATTGATAATGCTAGCTCTTTTTCCTCTGCTGAAATTACCCTTTTCTGGTATGATTATGGTATTAGTCTTGCTCATTCATCTGATTATTATCCACAAGGAAATGGGAAATCCGGGTCAATCAATAAGAATATAATCACCATATATCAAGAAGCTGGTTGATGAAAATAAAAGGGGATGGCATAAAAATTTATATGATGCTCTATGGGTTGATAGGGTTACCTACAAAAGAGCTATCAAAATGTCCCCTTTTCAATTAGTATATGACATTGATAGTACTTTTCCTGCACCATTGGAGATTTCAACACTCAATCTACAAAAGGCTATAGAAGATAGGCAAATTTAGACTGCTTTGGAGAAGTGGATTATGTATTTGAATAAGATGGAAGAAGAAAGGGAAATTATCATGGATAAGATTACCAAACATCAATAGATGGTGAAGATGGTCTTTGATAAAAGATCTAGACAAAGAGATTTTGCAGTCAACGATTTAGTTCTTCTTTGGGATAGGAGGAGAGAGGCAAAAGGAGCACACAAAAAAATTGATTCCCTCTAGAGAGGGCCTTTTCTAATCATGTAGCTTGATGGTGATCATGCTTTCCAATTGGGTTATCCTGATGGTACTATTCTGCCCCTTGCCCACAATGGGCACAATTTGAAACTTCTTGAATAATTATCTTGTTGGGGGTCCATCCTTGTATATAGTTTCTTGTTTATTTGTTCAATTTTTGGCTTGTCTGGTTTTTGACTCCGTTTCCCAATGAATAAGGCTTCACGCCGTGTTTCTGGTTTCTCTACATCCTGTCAGTCTCGGTCCCCTTTCGTAGCCAATGTTACCCATGGTTCTATTATGCATCATGTATCTTTAATTTTGTCTTCCTTGGTTTTTAATTTCTTGATTCCCGCCCAAGTCTAAAGTCTATACCTTCATTCTAGCCTTTGTCACATGATCCTCTAAGTTCCTAACCTCTTGTCGCACATTCTTTAAGTTTTGAAACCTAAGTCACTAGCACCTGGTATTTTTAAACCTTGTCATTAGGTTTTTGTTTTCCCTAACCTTCCAATGAATCGACTTGTTTCTCCCTTGTAGCCTCAAGTGTGTGTTGGTCTATAGTGTAGTCAGAGATTGAGACGTTTTAACAACTTCGTAACTCCCAATTTTGGGTTATAAAGTTATAGATTTTTGCGACAAGGCAATGTGCTGCTCATCCTACGTATTTCAAGGTGCCACCTATGCATTTAATGAGGTGTACAATGCAACCTGGAGGTGTCTTATCAAGGATTTTTTTTGTAAAGCACACAAATCTTAGGTTTTTCTTTACCAAGGATCAAATAAAGCGTCATATTAATACTGCACCAAATGCTCGTCTTGCCATTTTATATGGTTTAAGGTGGTAGAGATTTATTTGGTTAAGTTTTTAGTTGTACCCACTATCTACAATTAATTCTCCAAGAAGATGAGTGTTTCTTCATGAATTGTGAGCTCATGTAGTCTAAAATTGGGAATCGTTGGCTCAGTGTAAGGGACATGGAGTTGGGATCCTTTAAGCTGGAGGAATTCTAGGCACGTTTGGAAAGTAACGAAAAATTCTGTTGTCTATGAAAAATTATTAGAAATTAGATTAGTTCATGCCGAAGGTTTTCTAGAAGCCGTGTTGAGTGTAGACCTGGTAGGTGCATGTGCAATAAGATATATTCCAGGAATGCGAGAAATCAAAGCTATGGATGGGACTGTCATTGCTAATATCTCTCTTGAAGTTGTTTCCCAAGCGCTAAAGATTCCTGAGAGAGCGCTCATAAAAGACATGTCTCTTGTAGTGGCTAATGAGATTTTCAAAGAAAATGAGGACTGGTGCAAGAATTCTATGGCCAAGGGGTGGTTGAAGTCAGAAAAAAGAGGTAAGTCATAGTTACCTGCTAAACTTAAGAGGATTCATTTCAAAGGAGAAATCGCAGATGGCATTGCTTTATTACATCACATTGTTGGAAATGCACAAATTGAATCTTTTGAAAACTGGATGTGTCAATTTATTTTGGTTATCTATGATGAGAATTTTTTCGTTGATTGGGCTAGGATAATTTATTTCCATTTGAATGAACAATTAGTCAATTTCTAGAAAACTGCCACCTTCCATCTGTGCTCTTGCTTAACATATATTATATCTAGTCAAATATCCTTTGGTCAAGATTAAAGCCACAAATACCTCCAACTTCTGGCATTCTTGTATACAAATTATATCCAAAGTTTACCAAACAGGTTGGAATGGGATATTTTTTCCTTTTCAATGATACATTCTTGATGGAAGCTGTGAAGAAATTGGATGGAAACCCTGAAACACGTCTTTCTCCCAAGTCAATGTTTTTGGTATCGAAGTATGAAAGTTTCTATATTCAATTTGACAAGTTTTCCTATTTGAGGATAGGAGGTTTTGAGAAAGCCCTGTTGAAATTGCCTAGATATCCTGAGGATTTGCTAGTGTTCTTGGAGGTCTGCAAACAAATGTCTGTGGTGAATGTAAAGTATATGAATATGGGGAAGCATGGTTATGCTTTCTTGTTTATAATTCCTTCACGTGTAAACATAATCAAATGGCCAAGTGCACTGAAGAAATTCTTAAAGAATATAATTTCCAACATTTATTCATGAGGGCTAATTTTGATAGCAAGGGTTTTGTGAGACAAAATTTATATGGAGGGAGTTAATATCAACATCAACCTTCTATTGAGGACTTCTGGGAATATTGTATTAATGAAAATGAGGTTTTGAAAAGGGATTATATGAGGTTAACTCTCAGGAAAATACAAGTTTTTATTCTTTCTTTCGAGGTTTCTTTGAAAGTACAACTAAAGATTTAGTTGTCATTGATCTTGAATATGAAAAACTATCTGATAAATCTCATCCCAAGGTTGAATGGAGTAAAAATGAAGTTTTAAACATGAATGTACGAGATTCCCTAGTGTTGAAAAGAACTCAGGATTGGTTAGAAGGAAAATGGTGATAGGTTGCTGGTTCTACTCAAGAACTAAAATCATCTCAGAGAAATAAAAATAATTCTATTCAGATTGTTGCAGGGAGTACATCATCAGGGAGATTGGCTACGAGGTATTCTAGTGCAAATTCTCAATCTGGGGGTGATGGCGAGAATCCTTAAGAGATGAATAAATTGAAATTAGTGTGTGAACAAGACATCTCTAATCCTCCTAAAAATAAGACCAACCAAACAAAACCTGTGTTTGATGACTCTGAGGAAATTTTTAAGAAAATTGTTGAAGATGATACTTTCCCTCCTTTATCCGAAGTACCATCTTCCCTGATGGAAAAAATACCCATCACTTTTGGTGAGTCTAAATAAATTTATAAGAGAAATAAGGATTCAATTTTGGTAGAAGCCTCCTAGTGTGGCTGAAAAAGGCAGTAGAGAAAAAGATAAAATATACTCCTACAATAATAGTTGGAGTAGATATAGTTTCCAAGCTTCTCCAAACTTCCTCAAGACCAAAGAAAGCTAAGAAAATTTTGAGAATGCTGATTGACTCTACTTGTGGTAATCAAGTACTATAAATTGTGGATCCTATACAAGATTTAAATGATGATGAACTAATAGAGGCTAACTATAAAATCACACATGTGGATATGGGACCCCAAACACTTGAAGCTGATGTGTATCATGCTAATTATTCAGTCAATGATTTGATCAAGCGGGTGAAGGAAGAAATAAAAGAAAATGTGAGATTGCAATATAAAATTCTTGATTTGAAGAACTTTATTTCTTCTTTAGTTCCTCCTTCTATATCCAGTGGAGCTTCAAGTTCTCAAGTAGAATTTATTGATGGGTCTATAATGAAATTAATTAGAAAGAAGCTGAGCTATTCCCATGCTTTTGGTGAATGGATCGATAAAATTTCTCAGGAGGTTATTCTCTTTATTAGTAAATATATGCTTTTCTACACACAAGTTGTCGATAAGAGGAAAGAATTGATGGTAAAGCTACAAAAAATAAGGAAAGACCAGACCAATCTCTACGTGCTCTCACAAGAAATAAAGAGTTGATTTGTATGGAAAAAATGAAGTTGATCAATGAACAAATTGTGAATGATCCAAAGGAGTTAGATCTTTCTTGGCTTGACTCATTGGAGTGGAAATTAGGTATTTATGATAACCTAGTAAAGGATATTTTTGAAGTACTTGATAGGTATCTGGACATGTTGGTGGAGATTAAAGGTAGTTGTCATGACCTAAATATAGAGAAAATTGATGAGTTTGAGGAGAAGATCCTGGATTCAAAGGAATTTTGTCTAAAGTTCAAGGAAGTATTTAATAAGGAGATGGAAGATCCCGCCACAATGACCAAGGAATCTTTCTCAAAACCCGATGGATTGCAAGTCTACCTTAATTCCTTTAAAATTGAAGAAAATAGAATGTCTAACATTGTAAAAGAATATGAAGTTGCTCTAACCAAATGGAGGACCGGGTTGTAGATCACCATAACACCTGAGAGCAAGGAGATATTTGCAATTATTACCAAGTACAAAGACTATAAATCCATAATGAAGGCACATGAAAAACTATTACAGAAAGAAGTGGCCGAGAACCCAAAAGATGAAGAGGCTAAGGTGGAAGGAAATGATGCATAGTTATTTTTAGTATTTCATGATTCTTTCTTTTAATTTGGATCTTTAATTTAAAGACTTTAAATAGTTCAGCACGGTTACTTTCAAGAAACCATTACCAAAGACAATTTCCTATGCTTTAAATATGGTTTTGGCTGATGTGATTCAAATCTTTTGGGAAAACTTTGATTTACTTATTAGAGAAAAAAATATTTGTTATAATTCAATATTTTTTGTTATCTTGATATAGAATGCAATTGTGGAAGTTATGCATTTGTAATCTTTGAATTACAATGTATGAATCTATTATGCTTATGTTGAATATTTTTCCAATGTGTGATCTATTATTGGGTGATATATATAGTCAGATTCATTGCATCACTGTGGCATCGTTTATCTGTGAATAGGGATTCTATGGTGATATTTGATTTAATTTTTGTTATGGTGTATTTCAATTTTTTTATATGAAGTCAATGAATTCCTTTAAATATTTCTAGTTAAAAACCCCTTTCTTTATTTAGTGACCCTTGCATTCATGCATTTTCAAAACCTCCTAAACAGGCCCTAATTCCCTTTATTATGCATTTCGAGGCCAATTTTTATTGTTTTCTGAAAAATTGCAAGCATTGAATAAATGCAACCTATTGTTACTTTTCCCCCAATCAGGCGTGCCTTAGAAATTTGGGTCAGGATCCATTCACCCATGGGCGAATGGGTCCCACTTCTTAGCTAGGACCCAAATTTTGATAGGTTGTTGGTGGCATTTTAACATTCAAAATTGAAATTGTAAAGGTTAACTATCAAGATCTAATATTTGGGAAATTAGAGAAATGCCTATAAATACCTAGTCTTTTCCCCATTTCAAAATAGAGAACATTCTAGCAAGGAAAATTTGAAGTCTTGGAGCAACATTACTTGAAATTGAAAGTCTTCAAGCCTTTTTGCATATTTGATCAAGCTTTATCGCACGATTGAAGGTTGATGTCTATGAAACATCATGATGGATTCTAGATTTGGGAGATGCATTTGGTCACTTCCCTTTACCTAATGACTTGTTTCCTAGGTGCTATCATCTTAAACTTCATCCTACTTGCAGCCTACAACAAGGTATCATTGAATTTCAAATTTACTTAAGGTGTTTTTGACTTCTCCCTAATCAGATCTTAGCATTGTCATATAGGAATCACACTCTAATGCACTTGAGTAGGGTTTATTTGAATTTTAGCTCATAACAACCTTAGACACATATAAGATTATGGCTCACACATTGTCTTATATCATATCTTTGGCTTTCTTGTTGAGGTTTAATCACCAAAACAAGGGGTTTGACTAAGGAAAACCTTGATATAGCCACCCAAATAATTTCTTTTGCAGATTTATTATAGGTTCAGATCTGAAGACGAAGATTTGCAAGTATAGGAACAAAAAATAAATAAAGAGATACAAGATAAAAATTTGAAGTTTTGGAAAGGTTTACAAAGACCCATTCATCCATGGGCAATTGATTCCCTCTGCACATCCTATATCCAACTTTTGGTGATAGGTACACATCATCAAACATTTCACAGATCCACTTGTAAATTACTATTTATTTTTGTTTATCTTCAAAATATTGTATTTATCATATTAGGTCATATAGTCTAACTAGGTTAATCATTTCAATTAATTTCCAATTCATTCCTAAGGCCCTAAGAATACAAGTCTAGTGTCATGTCCCCAAAATAGCAAATACCATAAAGACCAAGTGTTAAAATACTAATAAATTAATAAATAAAATAAATAGAAATATTAAGATTAAATATAAAATAAATGTGTACCATATCAATATAAACATATATAAATAACAAATATAATAATAATATATAGGAAAATTATTTTTATTACATTCTAGTATTAAATAACTTAATATCAAAAATAATAACAATAAATAAATATTATAATCATTACACATCAAAGATTGTAATACATTAGAATAAAATAATAATAAGCTATTAGGAAATTGGTTTTATTATTATACTTTAATATTAAAATATGTTCAATAAAACATCAAAATAAAATAATAAAATAAGTATATAAATCTGAAATGTCATAATTATAGTAATAATATATTATTTTCAAATATAGATATTATTGTGATAATAAGTCTTTAAGGGCAGCAATTAAATCTAACAAAGGGATACATTTTATGAAAAGTCACCTCTTTCACCAAGCAATACATTCCCCCCATGAGTCACCTACCTTGAATGGTATAAATAGAAGGAAGGAAAATAAGGAAGAGGGAAAAACATGGAGAAACAAAACAGCAGCAACAATGATTGTTATGCATTGGAATATAGAGTCATTTAATATATATATTATTTAATAGGCATACAAGTATATATGCATAGATATAGATAAATTTTATAATGAATAATATCATTATCAATGAATAAAGAATATATATGAATAAGGAAAGAATATATATATATATATATATATATATATATAAGTAGATAGGGGAATCATTGGTGAATATACAATAATGATAGTTACAACAATTATTAAGCCTTATAAATAATGATGGCTCTTTAATATAAACATAAGTAGACTATGCATATTTTGTCCTCATCCTATGATCAATCCAGTATAAGGTCGAAGGAAGAGGATTAAGGAATAATGAGTCATGGGAAGACATAGCCAATCGGGTGAGACTACTCACTTAACTTTAATATTTAGTTGTCCTCAATCTAACATAACAATGTTGCATGAACCTTGTATGCCCAACAATTCTATGTATTATTAAAAATAATTGATATGCTTTATTCATTGGAATGCGCATAGTCCCCTCTAATGTGTCAGAACCATGCCTTCTTGATATCGAATTTGGAAATAGATTCCTTATACTAGAAATTAGTATTGAACTTAGGCGGACTGTGTAGTCTTTGACTACTCAGAGGTCAAATGGTTTATCTTCTATAGATATGGATTTCATAATGATTAATCTACATTTATATTTGATTTTTGCAAATATTTGACTTGCAGGATGTATTGAATTGCAAAAGAACATAATGAACATGTAGACATGAATATTTCTCAATTTAGTTTTGTACTATGATATACCTTCATATTAGGACTCAAGAAATTGTTTGATCATATTAAATACTCTTATTAAAATGTGTAAATACAAATGAAATACTAATGACTATATATAGATTGTCTGAATTGTGTTTGTAATCCTGCCAGGAGAGTTGAGTCATAACTTAGGTGTTTCATCTAAAAACCTCACCCAGATTCTACTCCATAGGCCCAAAGCAAGGGTTGGGTAGTCTGCCCCACAGGCCCATGGGTTGGGCAGTTTGCCCCACAGGCCCATAACAAGGGTTGGGCAGTCTGCCCCACAGGTCCATTGCAAGGGTTGGGTCATGGAGGGGTGAGGGTTCCACCTAGGCATTCTGCCCCACAGGCCCGAGATACGGGTTGGGCATTGGAAGGTGGTAGACCATAGGCCCTTAGGGATTCTCCTCTCCTGATGGGCTGAGTGACTCTTCTTATATTTTCAATTTGCAAATATGATTATGTCTGCATAATTGCATTATGATTGTCTTATTTTTGATATCTAGATATTAATGCTAATGGATATGTGTCAATATGGATGAATACAGGATCCCAATCTAGAGTTATGGAATTATGAGAATACTCATTTGGAAGGAAGAAACCCTAATCCTAATCAACAAATGAATTCTAGGGAAAACAAGCGAGTCCTAGGACAAGGTTGGGTAAGGGACATTACATCTAGGTCTTGTTGGCTCACCCTTGAAGTTGAAAGTCAATCTATGCACCTTCTTGATTTGTATCCCAATGAAACATCCATAGAAAATGGGAAAATGATATTAGGTTCTTTGTACTTAAGACTCCTTTCCCCACTTTTTTTAAGTTTCATTTTGGTGAACCCAACATTTGACATCCTAATTTTTTGATTTGGTTGTCTTTCAAATCGTAGATCTAGGTTTTGCATCATTATATCATTTATTTCTCATTTAGGGTTGCATATTGCATCATAAAAGTCATAAAAAAATCCAAAAATATTGCATCTTATCTTGCATTAGGGTTTGTGTAATCATATAGGTTAGATTTGCATTCAAAATTTTATTCAAAAAGTCCGATTTGTTGCTTCAACATTGCTATACATTTGCATTTCACTTACATTGAGAAATTTCAAAAAAATAGTCACTGGAGAATAATTGTAAACATAAACAAAAACCTCAAACAAAAACCTCAAACAAAAACATAAATTTGTAGTTTTTGTTTTTTTGAGCCCCTATCAAGGACTCAGACAACCTTGGGCATCTCTATCCTAATATATGAGGCTCAATAAAACCATGCATATTGTTAGAGTAAAGTAATTAATTAACTTTACTCTCCTCTTAAGATTTCGCCTTGCACACATATTAGTCATTTAATAATTAATATTAATTATTAAATGCACTCACCTTTAGGATTAGGTTTTCCTTTTAGGTTTTGATCTCCTTTTATAAGGATTGATCTCTTGTATTTCTTCGATGCACTATTCATTTTTCTGGAATACATCTTGCACATTGTGAGAGCCAAACCCTTGTCTTGATCTCTCTCTTTCTCTGTGACAAGTCTTTTGCATGCAGGTATTGATCGGGTTCTGTGGATTTGCATTTCTCAAATCCTACATGGTATCAGAGCCAGATCTGCTGCAGCTTGTTCAGTTTTTGAAAGAATTAGAGATCTAGGTTTGGTTGCATCAAATCTGTGTTTGTTTTCTAGTTTTTATTTGGAATAGGGGGTTTATTTTTTTGGTGCACTTTGAGCTCAAAAGGACCTCACCGTTGAGCTCCAGCATCCAAAAACCCCTATTTTGATATAAAATTCATCAAATTTGGCTTCACGGCGTTAGATCTACGAGGGTTTGATGTTTTTTGAGGGTTCCTGATCCAGAGCGTACCTGAAATTTTGGAGCAATTTCAGCCCAAACGGACCTCACCATCGCATTCAGAGCACCCAAAAACCCCTAAATCGACTGTCAAATCGTCAAAATCGGACACAGTGACTCCGGGAGGCAAATTTATTTCATTTCTGGGTCGTACGGCCTGGTACGGCACGCAATCCGAGAAAATTTTTTTAAAAATCAGAGTTATGGGCGCCGCCGTCAGTTAACCGCTAGCGGTTAGCTAGCTAACCACCAGGCTTAACCCTCAAACCTTTTTGGAGCAGTTTTGGTATTTTGGCCATAACTTTTGCATACGAACTCGGTTTTTCGAAAACAAAATATTGTCGGAAAGCTGGTTCCGAGCCCGTTCTGATGGTGTAGGAATTTCTTCAAAAATATTCAGTTTGCATGCAGTTTTTCGCAGTCAAAGTCAGATGATCTTTTTGCACTCCGAGGGGCATAACTTGCTCAATTTTGCTCCGTTTTTCGAAAGCGAATAGGCGTCGGAAAGGTGGTTCTGTGCTCTTTCCAGATCTATAGTTTATTTCACCAGAAAATTCTTCAGGTACACAGAGATTTGTCTCCATCATATACTGCTTTCTATAGTTTTTTGGCTTTCAGTTTGTACTGGGGATTAGTTTTTTGCATTGTGGGGGGGTGTTTTTTCCTACTTTCTGTTATTTACATCAAAAAAATAGAATCTACAAACACCAAAAACAAAAAACCCCTTCTGCATCTTCTGTCTAGTTCTGAAAGACCACTTAATAATAAAAAAACACATTCAGAGCAGTTGAGGCACAGTTCACAGCATGGCCGACAGATCTATTGAGCTTCTCACACCACATAATTATCACACTTGGAAGGGTCGCATGATGACACTTCTTCAGTCTCGAGGGTTATGGTCCTGTTTGGATGCGGTTCAGCCTCCATTGACTCGCGCCTTTGAGGTTATGCAGCACAGGAACAATATGGATCAGGCTATGGGATTGATTGCTTTGCACATTTCAGATAGTCTCCTATTTCATCTTGAAGGGTGTCTCACACCTAGGGCCTATTGGACCAAGTTTGAGGGACTTTTTGGCACTATCAACGAGTTTAGAGCATTGCAGATTGAGGCAGAGTTGACTTCACTTGTACCTGATTCTTTTCCCTCCATTGAGGACTTTCTGATGAAATTCAAACAACAGAGATCTCTTCTACAGGGTTGTGGTAAGGTTAAGACTGATACAGAGTGTATTTACCTGATTTTGTCAAAACTTCATGGGAACTTTCAGATATTCTCATCTACCTTCCATTCCACTATGGATGCCTTGGGTGCATGTTTTACCATGCCTTCTTTTGAGGTGTTTTGTGATCGTTTGACACGAGAGCAGGCTAAGATATCATAGATGGATGCTCTCACAAGATCACCACACCAAGCGTTGGTAGCACAATCATCTTAGGGGAAGCAGAAGCAAAAACCACAGACCATAGAGCATTGGAAGGATTCCAGTTCACAGAAGACTTCTGATTCACCTTCTCCTAAGGGGGAATCATCAAAGAAAGATAGACCTAAGTGTGCTTATTGCACTAAGCTAGGACATGATGAGTCCAAGTGTTATGAGAAGAAGATAGATGGATATGCAAAACAGGTTTCAGATTTGACAGCTCTTCTTGAGAAGAACCATATTCATCACTCTTCTTCATGTACTTCAGGCGGGTCTTCTTCTTCACCATCATTCCAAATAGATGGACAGGCCCCACATAAGGGTCATGCATTATGTACAACCACCAGTTCACATTCATCTAGATGGCTACTAGATTTAGGTGCTTCACACCATATGGCATCTTCTCAGGATATGTTCTCATCTTTCGAGGCTGCATCCTCACCACACATATTGATGGGTAATAACACTTATATGAGTGTATGTGGGAAAGGTTCTATCGATATTGATGATGGTACATTCAATGATGTACTATGTGTTCCATCTTTGTCCACTAACCTTCTCTCCATCTATCAGATTGCTCACAGTGGGACAGGGAAGACAGTTGAGTTTACACCTGATTTAGTGCACATTAGAGACATTCAGACTGGCAACATTGTTGCAACAGGGATAGTTGATCATTCTTCTCGATTGTATGCATTTACACAATTTGGTCCACCATCTCCCTCTCTTTCTAAAAGAGAGCATGCAGTATCTGAGGAGAATTATGGTCACTTGAACTTATGTGTTCTTCCATCTGTTCATGAGACTAGTGTTGAGACTTCTACACCTCTTCCTCCTGTTGAGATCACATTTGTTCAGCAGGATACCTCTTCAGTTGTGACTGACATTGTTGCTCCACTCATCGAGCCATCAAGTGCAGTTGTTGAGGCCATATATGAGGATATTCCTTTCCTCACAGATGACAGATTCAACACACCTGTTATCCCTTCTTCATTGGAGATTCCATTTCAGGATCATCTTGAGTTGTTTGTTTCACCATTTTGTTATTCATACACTCATGTTGCTGTTTTGTTCTTCAGTGCGCATCATCCAGGACTTCCATTTTCACCTCACATCCAGGGATTTCCTCTTCTTCGACCGTTGGATTTTTTTCTTCCTCCGAGGCAACACATTGGTTTGATCATTGGCATAGGGGTTCTCTCATTCTGGGGGGGCTTTGGAGTCTCCACTCTCTCTCATGGGGGGGTATCTCATTGTATATCTGCATATGTTCTTGAGAGAGTCTCTTGAGACATTCCATTTGTACTTTCTTTTTTGCATCTCTTTTTGGAGAGGAGTTTTTTCCCACTGGGTTTTCTCCTTTTCTCCTTTTCTCCGTTTCATAGAGATTTCCTTGTACTTGGGTACCTAATCAGGCCTAGTTGCCAGGACCCAATTTTACTTTCATGCATTGTAGTTACTTTTGCTTTCTTGCACTAGTTTGTAGCTGCATTCTTGCTCATCTTAAGGGGGGGTGTTAGAGTAAAGTAATTAATTAACTTTACTCTCCTCTTAAGATTTCGCCTTGCACACATATTAGTCATTTAATAATTAATATTAATTATTAAATGCACTCACCTTTAGGATTAGGTTTTCCTTTTAGGTTTTGATCTCCTTTTATAAGGATTGATCTCTTGTATTTCTTCGATGCACTATTCATTTTTCTGGAATACATCTTGCACATTGTGAGAGCCAAACCCTTGTCTTGATCTCTCTCTTTCTCTACGACAAGTCTTTTGCATGCAGGTATTGATCGGGTTCTGTGGATTTGCATTTCTCAAATCCTACACATATATTACTATATTTGTACTTTCATTCTATTTTTGCTAGTAAGTCTCTATTTTGTAATTTTGAAGCAGTGTTGTTGCATGCTAAATAAACTTGTTATTTTCCTTATATTTTAGAAAAAAATGAAAGAATTTTACTTTTTAGTACTGGAATTTTTTAAAGTTATAGGACAATTTGTATTTTTTGAATCATTGAATAGCTTGGGTAAGTTGTCATTTTGCAAACATTCAAAACCCTAGAGTATTTCAACAAATTATACAAATAAAAACTCACAAAATAATAGTAAAACCAATCCTAAAATTGGGTGTGCAAAAAGTAATATAGTTAGTCTTTGTTACTCAAGCTTTTGAAAATGACACTTTTGAAAAAGCTATAGTAGGACTCATACAACTTTGGGCATCCTAGTCCTTAAAAACTAGCTTCAAAACTCAGAAACATATTAAAATTTACTGTCAGTTTGCAAGTCTGCAATCTGGTTTCTAGATCAGTAGCAAGTTTGTGCACCTATTTTACACCCTAGTTAGCCTAAGCATGCATTGGAAGTTAATGATTAATCTTGGAGAAAGCATAGTCATTTGTGTTGGAAAAACAATAATAGACAACTGAGAGGGGGGTGAATCAATTGTTACCAAAATCAAACTTATTCAACATTAATCAACCTTAAATCTCAAATCTGATAATTAACAGTGTAAGCATAAATCAATAACACATTGGAAACAAATGAACACCAAGATTTTATACGTGGAAACCCTGTTAGGGGAAAAACCACGGTGGATGTTACTCCACAAGATTATACCCTGTTAAAAGTATAATGAGGAATGAAAAAGGAATGCACTTGAATTTAGGCACACTATCTAGAGCTCACTGCTTAGAGGAAGGCTCACTGCCTTACATACAATAATCGGATTAAATCCATTTGATGAGGTTGAACTGAGAAATTAGCTTCTAAAAAAAGCTTGATTACAGTTCCGGTTAGGCACATAAAACTTCTACACACTCTTCCACACTCTACTGAATCTCTTCCACACTTTTCTCTGCTCTTGAATGATTTGATCTTTATTCACACATGTACACCACTTGCACATACCGAGAATTGCCGCAAAATGAGGAAAACAACCACTTTTATATATTCGCTACATGGATTTACATCAACTATTCAGTTGGCCACAAACAAAGAATAAATTACAACTGTCGGCCTCAACACATGAATAAATCTTAATGCATACCATTACAAGTCAGTCACAACATAGTGAGGACCCAAAAAAACACCTTCGAACACACCAAACAAAAAAATATTAATCCTCATGGATCTGCAACACGCTACCACCATCATGTCGATCGAGAACATGAAAAATTGAGCACACATCAGAAAAATATTTGATCACAAACACCCCGATCAATGCAAACATACAACAAGGATAGAGCACAATCTAGACTCATCCATGAATGTCATAGGTACATGCGCAACAATTGAAATTCCCATAATTTCATCCTCTTCTTCCAAGAACACCTGCTACAACAAAAAAATGACTGTAGGAACACAAATCTTCATAACTTCCTCAAATCTTGATGCGTACCACTAAAAATTTCAGACAAAAAACTAGATAGACTTAACAAAAATCCCTTTGAAGCGCACCACCTGATCATCAACTTACAACACTTTCGACCACTCTGACCTTCTCAAATTCACTGGATGCCTCCAATATTTTTTTTATAATTTTCTCAATATCTTGAACATATACAACCATTAAAAAAACCAATGCTAATAGTGTTGACATCAATGACAACCACATATCAACAACATAACCACAACATCCAACAATCTCCCCCTTTGGCATTGATGGAAACACATGATGTGAAAAATAATGTCATCAACCCAACTAGCTCTTCTCCAACAATCTCCCCCTTAGATTGTGCACTATTTTCTTGTTTCCTTCTTCTCCCATGTTTTTCACATTGTTCTTCTCCCCCTTTGACATCAATGGAAAAGGTACATATGCTCTGATCACATATTTGAATCATCTAACTACTCCTCCTGAGTAGAAACTACCACAACATCATTCTAGAATAAGATATGGCTATGAATTCACGGACTGATGCAAAGACTTGCATCTTAGTTATGATTAGGAGGGGAAATCACCCCTAACTTTCCTCTAAGGTACTCATTAGTATCCCTAGGCAAAAAATTAGTAAAGATGTCTGCAATTTTCTCCTTGGTAGGTATATAATCCAGTCTAACTTCTTTGTCACTTACTTTATCTCTCAAGAAGTGATATTTGATGGATACATGCTTTGTATTTGAATGCAACACTTGATTGTCAGAAAAGTTTATGGCACTTGAATTGTCACAGAATATGGCAATGGGTTCTTCATACTCAATTATGACATCTCTCAACATTTTATTCATCCATAATACTTGGGTACAACTATTTGCAACAGTAATATATTCTACCTCAACAATAGATAATGAAATGAAATTTTTCTTTTTGCTTAGCCAGGATACCAACTTCTTCCCTAATAAGAATACACCACCACTGGTACTCTTCCTGTCATCCACATCTCCTGCCCAATCAACATTAGTGAAAGCGCTCAAGATAAGATCATCATCCCTAGGATACCAAAGAACAAGATCAACTATCCCTTTCAGTTATCTGAAAATTATTTTCACAACAATCACATGAGACTCTTTAGGATCAACTTGATATCTAGCCACCATGCATACAGAATTCATTATATCTGGTGTGGTCTGAGTCAAATAGAGTAATCCACCAATAATTGACCTGTATCTTGTTTTATTTGCTTTAGGAGAATAACCATCTTGTGTAAGTTTGCATCCAGTTACCATAGGTGTACCAACTAGCTTGGAATATTCCATTCCAAGCTTTTTCAGTAGCTCTTTCACATACTTAGACTGAGATACAAAAATTCCATCATCTAATTGAGTGATTTTTAATCCTAAAAAGAATTTAAGCTCTCCTATCATTGACATTTCAAACTCACGTTTCATGTCATAAGAAAAATTCATACACAAATCATCACCACCTTCAAAAATAATGTCATCAACGAAGAATTCAATGATCAATTCTTTATTTTGATCCAACTTGAAATACATATTGTTGTCAACAATACCTTTATTGAATCCAAGTTTCAACAAGTATTTATCCAATCTAGCATACCAAGCTCTAGGAGCTTTCTTAAGTCCATATAGAGATTTCTTTAATCAACATACCATGTATTCTTTTTCAGTTAGTTGAAATCCATCCGGTTGTTCAACAAAGACTTCTTCTTCTAGCTCACCATTTAGAAATGCTGACTTTACATCCATCTGATAGACTTTATAATTATTGAAAGTAGCATAAGAAAGAAATAGTCTTACAAACTCAATTCTAAAAATAGGGGAAAAATTTAATTCAAAATAAATACCTTCCATTTGTGAGTACCCTTTGCAAACCAGTCTTGCTTTGTTTCTGGCCACTTCACCTTGCTAATTCAGTTTATTCCAAAACACCCATTTGGTTCCAATCACATTTTTGTTCTAAGGTCTAGGAACAAGATCCCATGTATCATTTTTCTATATCTGCATTAGTTCTTCTTTCATGGCTTCCATCCAATATTCATCTTTGCATGCTTCATTGATATTTCTAGGCCCAGTTTTGGAAATTAGACATCACTCTTCCAAAATTCTTCTTCTAGTTTTCATACCTTTACTCTTATCTCATATGATTTGACTGTCAAAATGATTCCACCTCACATACTTGGGAGTTTTAGGATTTTCTCTGATTTCTTGTTCTTGTGTTCTTTCTTATGCACTTCTGCTAGTTTCCGCTTCTTGATTCCCTTGGTTCACCAAAACAATTTGAAGTTGATTTTGTGCCTGAACATTATTTCCATTAATAACATTTTGTTTTCACAGTCCATGATAGATGTGAGCAAGATTTCTGGAATAACTGTGTAAGTTTTTTCATCAATGTTTCAGATCATACTCCATGATCCATCATCAGGATGGTAAGCAGATAGAAAGAGAAGTGATCATCTGAATCATATCCACTACATCTAGATGGTCTACCAATATCTTCATCAAATTTGACATTAGCACTGTCAACAATTTTCTTCAACCTCTTATTAAAGCACTGGTAAGATTTGTTTTTAGTAGATTAGCCTAAATAGATTCCTTCATCACTTCTAGCATCAAACTTTCCTATATCATCATCTCTCTTGATGTAGCATTTACTTCCAATTTTTTTGAAATACTTGACAGTAGGCTTATAACCAAACCATAGCTCAAAAGGGGTCTTACTAGAATTACTATTGAAATTCACTCTGTTAATGGTATACATAACAATACTTATAGCTTCTCTCCAGTAGAAATGAGGAACATTTGCATCAAACATCATGGTTCTAGTAGTGTCTAGAATGGTTTTGTTCTTTCTTTCAACAACTCCATTTTGTTGAGGGGTCTAGAGAGCAGATAACTATCTTTGGATTCCATGCTCTTCACAGAAAGAATTGAATTCTCGAGAAGTGAATTCACCACCTTTGTATAATCTTAGACATTTGATGTTTTGACCTGTCTCATTTTCTGCCTTAGCTTTGAAGCTTTTGAAATTTTCTAATGCTTCATGTTTTTCTCTTAAGAAAGCAACCCATATCATTCTAGAATAATCATCAATGAGCAACACAAAATACCTTTCACCTTGTAGAATTATGATTCTAGATGGACCACATAGATCAATATGTATCAAATCCATTACTCCATTAGAGCTATACTATTTTCTCTAAAAATAACTTCTAGTCTGCTTTCCCATCTAACATTCCTTGCACATAGTGTTAGTAGGATTCACTAACTTAGGAAGATCTCTAACTACTTGAGTAGAGCTTATCTTGACAATGTTATCAAATTTCACATGACACAACCTCCTATTCCATAACCAACTTACATCAATTTGAGAAATTAAACAAATTTTACTAGCAAAACTCAAATGAAATATATTACCTTTTGTCTTTGTACTTGAAACAATCATATTTCCAGAACTTCCCCTTATTCTACACTTACCATCCTTGAACTAAAGACTGTAACCCTTGTCTACCATCTATCCAATACTCAAGAAGTTATGCTTTAAGCCTTCTATATAAAGAAGATCATCATTATTGTGCTTACCACCAAAAGAAATAGTGCCTCTAACATGAATCGCACCAGAAGTGTTGTCTCCAAATCTTACAACACCATCATCATAGTTTTCCAATCTTAAAAACTTGTTTTTGTCACCAGCCATATGATGTGAGTATCCGCTGTCAATTGCCCACTCATCTTTTTCTTCAATTTTTTCTGCAAGAGTTTTCTCAACATTCACATTACTAGTAGATTAAGTGGACACCTGACCATGTTCTTTGATAGAAATGAATACCCATTCATCTTCATTTCCAGTTACTTTATCATATTCTTTGTCATTTACACCTTCTTCAGCATAATAACATTTCCTTTGAAATCTAGTCTTCTTAGGTTTTCACTTTGAAACTCTTTCAAGGAATCTAGATGCAAAATAACCTATCTTATTACAAGAAAAAATTTAATAGGTAACTTTCCTTTGTACTTACCATGACATCTTACTTCTCTTTTCACAATCAATGCTTCCAATTCTTCCAATTATTTTTCTTCATCTTCAATATGTTTCATCTCATCTTCATACTTGAATTTCCTTTTGGAACTCTCTCCTGAATCATATATTTGCTTTCTTTTCCCAGATACAGTAGCCTTGAAGGAAGATTTAGTCTTAGGAGAAGATTCACCAAATTCACTTAACTCAAAGGAAATTTTTTTTTCCAATCAACATGTCTCTTGTCATATTTGTCATTGTCTTGAGTTCATCAATAGCATGAGCTCTTTTTTTGTAGGAAGGGGCATAGATCTAAGTATCTTAGCCACAATCTCTTCTTCATCAAAGTCGCCACCGACACATCTAATGCTCATCACCAGTTTATTTATCTTTTGAGAGAAAGAGAGGATGTTCTCATCTTCACTCATCTTCATGTCCTCCCACTTTCCTTTCAAACTTTGTAGCTTATAACTTTTCACTAGTGCATCTCCTTCATACAATGTTTCCAACTTTTTCCTGATATGATATGCAGTCTTCAGTCCTATCACATTTATCATCTTCGAATTTGTCAAAGCACTCAACAATGATTCTATAGGTTTGGTATTAACTTCTTCTTGCTTGATCTCATCTTCAAAGGATGGACCATTATGAAGAATAGTATATTCATTCTGTCTAATCTTCCAAAAAGGTTCACCGATGCAGTTCAAATGACATTCCATTTTGACTTTCCATAAAGAGTAGTTTGTACCATCGAATCTAGGACTGTCCTTCTTGTATGATGCCATCTTGAATCACCTCAAGTTGTTAGGCTTCTTTAGAGGAACTAGCTATGATACCAATCATTGGAAAAACAAGAATAGACAATTGATTCACCCCCCCTCTCAGTTTTCTATTCTTGTTTTGCCTACAATTTGATCATGCCAAATCTCTTTCTACAAGTTCACTATACACCTCTCAATCCCTTTAGTTGTGATGACTTTGATACGTTAGATGAAGACCTTGAGGATTTAATTTCACTAAGATCATCCTCTAAGGCTTGCAACATCCCAACACAATAAGGAACAATAAATGCAATGAAACCTCAAATTATTATTTACGCACCTTCACAATGACCTCAAGTCCAAACCAAACCCATGCTTATCATAGGACCACCTCAGAAAAAAAACACTATAAATCATGTGTCACAAGAACCAAGTTACCATACAATTTCTCATACATATAACACAAGGAATAATAGGCAACCAACAAAAATGCGAGCCATTCCCACATCGCTACCACTTCCACAAAATATTTTTCCTAGCAAACCTCATTTACCTTTGCTTAGTGGAAAAGAATATGATCTTATGGAAGAACTTCCTAACACTTCTGCTAAGATCTCCTTGTGGGACCTAATTCAAATATCATCCACTTACCATGGTAGGCTTCAAAATGCTTTATAAAAGGTTGTGGTTCCTCCTACTATACAACCAAATGATGTAGTAGCCTTAATCCAAGGTATGAACTCAGTCAATGTTGATATATTTTTTCATGAAAGTGAACTAACTCTATTAGAAAGACATAAAAAAAATGATGCTTTGATGATACTGGTTGTTATTAACAAGTTTGGGATTAGGCGTACTCTCATTGACAATAGTTCAAGACTCAATTTTTGTAGTGTGAATATTTTGGATACAATTGGAGCAGACAAGACTAAAATTCAACTAGATTTTTTGTCTATCCACGGTTTTGATAATGTGGGAAAAAAAATACTTGGTGTGATAATGTTACCTATCAAAGTCGGATTTGTCACTTAGAAAACTCCTATCCATGTCATGCCCAATGATATTTCATATAGTATCCTCTTGGGTAGACCATGGATTCATGAAATGAATGCGGTGCCTTCAATGTTACATTTTCTACTGAAGTGCACTTATAACAAGGTTTACATAAGAAAAACTGATCCAAAGTCTAAAAATTGCTTTTAAACTGACAAAAGAATGAAAATTCCTTTAAGAATATTGATACTAATTGTAATCTTTGCAAAAAGAAGAGAATAATGACTATCTTTCATCGGTGTCAAAATTATTGGAAGATAATTGGGGTTCAATAGATTTCATGCACACATTTATAGGAGAATATAAGATCACAAAAAAAGGAAAATAAGTTGTGATAGTATCAACAAAATCTATAGTGGAGTCATCGCAAGCATATAAATCCACAACTTCTAGTATATAGGAAGAAAAAGGTTACACATCCACCTATGATGAGATTGATCATGAGGAACCACCATTCTCAAAAGAAATGGAAGCCATTTATGAAAGAGGATATCAACTCTTGAAACAATTTGGCTATAATGAAAAAGGATGTGGAGTGAAAGAACAAGGTATTTGAGTTCCCATAGAGCCTAACATACAAGAGAAAACAAAAGGTCTTGGTTTTTGTCCTTCGAAGATAACAAAAGCATCTAAAATACCTTCACTCAATGTCAATGTTATCACACAAGATTCTCCTCAGACAAATCTAAAGTTGATGCATCTCGAATTGATAGATACCAAAACTAATGATATGTCAATGGATAGCTTTCAAAATGATGAATCTTTATTAAATTTTTTGGGAGTCTATTATACTTTACCAACTCACCATCACAATCAAAGATTCACATACTATTTAAATTCTAAGTGATACTTTGGGAAGAAACTAAATTAGGTGATAATGAACAAGATGAATCTCAAAAAATTCTTGATGTTCCAAATTGAAGTGCATTACTTTTGGGAGATACTATAAATGTACCAATGGATCTATCTAACAAGCTAAAGGTGATTCAAATAAGAAAGTGTGTTGATGATGATGAACAAGAAGATCACACAACATTATTACATGACTTTCTTAAGATTTTTCCTTGGACTTATTCAAATATGCCATGTATTGACCCTAAGATAGTGATGCACAACATTTTTCTTGAAAAAGATGCTAAACCTGTGAGATAAAAGATACACAAGATGAATCCCAAGATAGATTTACTAGTTAAGGCTAAGATTGAAAAAATCTTAGAAGCTAGTTTTATCCACCCTATTGATTATCCACCATGGTTATCTAACATTGTGGGGGCAGAAAACCCGACAATCACATTAGGATGTGTACAGATTTTTTGTGATATTAACAAAGAATCTTTAAAGGATTATTTTCCCCTTCCTAATATTGACATGATAGTGGATTCAACCGCAAAACATGCTTTATTATCATTCATGGATGGTTTTTCAGGATATAATCAAATTTTCATCAACCCTCAAGATCAATATAAAACAACTTCCACTATGCCATGGGGAATATTTTTTTGCGTTGTTATGACTTTTGGATTGAAAAATACTAAAGAGCTATGACATTGATATTCCATGCTTTTATACATAACATATTGGAAGACTATGTTGATGATATTTTGGTTGTCTATAGCTCATCAAGATCACGTCAAAATCCTTTGACAAATTTATGAAATAATTTGTAAGTATAACATAAGGCTAAACCCGAAGAAATGTATCTTTGGTATTGATAGTGGAAAACTATTGGATTTTATAGTGTCACATAGAGACATTGAGGTGGAAAAAAAATTGATGCTATAATAAACATGCCACCTCCTAAAAACATTTCTCAATTGAGTAGCTTATAAGGAAAGATTCAAGCTATTTGTGGTTTTGTTACATCATTAACTAATCAAACTATTCCCTTTACTTAGCTCCTCGAAAAGGAATTAGAATTCAAATGGGGTGAGGATTGTTAAAAATATTTTGAAAATTTGAAGGAATACTTAGCTAATCCTCTCATCTTGCAATCCGTTATTCAAGAAAAACCTTTCATCCTCTATATATTAGCATCAACCCATGCTCTTGTTGTATTATTGGCTCAACAAGATGAGAATGACAATGAACATTATATTTGCTACATTAGTCAAACATTGATTGATTACGAAACTCGTTATACAATTATAGAGAAGCATTGTTTGGCCCTTGTGTTTTTCACTAATAAATTGAGACATTTTAAACACATAAGTACATGTCATCACAAAATTTGATCCCTTAAAACACCTTTTTTCTAAAATAGATTTTTTAGGATGTTTAGCTAAGTGGGTTATATCATTAACTAAATTTCAGCTTAAGTTCGTTCCTCAAAAAGAAATCAAAGGCCAAGCATTAACCAACCATTTAGCTGATGCTCCTTCACCATGAGTATTGCCTAATCATGACTCATTCCTCAATGAGAATGTGTTGAAGATAGATGACAATGAAACATGGAAGCTATATTTTGATGGTTCTAAGTGTCAAACTGGCTCCAGAGTAGGGGTTATATTAATACCACCTTTAGGAAAGCCTATTCCCTTATCTTATCATCTAAATTTCCTATGTACAAAAAACACTACAGAGTATGAGGCCCTCATTGCTGGGATATGCGTGGCTTTGTCCTTAGGTGTTCAAAACATTCGTATATTTGGTAATTCTTAATTAATAATAAAATAAATTAATGGGCCATTTCAAGAAAAACATGATAAGCTATCACAATATAAAAATATCAAAATGACATTACTAGATCATTTCGAATTGTACACTAGTGATAATGTCCCATAAAAGTATAATTGATATGTAGATGAATGGAAAGCTCTGTTTCCCTTGTTTCTCTCAAAGATTCTTCCACATAATTCACATTCATTTTTTATAATCTCACAAAACCATCAATAGATGAAAAGATGAAGGAAACATTATTTGCTAATATTGAAGCCTCTAGTGAATGGTATGCATTGATATTCAATTACCTAGAAGAAGGTACCTTTCTTGATCCAACTACCAAGAACAGTAGAGATCATATTCATAAACTTGCAGCTCGATATATAATCATAACAAATGTGTTATACATGCAATCATTCTATGGCCTTTTTCTTAGATGCCTTAAAAAATTCAAAATAACTATAGCCCTTAAGGAAGCTCATGTGGGTGTTGTTTGTAGGGGGAATTTTGGAGGAAGATCATTAGTTCAAAAGTTAATTCGCATATGATATTATTGGTGAAACATGGAACAAGATTTCTTTGATCATGTTAAGAAATGTCATAAATGTCGAGAATAATCATTTTATTCATGCTCCTACTTCTGAACTTCGTGCCCAAGTTCCTATTTGGCCATTTTCAGTGTGGAGTTTGGATCTTATTAGAAAAAATTCTCCTCCTTCTGGACATACATTTATAATTACTGCTATAAGTTATTTTAGGAAATGGGTAGAGGCAATTCCTCTTTGTTCCATGATTGTTGAGGTAATATATGACTTTATCTTAGAGAAAATTATTGCTTGATTTGGTCTTCCTTTCACTTTAGTCTTAGATAATGGGACACCATTTAAGAAAAATGAAGTGAAGAATTTTTTAGAAAAAATTCACATTCAACATCACTTTTCTGCACCTCATTATCCACAATCTAATGGTCAAGTGGAAGCAACAAAAAAAGCACTTGAAAAAATCCTATGAAAAAGAGTTAGTTAACATAACAAAGATTGACACACTCAATTATTTTATGTGTTGTAGGCTTATCACACAATTATTCAAACATCCATAGGAAATACACCTCATAACCTAGTTTACGGTGCTAATGCAATAATGCCCTTAGAGTTAAAAATTCCCTCATTATGGATTTCTCTTAACCCAACCTTATTGATGATAAAATGTATAAATAAAAATGGTTACAACAACTTGAAATTATCGATGAACCACATATAAATTCTCTCAAACATCTCCAAGATTATTAAAAAAGAATGCAATAAAATTATAATGATAATGTCATTCCTTGTTCATTTAACAAAGGGGATTTGGTGTTATATGAAAATTAGTGCAATGTTAATGCCGCTCTAGATGAAAAAGGAAATTTTAGCCCAAAATGGTTAGGACCTTATTTCATTGAGGAAAGCTATGGGTTTGGAGCCTATAAAATTAAAGCAATGGATGGTACACCTCTCAAAGAACTTATAAATTTTGTGCATTTGTGAAGGTATTGCACCTAGCAATCTTTTGAATAGTATGTATGTTAAAGCATGTTGGTAGATTAAATAGATAGTTTTCTATTTTATCTCACATTGATTCATTCTTGACAAACATTCTTGGTGTTCCTTTGAAAGGAAAATCAACAGTTGCATAATACTCTTTCCTAATGCAAAATACTCAGAAGAGAAGTGCAAAAAAATTCATTTAAAAATTCTTCTTGCATTTGAGATGCACATTCACAGTATAATAGGAAAAATAAAAATAAAACACACACACATAGATAACTCTAGATATACGTGGGAAAACCCTTACGAGAGAAAAAACCCACCACACCAAGTAAAGTCACTTTGTATTACAGTAAAAAATTACATACAAAGTTACAGACTTCACTCTCATATGTTAGCTCACAATATCATCCCTTAGTCGACCTCTTCACAGAATTCAGTTTGATACATTCACTATTAAAATGCTTCTTCAACATACAATGAATTCACACACACTGTCAATCACCTTCGTCTCTGTGCCTTCCTTTTTTTTCTTTTTTTTTTCTACACAACCAACAACCATTAGGGTGTATTTAATTACATGCTTCATCGACAAGCTTTCTCGATCTCTGATCAAATCGCCCTGCTACACGCATCGGGCCGCCCCAACATTAAATCTAGTTATAGAGAATTACTAAATCTGCACTTTGTCAACCCTGAATCAAATCATGCATTTAATGCAAATATATCATTTTCAAAGATTAAAGATTTCAACCAATGATTGTTGATTTACAATAGCGATGTAAAATCAATGAATGACATTGTGCCACATGTCGACATGCCATTCATCCACCACTTTGATTATTGAATTAGACTGGTCAACTGTGCCATGAGCTCCTTCTACCGTGTTACTGCTAGCCATCCATCATATCCCTGAGGTAAGGTGGTATATAGTGCTACTGTGCCAAGGTTCACAAACACTCACGGTATGGCGGTGTCACCGCGCTACCTCTCCAAGGCTGGAAAGCACGCGTGGTATGGCTGTGCCACCACACTACTGCACCAAATCTAGAAGGCATTTATGGTAAGGTGGTGCCACCGCGCTACCACTCCAGGACTTGCAAGCACCTGCGGTATGGCGGTGTCACCGCACTACCGTGCCATAGCCAGTAGACCTCTGTGGTATGGCGATAACACCACATAACCTTCGGTCAACCATAAGAGCCTCACGGTAAGGAGGTAAACACCCATTCGCCAGACAACCATGGTTCACCATGCTACCACCAAGGAAGATGAAGGACTCTGCGGTATAGCGGTAACACTGCACAACTTCTCCTCAGTCAGAAGGGACCTACAATAAGGTGGTAACACCATGCAACCATGCCACTTCCAAATTACTCCTAGAGGTAATGAGGTAAAGGCATGAATTGAAGGGAAATTTTTCAAGTCTTTAACAGAGGTTCAAGCTAGCAAGTTGAGGCATATTTTCCAACAAGCTCCCACTTGATGAAGACTTACTGGCTTCCTCCAGAATTTAAATTTACTAAAGATCATAGGCCCTAAGGCCTATCAAACTTGCACACCACCTGAACTTGTTCGTACGCATTAGATTTGTCAACGCATCAACAAAATTTATCAAAGTATCCAAATTTTCTAAATAGACCTTTCCATCCTCCACCATACGTTTGACAAAGTGATACTGCACATCAATATGTTTCATCCTAGCATGGAAAGTTGGATTTTTTGCCAGACAAATGGCATTCTGACTGTCACAAAAATGATAATCTGCCTTGCATCAAAACTAATATCAAAACATAAATGACTAAACCAAACAACTTCTTTGCAGGTGTGTGTTGCTATCATGTATTTTTCCTCCGTAGTGGACAAAGTGAATACAACTTACCGCTTGCTCATCCAACTAATTGCACCACCATTAAACATGAAAGTATATCCATTGGCGAAACTTATGCTATTAGTGTCCCTTGCCCAATAAAAATCCACATATCCATGAATGCTGAGAGTCCTTTGTGATCCAACCAAATTTCCATGGTAACACATAGCAAATTCTAAAGTACCTCTTAGATATCTAAACACTCTTTTCACAACATCCCAATGTGTCCTTCCTGGATTTTCCATAAATCAGCTAAGTACTCCCATTGCTTGGGCAATGTTTGGCCTTGTACAAACCATTGCATAAATTAAATTGCCAATTGCACTTGCATAAGGCACCCTGGTCATCTCCTCCATCTCTGTAGAAGATTTTGGACAATCTTCAACAGATAGCTTCGTTCCTTATAGAATTGGAACAACTAGCTTCTTGCAATCATTCATACCAAATCTCTCTAGAATAGTGCTAATATACTTACTCTGGCTAAACCAAAGCTTTCTGCTCTTTCTATCCCTAGTTATTTCCATCCCTAGAATATACCTTGCTACACCCAAATATTTCATTTCGAACTTTGCAAACAACTGAGACTTAAGATCAAAACTCATAGGCTTACTATTTCCTATGGACAACATATCATCCACGTACAAGGTAATAATGAGCACACAATCATTTTTAGATTTTTAATACACACAATGATCAGATTTTGATCTCACAAATCCCATTGACAACATAAAGGTGGCAAACTTTTGGTACCACATTCTAGGTGATTGTTTCAAACCATACAAAGATTTATTTAACTTGCATACCAGGATTTCTTTACCATTTTCGACGAAGTGCTCAGGCTAGGACATGGAAATTTCTTCTTCAAGCTATCCATGGAGAAATGATTTCTTCACATCCATCTGCTCGATCTCTAAGTCATACGTGGATGCTAGTGACAAAAGAAATCTGATAGATGTCAGCTTAGCTACAGGGGAAATTTTTTCTCCATAATCAATTCCCTCTACCTGGGAATATCCCTTTGGAACCAACCTCGCTTTATACTTTTCAACATTGCCATCTAGACCAGTCTTCTTTTTAAATACCCATTTATAGCCAATAGGCTTTCACCCTTCAGGCAAAGGTACCAAATCCTAGGTCTCATTTTTCTTTATTGATTCCATTTCTTCATTCATGGCTTCCAACCAAGAATTTGAATCAGATATATTCATCACCTCTTTCATAGTCCTAGGCTCATCAGTGCTAGTAATCAAAGCATAGGTACAATTCAAATCCAACATAGAGAAACCATACCTATTAGGTTGAAACCTTTCATGTGTAGACTTCCTTACTGGCTGAGGCTGGGGTTGTGGTTCTTCTTCTTTAGAACTCTCAGAGCTGCTAGAACTCTCCTCAGTTTTAGGTACACCATGTAATTCCTCCTTTTCTAAAGTTTAGGGAATCTCAACTACATCATTCTTATTTTCCTTTTGATCTGTCTCTAACTGTGGATCAACTATTGAAGGCTTTAGCTCATGAAATATTACACTTTTTCTGTACAAAAAATTCTCAGTATCAAGATTCCAAAGCTTGGATCCTTCCACACCAATGCCATAGCCGATGAAGATACATTTAAGAACCTTGTTCTCCAACTTAGATATTTTCTCATTTGGCACATATGCATATGCCTCACAATCAAAGAAACAAATATGTCTTAGAGAGGGCTTCTTACCAGACCATGCTTCCAAAGGTGTTTTGTCAACAAGAGAAAAACAAGGTGAACGATTTACTAGGTAACATGCTATAGCCACAACCTCAGCCTAGAAATTCTGCTCTAGACCAGCACTACTCAACATACTCCTCGCTCTTTCCATTAGCATCCTATTTAACCTTTCAACAACTCCATTCTGTTGTGGAGTATAAGGTGTAGTTTTATGCCTTTTAATCCCATGGTCTTTGCAGTACCTTTCAAAATCTGCAGAACAAAATTCACCACCATTATCCGTCCTCAAGCATTTGAATTTCCTTCTAGTCTGATTCTCTACCAAAATTTTAAATTCTTTAAAATGACTGAACACTTCTGATTTAATCTTAAGAAAGTATACAAATTCCCTTCTCGAATAATCATCAATAAAGGAAACATAATATCTAGACTTCGATAATGAAGGAACATTCACTAGACCAAATACATCAGAATGAACATAATCTAGTACACTAGAAGATTTATGAGGACTCGAATTAAAAGAAACACAATGTTTCTTTCCATAAATGCAATTTTCACAAAAATCGAACTCAAGGTTGCAATCAACAAGCCCTTCAACAAGATTTTTATTTTTCAAGGTTTTTAAACCTTTATCACCTATGTGACCGAGTCTATGATGCCACAACATGCTCTTCTCCACTAGGAGTTTCAAATCTAATGAATTTGCACCCAAAAGAGCTTCATCCTCCTCTACACAAGCAAATTTGCTTGACTTTACAGAGACGTTGTTACATTGAACAGGGTGTGCATCCAACTTGTATAGAGTGCCAGTTCATACACCCTTAGCCAACATCATTGTGCCTCTAGTAATATTACATCATTTACTTGAGAAGGAGACTTCCACACTAACATCATTTAGCTTACTGACATAAACTAAGTTACAAGCCAAACCTGGTATGTGTAGTACATCACCAATCCCTTTGATTCTTCCATCAAGGAATTGAATTTTGACTCTTCCATGGCCAACAATCTCCAGAGTTGAATCACTTGCCAGGTACACCTTTCCACCATCATACTTTTTATACTTAGTGAACCACTCTCTATGAGATTTCATGTGGAAAGATGCACCTAAGTCAATCAGCCAGACATCATCTGATGCTTGAGTCACCAAGGCTGCAATGAAGGCGTCTGCATCACTCTAAGAAGAGTCATTGTTTGAAGAGTTATTATTCTTCTTCTTCTCCTTACAATCCTTTTGGATATGGCCAGACTGCCCACAATTCCAACATTTCACCTTGGAGTTTTTACCAGGAGACGTTGATCTCCCTTCAGATTTGGATTTAGACTTCTTGTCCTTCTTCTTTCCTCTCTCCTTCGATCTATCTCAAACAACAAGAGCATCCTTGGCCATCTCAAAAGACTTCCTCCACATTTCTTCTAAGAGCAGTGATGCAACCACGTCTTCCATCTTGAAATTAGTTGTTGTACTTCCAATGGCCATTACTAGATGGTCCCAAGTGTCAGGTAAGGAACATAACAAAATCATGGAGTGATCCTACTCCTCTATCTTCACACCCATAGACACCAACTGTGCAAAAATCATATTAAATAATTTCAGATGGTCTACTATAGATGCACCTTCTTCCATCTTCAAGGAGTACAAACTATTCCTTAGGAATAAATTATTCACTAGATACTTTCCTTGATAAATGTCACCAAGTTTCTTCCATAATGAATCTGTAGTCTTCTCCTCATGGATATTCAAGAGTACAAAATCAGCCAGACAAATTATTATCAAACCTCTAGCTTTTCTATGTGTGAGGTCCCAACCTTCTTGTTTCATACTTTGTGGCATAGTTCCAAACACAACAACCCAGAGGTCTCTATCCACCAACAAGTCTTCCATTTTGAGTTTCCACAACTCAAAATTACCGCCATTGAATTTTTTAATTTCTACTCTACCTGATGTACTTGTTGTCTCAAACAATAGACTTGGTAATTGGTTCTCCCTTTGCAAGACTCCCATTGAAATAGGATTAGGAAAAAAAAAATCCCTACTCACAAGGATAACACAATTGGCCAAGCTCTGATACCACTTAAAAGAAAAGCAATAGTTGCAGAATATGCTTTCCTAATGCAAAATCCTCAGAAGAGAAGTGCAAAAACCTTCATTTAAAAATTATTCTTACGTTTGAGATGCACATTTATAGTATAACTAGAAAAATAGAAATAAAACACATGCATAGAGATAAAACCAGATATACGTGGGAAAACCGTTACGGGAGAAAAAACCCACCACACCAAGTAAAGTCACTTTTTATTACAGTAAACAATTACATATAGAGTTAAAAAATTCACTCTTGGATCTTAGCTCACAACAAAATCCCTTAGTCGACCTCTTCAAAGAATTCATTTTGATACATTCATTGTTACAATGATTCTTCAACATACAATGAATTCACACACACTGTCAGTCACCTTCGTCTCTATGCCTTCCTTTTTTTTCTTTTTTTCTATACAACCAACAAGCATTAGGGTGTATTTAATTACATACTGCACCAACAAGCTTTCTTGATATCTGATTAAACCACCTTGCTACACGCATTGGGCCACCCCAACATTAAATCCAATTACAAAGAATTACCAAATCTGCACTCTATCAACCCTGAATTGGATCATGCATTTAATGCAAATATATCGCTTTCAAAGATTAAATCTTTCGACCAATGATTGTTGATTTACAACAGCGATGTAAAATAAATGAATGAAATCATGCCACATGTCGACATGCCATTCATCCACTACTTTGACTATCGAATCAGACTGGTCAACTATGCCTTGAGCTCCTTCTACTGTGCTACCACTAGCCTTCCATCAGACCCCGAGGCAAGGCGGTATACTGCGCTACTGTGTCAAGGTTCACTGGCACTCGCGGTATGGTGGTGTCATCGTGCTACCTCTCCAAGGCTGACAAGGACGTGTGTATGGCGGTGCCACCATGCTACCGCACCAAGGCTGGCAGACATACACGGTATGGTAGTGCTACGACGCTACTACTCCAGGACTTGGAAGCACCTGCGATATGGCAGTGTCATCGTACTACCATGCCATAGCCAGTAGACCTTTGCAGTATGGCGGTAACACTGTGCAATCGCCAGTCAACCGTAAGAGCCTCGCGGTAAGGAGGTAAACACCCATTCGCCACACAACCATGGTTCATCGTGCTACAGCCAAGGAAGATGAAGGACTCTATGATATAGCGGTAACACCGCACAATTGCTCCTTAGCTGAAAGGGTCCCGTGGTAAGGTGGTAACATCACGCAACCGGGCCACTTCCAAATTGCTCCTAGGGGTAATGAGGTAAATGCATGAACTAAATGGAAATTCATCAATTCTTTAACAGAGGTTGAAGCCAGCAAGTTGAGGCACATTTTCCAACAGTCTTGAATTATTTTGAGTAATTTTTGATTTGATTGAATGATTACCTTTTTTCACATGATATTCAATCATATGTGTTTTGTGTTAAATTAGATCATTAAATGCATTTAATTTCCAAATTAGATCACAAGGGCATCTAGTTTAGCATGATCACACTTAATCAAGAATGTAGTATTTTAGTAGATAAATATGTTTAATTAGAGCATGTAACAATTAGATCATCGAGACATTTATTAAATAATATCACCAATATTTCTTTTTAGATCATATTGACATCTAATTCAAACAAGAAATCATAGAAAGATAAACATGATCATATATAAAAGGTCATAAAGTTTATAGATAGTCACCATAGTAGAAAATTATGGTGTACCATAATATAATACATCTAGGGAGGCCTATGGTTACCAAACTTCTTAGGGCATGGTGGTTGTGCCCATCAAGAGACAGTGGTATAGGAGTGGATCATAGATATCATCCACTCTCACAGGCCTTGGAATTGGCCTATAGCTATGACCTCATGTATGAGAGCTGCGACACACTCTTGATATATCTGATCCCTAACTACCTACACCTTAGTAAGCTCTACCTGTAACCTACTAAGTTTTGACCGTAAGAAAGCCCATGTCTTGCTCTTGGAAGGAACCTAGGTGGATCGAAGCTCCTTGTATATAACCTTGTGCCCCTCATGTGTGGCTTTGATATGCCCCTCCCTAGCTCGGACCTCCTCAATATTGGCTCTAGATAAATCAATAGTCCTCATAGAATCTATTCTCCACCTAGAAAAGGGCTCAAACAGGTCAACATGGAACCCCATGCTAGGTGGTATCCCATGCTTCACTCATGTCGCCTGGTGTGGGGGAATTGGTGGAACCATGTTTGTGGTGACTAGACTAAATAATTTAAGCCACTCTCATGTACCAAATGTAACAAATAAAAAATAACATAAGTCTAAGCAAGATATAATAAGTAACACAATTAAAAATTAAAAGATAAATAACATATCACATCACTTGGATTGCCAACCCACAAATCAATATCTTGATAGAATACAGTGGGTGCCCTATTAGGACTCATCTAATGGGTAGTAAGTTTGGTAGGAACTGCATGGATGCTCTCTCCACGCTCATGAGACTAGATGCCTGCTATAGTTGACATCAGGTGACATGAGGATGAGATGTCAGTCTCTTCTCGGGGGCATCTGGGGCCTCTATTGGCTCCTCAAGCTCCTCTATTACCAACTATTGATCATCCTCTATATCCTCCACTATATCCTCATCATCAATTGTATCTCCATCCACACCCTCATCCTCTCTCTCATATCCTTGATATGGAAAAGGTCTAGTATTGCATGTAGGATGATCATTAGGGAAGACATGTGAAGATTGTTCTATCATCCACTATCTCTCATAAGTTATGGAGGTTCCTACATGATCCTATTCAGATGTTGGGGGTGCATCCTAATCCTAATTATATGAATCTCTAAGGATAACATCAATGAGTGTAGGATGGTGAATATCTCTTGGGCTGGCACCACTACATGTGGATATTAAGAATGTAGGTTGTAGGCTAGGAACTATCTGTATCTAACCAAAATGATGCATGGCATAATTATAATAGAATGGCATGATGATATAGTCACGGTGTCCAACAAATAACCTATCCTATTGCATCCTGGCCAATTATTTTGTAAGACCTAGCCACTATAGTAGAGTCTTGTACAGTCTCCATACTATGTCATCCTCCTCTAGATGATCAAACGTGACTCTCTAGTGTAATGGATCTTTGTATTGCTAGGCTAACCTCAAAGTATAATAGAAGGCTCAGGGATAATTGAGGGCTGTCATGGTGGGAAACTCGGCCAGTTTGGTACATGTAATATGCTTGAAGGAACATACCTGAAGAAGAGTACAATGAACAATTTTGTGAACCTCCTGATAATTTTTTTAACCAAGATCATAATAAATATGTGAGCATGCTCCATCCCCATGCATAGACTATTTGTTTATTATCCATCTCTCATATGGTATGAATGAGGCCCCCATCAAGGTGTCCATCTTGTCTAGAAATTGTAATAGCTAGGGTGATGGTCACACACATGATCCAAAAAACCAAAGGAACATCAACATATAGAAGACAATGGAGCTTGATGTGAGCTTTAGAATTGGTGGGAATTGTGTAATGATCGATACAATACTGAATATCATGTCTCATATGTCAGTGTGTGCGATACTCATCAAGGTGGATGGTCTCACCTTGAATACGTAATATGAGTATGCAATGTACATCCTCTAAGGCCATTGCCATCTCCTCTATTGGGAGATGAAATACTCCACCACTCAACTAATTTCATAATCATCGCATCATGATACCTCATGGGTGGCATGCGGTATATCAAAAATAACCTAGTGATACACATATACTTCTTCTCCTCAGTAAGTTGTGTAACTTGCTCTCAGATAAGGGAAAAAAATCCTTCTCTCAAGTACTATCATGCGCATGGAGGATCCTAGAAGAAGAAAATGAAATCATTAGTGACATGAGAAAAATAATTAACTAAAAAATTAAAAGAAAAGCATAATTTTGACTCTAGACACTATCACCATTTTGGGATAGGGGGTCTAGGATAGGGTCATCTAATTGGGACAAGGTCACCCAAAGAGGATAGGGATGCCATTATTTTTGGAAAAGGATAAAAAAAAAATGTAGAATATAAAGGTAAATCACAAGGAGAAGGTACAAAGAACTCACCTTTGGTGTGATGGTGCATTTCCTAGCCTCTACTCACAAGACCTCTAGTCTAGGAGGCTCTTACAGTCATTGGCTCAACATCTTCACTCCTTTGCACCAAGGTATCTCCCTTATAATTTCCAAATGGTAAGTGTGAAAATGATGGTCAAAAACATGATTTTGCACAAACATATAGTAAAATTTCTTAATAGCACATTTCAATCAAATCACCATAATGGGGCTAGAGAATTTTTTTTTTGATGTCGTCTATTACGTTGGATTCGTAGTTTTATCCCCAATCTTATCCAATAATTACTAAAATATGGTGTTATAGTCTCATAACCCTTTCATAATCATTTCCATTACAAAGCCTAGAAATTTTATGTGGCTAGATTGATGTGTTGATTCCACCTCCACAAAAGAAAGTGAAATGGGGGGCATACATCTACCTTGAATTTGGTTTTGCATAGAATTTTTAAATGTTTATTTGAAAGAATAAGATGATTTTGAACAACTAAGAAATTAGTTTGTAGGATGCAGTTCCTAATATTATTGTTTTGAAAATGACTACATTAGGGGATTGATTCCCTCGTTCAAAACAAAATCATATTATCCATATGAGTATCATTTTTATTTATGTAACATGATTTACCTTCAATACTTTAGCTTGCATATGCACATAATGTCATATGGCTGCTAAAGTGGGGGATAAATGTAGCGTAGAAAATTATACTCCCTTGTAGGTGATAGTACAATTTCATATTTAGTTTGGACCTATTTTAGTGACCCTTGCATTCATACATTTTCAACCCCTCCTAAATAGGCCTTTATTCCCTTTATTATGCATTCCAAGGCCTATTTTTATTGTTTTCCAACAAATTTCAAGCATTGAATAAATGCAACCAATTGTTACTTTGCCCCCAATCAGGCGTGTCCTAAAAATTTGGGCCAAGATCCATTCAACCATGGGAGAATGGGTCCCCCTTCTTAGCCAGGACCTAAATTTTGATATGTTGTTGGTGATATTTTAACATTCAAACTTCAATTGTAAATTTCAGCTATCAGGATATAATCTTCAGGAAATTCAAGAGATGCCTATAAATACCTAGTATTTTGCCCATTTCAAACTAGAGAACACAAGAGAACATTCTAGCAAGCAAAATTTGAAGTCTTGGAGAAACATTACTTCAAAATTGTAGGTCTTCAAGCTGATTTATAGATTTGATCAAGCTTTATCACATGCTTGAAGGTTGATGTCTATGAAGAGCATGAAAAATTCCAAGTTTGGGAGATGCATTTGGCCACTTTCCTCTACCTAATGACTTGTTTTGTGGGTGCTCCCATCTTCAAACTTCATCATACTTGCATCCTACAACAAGGTATAATTGGATTTGAGATCTACTTAGGGTTTTTTTAACTTCTCCCTAGTTGGATGTTAACATTTTCATATAGGAATCACACTCTAATGCACTTGAGTAGCGTTTCTTTTCATTTTAGCTCATAACAACTTAGACACATATAATTTTAGGGCTCATACACTGTCTTCTATAAGATATTTGGATTTCTTGTTGAGATTTATTTACCAAAACAAGGTTTCTATTGAGGTAAACCCTCATATAGCCACCCAAATATTTTCTTTTGTAGATTTATTGCAGGTTTAAATCCGAAGATAGGGATTTGTAGGTACATGAACAAAGAGCAGACAAAGAGCTACAATATCAAAATTTGAATTTTTGGCAAGGTTTACAAAGACCCATTCGCCCATGGGTGACTGAGTTCCTTTACACATGCTAGATCCAAATTTTGGTGATAGGTACACATCATCATACATTTCCCAGATCCACTTATAAATTATAGTTTCTATTTGTTTATCTTCAAAATATTGCATTTATCATATTCAATTATATAGTCTAATTAGGTTAATCATTTCAACTCATTTACAATTCCTTTCTAAGGCCCTAAGGATACAAATCTAGGTCTGGTTGGCTCACCTTTGAGGTTGAAAAGTAAATATATACACCTTGTTGATTTGTATCCCAATGAAACATCCATAGAAAATGGGGAATTGATCTTAGGTTCTTTTTACTTAGGACTTCTTTCCCCACTTTTTTATGTTTCAAGTAGCTATTGAGATTCTTCTAACTAAATATCTGGAAGTTGTAAGCTAGGTTGTGAAGCTCATAGAAAAGTATTCACAAATGTGCAAAATCACAAACCTTAAAAAGTGAGATAAGAAAATGAAAGAGAGGATGAGAATGTCTTAAAAATTTTAAATTTTGTTTTGGGGAAAGATTTTCAAAAGGCAAGCTCATGTCAGGTTCACCAAAATGTAGTATGAAAAATGAACTACTATGAAGGATAATCAAATCCTTCAAGAATCCAAGTTTCAACCTTCCACTCAAGTAAGCCTTTAGGTATCCACGACCTTCAAGTTTACCTATTAATAAAATGAATGTTTTAGAAGGTACAAAAATTATTTGAACCCTTTATAATTTTGAAACCAAAGTTACAAAGCACATGCGTATTATAGATAGCTCAAAAAGCTCTCTGCTCCAAACCAATGTGTGACTATTGGATGATAGTGCATTGTGCTAGTGTCTCGTATGGACATAAACATAAACTATCACAAATAAACCCATAATGTTTCTATACAATGTTTTGGATGTGAAAGGGTGCAAAATACAAATACACGAGTATGAACTAAAAAAAATGAAGATGCTAAGTGAAACTTAAATGGAATAACAAGGTAGATTTTAGCATATCACCAAATATTCTTAATTAAATTGAAGCTCTTTATAGGCAACTCTTCCACCTATTTATACACACATAAAACTAAAGAGAAGGGTTGGGTGGTTGTATAGGATGTTGTCTCAGTCAAACCCCCATATTGGTGTTCCCACCTCCACAGAAAACCTTAGTGAAGATGATATAGATAAACATAAAGCAATGGAAATGACAACATGCTAATGAATAAAGATAATGTGCTCAATATAAAATCTTGAAGATTTACCACTCCCAAACACAATAAAAGTAGCTTACTGGTGAAGTGAAGACAAAACATGAGTTCGCAGGATGATGATAAACTATTTGAATGAGAGTGATAAGTATTCACAAGATATCCTTGTGTTTGCATCAATAATGGAATAATGGTGTTTACTTTGGAAGCCATGAAAGATTTATTTGAAAGATATGCATAAAGAAGAGAGATTGAGCATGTTGTGAATGAGAAAGAAAATATAGATGAAGTGTTGTAGAATGCTCAAGAATTTTATGTAGCTCAAAAGATCCAAAATGAATCCCCAAGAAATAAGGTATTTTATAGTCCAAATAGCCTACTTGAATGATTCCCAACAAGAGTGTAGACCGGCAGAGGCATTACACTGCTAAAATGTAGCAAGTGTAACATTCCAATGGACAAGTTAGTCATAGATTTTTGTGGGATGGAAGCATGGCATACAAATGTCTCTACGACACACACCTTTCTAAGTGTAAATAATACTTTACCATTAGGAAGTTGGACATGCTAGGTGGTGAGAGATGGTTCTGGGTTGAAAAAGAGCATAACTATCTTAATTGTAACTACAGGGGAAGTCATATGTAATGTGAAATTGCATAAGATGCAATTTACAACATTATAATAATATTCTTGGACAAATGAAGATTATTTTATACTAAAAAACCCCACCTTATGATTCTACAATGAAAAAAATCAATTTATTATTTAATGGAGATACAAGAAGCTCAACAATCCCTTGCACATGGTTGCCTATGTATTGAATGCACATGCTTCATGGGGTTGTCTCTATAGAAAATGCTGAGGTCAAGAGAGTCTTCTTGATGGAAATTTAGAAGATGTATAGTGTTAAGTATTTTGTGACCATTCATCACGAGGACTAATTTTTCCACACTTAGGGGATATCCAAAAAAGAAAAATCTGGATAAGGAGAATATAGCATAGCAGGACCCAATACTATGGGGGACTATGCACGAGCCTCATTTGTTGATGATCAAGCTATATATTTTTTTCTTGTTCCAAGTTTCTTAATCTTATTTTATATTGAGAGAAATTAGTCTGCACATGGCTTCATCCACTCCATTGAGAAGAATGTACCTACCTCTAGGAGAGATAGGGAGCCGATATGTGTATATGGTTCCTTACATATGATGGACCACAATATTCTTATATACAATGAGATTCCAACAACATAGTGGGATGTAGAGCCATAGGAGCCAACATAAGTTGATGATGATCAAACAAAATAATAGTTTGTTAGTGTTTATATGGATAGAATTGAGTTATATGTGTCCAAATGTTTCAATTATGATAATTTTTCCATAAAATTTGGGTAGTGTTTGATCCCAACTTTGATAGGCCTCAAAAATTGCAATATTGACTATATTTTTCCTATGTTGCAATGTATTTTTGCTAGTCCAACTTTTATAATTGATCTAAGATAGTGTAAGGGTATTTTTCATAAATTTAATTTGTCTAAGTGCTACATGTACCATCCCTTATGTTCTCATGATGTGTCTAACATTTCCAAAAAACTTAAAAATTCCAAGCATTGGGTTTATTTGGGTCATTTTCTTAGGTTTCTATAAGTCAAAGTTTTAGACTTTTGAGGTTGTTCATCCTGATATGAATTTCCAACCAATCTCAACATATTATTCCTTTACCTTATAATTTTTTAAAGTATGGTTATCAAAATATTTTCCTCTCCCTTACCTTTATACCATCTATTTGAGCCCCCAAACCTTGACCCAATTCCCTAGAAACTTTTGAGTATTTCAGTTTTACACTTGTGCTTCCCTCAATACCATTTCCCTAGCATCCCTAAGGTTTGATTCCTAAATATTTATAACGGGAAATTAATTTTGTATTCCCCCTTACACTATCAAATTCCCTCTCCCCCTAGTACCCTTCACATATGATTCATGGCTCTCGAATCTTGACTTGAAGTTTTTGACCAAGTACTCTTCTAGAATGAGAGTCACAACCATCCTTCTATTTGGATACTAGTTCCATGTCATTAATGAATCCCAAACCTCATTGATTATTTCATACACTTTCTTGGATTTAGAATTTTATGAAATAAATTGTATAATAGAGGAATATAATAGGAAACATGCTACAAATACTTAACAATAACTGAGAATAACAAGCCACTTCAAGGGGGAAAACCTCCAAATATCCCCAACGAGAACACAATTTACAATATGATGATCAAATAAGACTCACTACCTCCCATGTATACCCTAATTATGCATAGGATATCACCTAGTCCAAATTAGATACCCCTGCATAAGCCTTAGGTTGACCTAATTAACTAAATAATAATATAATAATGATAATATATGTAAATTAAGAATTAAGATAGCCACAAGCCAACTATTTATAACCCTATGTACTCCAATATTAAAGGAATAGAATTACCCCACTCTTCAAATAAGCATTGTATTTAATGCTAATAAAGTGTGAATGATTTTGAATGAACTACTCATCCTCCCATGTCGCATCTTTGATTGGTAAATTCTTCCATTGGATGAGATACTCAGTGAGTTTTATAGTCCTTAGATTATTTGTGTATGTTTGAAGAATTAAATTTAGTCCCAATATGATTCTTCCTTATTCATTGAGCTCTGGTAATATTGTCTGAGTAGGGATATTATGCTCAATCACCTTATTCAAACAAGAAACATGAAAAATTGGACATATCTCTATTTTTGGTGATAATTCAAGCTTGTAGGTGACACTACCTATATTTTTCATAATTTGGTATGGGCCAAATATTTTAGAGAATTTTTTTTGTTCTTTTTCTATTTCTTTAGTGGCATTTTCTTGTAAGGCTACAATCTCAAGAAGACCCAATCCCAAACTTCAATTTTTTTCAGTACACTGTTGGTCTTCCTTCTACTTCATTTAATTTTGTATCATGGCTAGATTCTCCTTGAGTCTTGAAATTACATGTTGTTGATGAATAAAGTGGTCCTCCACTTCCTAAAATATTGGTGACACATCCAATAATGATGTGATGGAAGGAGGTTGGTATCCATATAGTTCCATAAATGGAGATATTTTTGATGAACTATGAAAAGAAGTGTATACTGCCATTCTTCTATTGGTATCCAATCTACCCATTGATACTATTTATTTCAATTGAAACAACGTAGATATCCTTCCAAAAATTTATTAACAACCCTCAATTTTCTCGTCATATTGAGGGTTGTATGAAGAACTATGATCCAATTTACCCAAACATGAGAATAAATCTATCTAAAAGTGACAAGTAAAGATGAGATCACGATCACTAATAATAACCTTAGGTGTACCATGTAGCTTTTATATATTCTCCAAAAAACATGTTTCCACTATACTTGTAAAAGGATTCTATAATGAAATGACATGCATATATTTAGTGAGGCAATCTACTACTGCCATGATGACATTATTACCTTTAGATCTTGGAAGCACTATGATAAAGTTGATGGATACCTCTTCCCACATTGGATAGGAATAAATAAGGTCTACAAGAGATTCATTGTTTTAATTTTCTCCCCTTTACTTATTTGACAAACCAAACATTCAACCACAAATTTTTGAATATCACCTTTGTTGTACCCATAATAATTTTTTGCTCCAATAAGGCATTTTTCTTAAAATAATCCAAATCATGCAAAATTATTGTCAAAAGTATGTTTCAAGTCAAACCAAATGTAGGGTTTTTGTGGGTGTGTGTCAAGGAAGATACTTGTAAAATTCTAAAAATTTGAAAATTAGGGTTTCAAACCCCCATTTTTAGAAAAACCCTAAAAATATGACCTTTCTACAAATGATTGAAAATTATTTTGATAGGATAATTTGAATTCATGATCACATTAGTGAAGTCAAAATCACCAAAAAGTTTGTTTTACTTTAGTGGGTCTATTTTCATTTTTCATGAAGAAAGCTAGAACCTACGCAACCATTAATGGCAGAATGGCCAGTACTAGGTGGAAAAATCTAAGCTTCAAAAGCTTCAATAATTAATCCATGATGAAAATTCTCAAAACAATGCTCTATGACAGAGGGGATATTCAAAAGTGAAAAATGCTAAAAATTGACTAAGTTTGGAAAATGCATGCCTTGCTACCAAGGAGGCTATGTAGTTAAATGCCTTACTCATTTTTCCAAACAACTAGACACACATCATGATGAAGGTGATTTCAAGGATGCACACGTCTACGTCATCAACAAAAATGCTCAAAACAATCATGATGCACAACGAATGTGAAGCATGAAGAGATGAAGATTTTCAATGAAAATGATGAAACCATAGCTAAAAGTGCCCTTGCTAGGCAGGGGTGCCCTTAAATTACAAAAGCTCAAAGGCAGTCATCAACTTTCACAAGGTAGTCATCTTCTTCGTGTTTCTATTGGCTTTCCGGTGCATTATCAAACAAGGTCACTTGATTCATTGATCAACGATGAACGCAAGCGAAGTTAGGAGATGCTAAAATGAAAGTGCTATCAAAATGAAATTCAAACATGAGAAAAAATAACCCTTATTGACCAGGGGCACCCTTGAATTAGATGGTCCAAATGTCAGTTTTTGAGCAAGCCTATCTTCAGGTGATCTCCCCAGCATTAGCCCAACTTTGTAACGAACCTGTTTTCCAGCCTACGAGGCACATCAAACGACATCAAATAATGATAATTAGAGCATGAAAAATGGAGGTGAAATCAATGCACATCAAGGAAAAAGCACACTTGCTAGTGAGGGGCACCCTTCATTTTGAGTCAATTTATGAGGTTTTCAAAAACTGCTTTATACAAGGAATCTTTTCAACTCTCTCTCAGCTTCACGATCAATCTAGTTGCATGTTCATAGGACCTGTTAAGCATTCATAGACAAAGATCAAGTAGAAAACAACAAAGGTGAAGGAAGAATGAAGAACTTGGAGAAATTGAACAAGTGTCAAGGAAAATGCATCTTCCTAGAAATAAGCACCTAGCTTTTTGGGAAATCAGATGTAGTCTACAAGCTCAGTAAACTCCAAGATGATCTTTTATTTTTTGATCAATCTCAACAATGACACCGTCAATGAAGACAATAGATAGATCCAACATCTGACAACAAAGATCAAATTGAGACCAATCATGAAAGTTTGCAAGTTGAAAATCACAAGTCAAAGAGTCAAAAGCACCCCTGTAGGATAGGGGCACCCATGCTTTTGAAGTACCTAAATAAAATTTTAGGATTCATGAAGCCAATCATCCTTTCAAGGACTCGAATATCTATCCATCCCATGTTTCAAAAATATTGTCAAACTCATTAGGCATCAGTGATCTTAGATCAGAGCACAAATGGTAAAAATGGAGGAATTGAAGAACACTTAAGAAATTGGTTGTCCAGTGAAAAAAGCACCTTGTTGGGAAAAGACACCCAAGAACCAAAAGCATTAGACTTAGGTTTTGAGATTTGCAACTCCTAAACACACTTCATCAGAGTTGTTTCATCTCAAAAATGTATCTTTCAACAACACTTCAAGATCAACTGAGCAACCTGTATCAAGGATCGAATGAAGGCATTTCAACATAGAAAATAATGAAAAAAGTGTTCAACTCTTCAAAAGGATGCCTAAAGTCAAAGAAAGGCTCAGTTAATTGAAGTTGACTATTTTAGAAGACTTTGTATGGCCAAAACATCCCAAAATTGGAGGAAATCAATGTTGTGAACTCTAGATCAGGCATAAAGACTCCTCCATCATGAGTTTGCACCCAAACTCGATTGCTTCAACATCAATCATTATCTATCAAGCCTAGGTGTCATAATTCAACATCTTTCATTGCAGGTTGAAGCCAAGAACAACATTTTCTTCTCCAAGACGTCTTTTCAAGATCTGATAGAGGGGTTTTCATTGTTCTTCATATTTTTGAAAATCAATTGCACGGAGGGAAAATTTATCAGAGGTTGCATCTTCAGACATAATTTTCCAACAGATCCATAGCGGCAGTTGATAACTTCCAAAATTCTTCTTGTCTTTTTCCTCTATTCTTGTCTTAGATCTTCTTGCATTTCCAAGAAAACAACATATATTCACAGATCTGACCTTCTGGGTATGATCAACACAACTTTTTCAACAAAACCCAAATGTTAGATTTTTCCAAAAAATTAGCCATATTGCCCCTATTTTTTAGGGTTATCGAAAAAACTCATAATTTTGAAAAACAGACAAACTGGGTATGTTTTCTTTGAAGCATGAACAAAACCCATGTGTTAGATTTTTCTGGGAAAAATCATTTTCTGATGCCTTACTGCCTCTGCCACCAAAGGGCTCTTGCATGCCATTAAAAAAATTGTTTTTTGAATTTTTGATGATCTCGATTTGTTTAGAAAATCATTCTCAACAAAACCCACATCTCATAATTTTCCATAAAAAGCTGCCTCAACAGGGTTATTTTTAGTAGTCACCAAATGTTACCTAAACAACATCATGTGCACAGTCAATCTTTAAGTTTTCCTAGATGCAGTTCTCCCAAGTCGAATACAAGACCAAAACAGTCTTGGTTCATCACTTCCTAAAAACAATAGACACCGATCTGCATCAGGCACACCCATAGCTTGACAAAAAAAAGTTGGAAGGCATATACCAATGCGGATTACAAAACATTGAGCAATTCGAATTGCTTGAGGCTGCATCAATCCCCATCATAACATAGAGCGTAGAATTCATAATAGATTTTATTAAGCATTACAATCCTACCACACAGGAGATTCGTTCAGTGGATGGACGAGTGATATGCAACCTAAAATCGAGGGATATTGAAAGGTGCTTTTCCATTCCACAATGTGTCGAAAATATGGTCATATCTATGACAAAATGCGAGAAGGAATTTGATACATCAAAAGACAAGTGCCAGAAGAGAATTCCTAGAAAATGGCTTAAACAAAAAAGGCCAAATTGCCCGAGAATGTAGGACGTGGAGAGTTCAAGGATGAGTATGCAGTGTTGATCACTCTACTCAACCACATCACTAGTCAAAAAGAGGGAAACAAATTTTGGTCATGGATGTACTATGCCATTGCCAAAATTGTAAGAAATAGAGAACATTATGACTAGCCCACCCTCATTAGTGATACACTCCACAAGCAGATGATCGAGTTCTTAGAGGCTCACGGGTTTCACATGTGCTCATATCTTGTGTATCTGATCACCTTCCAAGGCCAATTTAGAGCATTAAACACACTAGGGACCTTAGGTGTGCAGAAGGTCCATGAGAATTTCTTATGACCTGAGCTCACACAAGCAGAAAGGCATTTCAAGTGAAAAAATGATCTCTTCCTAATGCACACCATGATAGAAATCAACCATGAGATGTATATACGCATATCACTAGCAACCAAGGAGGCAATGATGGATTTGGTAGACTGGTTCATCTAGCTCCCCACATACACCTACATACATGTATATGGATATAGGGGTCATCCTGCCATGTTACCTCACTATCCTTCATATAGGGTGGTCTTCGTAGAATTCTTATGGCAGTTGTCCGAAGTACATTCTCATCTGTGTAACAAACGGAAAACTACCAAAAAATTTCCTTTTGAGATGGGACTTTATATGTGGAAGACAACGGTTGATGCCAAGGCCATAGACCATGAAATGGTGAGACTTAATCTTAAGTATCTCATCGAGAGACAGTCGTATGATCCTCGTGGTCACTATGCAGCACACCTTGAGCAACACTCTTTACATGAGTCATCCATGGGGGACTATTGGGTCAATTGCCAAGATGAGTTTAATGTATGAAGATACAATTACAACTGGATTAGACTTCCACAAATTACTGACTTCATGTCAAAGGATGTATAAGGCCTATCCAATGATGATGGGGAAGTTATTCTCCCTACATTCTTTGTGGATCAATTTGAATCACAACCACTTGGAAAAGTGTTTTGGTATGCCAAGGAAAGTACGTCGATTGAGGAAAGAACAAGTAGGGTTGTCAGAAACAACCAAATCTACTTGGACAAAAAGAAGACAAGGAAGGTAGTAATTCCTTGCATAGAGCTGCCACCGGTTCATCCTTCACTACCTTCCACATCAAGGAAGAATCCCAAACAAAAGCAATGGAATAACCCTCCTAGAGGAGCTAGGATGATAGGGCATAAAAGGGGAAGAATATGGATTGCTGATACAAATCAGCAAGAGGTACATCTAGAGACAACCACAAACATAACAGACCTAGTCATGGAAACAACTATAGTTGAGCTAGTGATTGAGACAATCATAGTTGAGATAGAGCCCATCATGGAAGTAGTCACAACGGATGCAGTACCAGAGGTGGAAGAAAAACCTCCCACTTCGCCACCATCACAATAGTCACCAATCCCCATTGACTTGGATTCACCACCACACGACATTGCCACACAATCCAATTCATCAAGCATTTAGGGTCCTATCATCTATCCTTTGAGCGAGGTCAGTCAAGATACATCTTGGATTGAGAATCTCCTATGAAGGAAAATAAAGAGACCATCCTACCAGTTGAACTTCATAGAGTTTGATCATGTCCCCCAATACATGCCAATAACGAAGCTTAAGAAGCAGGTCCACATAGGAAAGAATGTTGGCAATGAAATTGTCATAGAGATAGCTACGCCACTTGAGGAAAATAATGCATATGAGGTAGAGGTTGATGAATTCACCTTATTGAAGGTCAACCTTGATAAGACCACTCATCAGGTTGATGCAAATCTCCTTGGAGTTACATCAGTAAGTGTCCAAGAAAGAATGGAAAAGGATGGAAGAGATAAAGTAGCCTTAAAGGTTAAAAACCAACAACTGAGGTTATATATATCTAGCTTGATACATGGCATACCAAACATCTTTGCCTTCCCTTGAGAGATGCTAGACCTCCCCGCGAAGCAGAACCATCACCTGTTGATCTTATATGTAAAACACTTGAGAAATCAAGTGGAATAATTTCATGTCAAAAGAAGGTGTATACTCTTAGAACTATACCAGTTAAGGTGTAGAGCCCACAAAATTCACATGAAGATTCAATAATCTAAGCTAGAGGCAACAAAGAAGAGGCCAGAGGATGAAATTGCTTTCTTCGACTTACAAATGACATAGAATTTAGTTACCACAAAGTAGAACAAGCAACATATTTTTTCTTGGAAAGAAGAGTTGGAATACAAGGTGAAAGCCTATGATACCAAATTTGTGGTATTGATTGAGTACCAATAGATTGTAGCAGGTGTTATCAAGTTAGTAAGAACATTGGTAACATCCATCCCTTGTCATTATCAACATGAATGAGGTGCATACATTGAGCTAGATGAAGTACAAAAACAATTCCAAAACCTCATCCATAGCAGTCTTTGTAGTGACCCTATTGGTTGCAAGTTGAGTAAGATTGCAACAATGAAAACCAATCTAGATGATGTATCTACCAAGACCATTGAATATTAACAATAGATTACAAGTGATGAAGAGATGCTGAAGTGACATGCCATCATCCTATGAAGCATTTTTTGTCCAGAGGTAGAAGAAGTCAATGATTGGTTAGAGAACCTGTTGACTAGTGGTGATGTGGTGTGAAACACCTAGTTGGGACATCCTACCCTCCAAAATAGCATTAATAAAAAATGAGAGTTAAGTAGATGCCTCATTCCAAGTTAACTCATCATCCCATTGATCATGCATGTTTATCTCTACTTATTGTGGATCTCTATTTTGGAGGCACTTTGTACATTGGAGTTCACCTTTAGTTTAGTTTCAATTAACTGTTGTAGATTTCTAGTTAACTACTAGGTCACCTAAACTTAGACATAGGAATAAATCTTGTAGATTGGAAAGAACTAATTGTTAACTCAAGGATATTTTAGGGTTGCCTAATCCTTTGAGCTTCTATAAATAAGTGCCTTTGCTCATAATTTTGTAACTTTACTTCACGACAGAAAAATGATGAGCTCACAAGCCTTTGACTTTGTTCACTTAGTATTTATTCTCTGATAATATTTGTGATAGGGAAACACTAAGTACAACTTGTGTTCTTATTATTCAGATAGGTGTATTCAATCATTGTTCATGTATTCTTGGTTTGACCGCATCATGTGTGATTTTCTCTTTGACATACATTGCTATTTCAAAGTGTAATATTTGATGGAAGATTGAGATAATAAACCAGGAGAGCTACCTTGCCTTTGATCTAAAAGTCTTGAAATTTATCATTGCATGTTGTTTTCAATAATCTATTTTTCAATCTACACCTCAAAAAGAGAATTGTCTCTCCTTGGGAATTTAGGAAGAAAAGTTATCATCCTTTTTTTTTTTTCTAGTAGTCTACCTTTCAGCCTACACCTCAGAAAGGACATAATGCCTTCTTGGGAATCTTGAGACCTAGTCTACTATATGAAGATTACTTGTGTGGATTCTATTTCGGTGTAAATATGGGAGTTTAGAGCCTTTAGATGCATTCTAGGAGAAACATTTATCTAAGTGATCGAACCATTACATTCCCACTCCTATATTATCTTGCTCTATTTATCTACAGGAGATAGGATAGATTAAAATTTATCTTAGTTGTAGTTAAGATCTACAGAAACCAGAGAAAACCCTTTGTTGCAACACATTGTGTTTATGCACCCTTGTGTCCTGCTACTGAGTAAAAAGATAGGAACACTAGTTTACTGTACTTTTTTATGCAAACATCAACAACAATCTTCCCCTCCTAATTTGAAGAGTAGTGACTACATACTTGCAATAGCTTCTATTTTCCTATAAGAATTATAGAGGTGCTAATTGAAACACGAACAATTTTTTGGCACCCACTGTGGGGAAATGATGCATAAAAAATCAAATAAAAGCTAACACTTTTATCTCATGAGAATGACCATTTGGCATCCTTGGTCTCCTATTGAACAACCAGGTCTCACACCCCCGATTCTTCATCTGAATTTCACAATCATTGAGGGAGAGAAATTGGACATCATTAGTAGCCTGTGCACTTTTATTTTCAAGGAAAATACATCACCAACTCAGTGGAGAGCCACAATTATTACTCTAGACAAGGAAGAAGGGAAGGCTGATCTTGTAGCCAAAAGGCTAGTATTACCACCTCCTTCTTGGTAGTAAGTATCTTGGATCACCAAGTATACATAAGGAGGAGGAGAAATCCTCTATTTCAAGAAGAAGAATACATTGTAGAAGTTTCTAACATAGAGAAAGTATTCGAAGAGGTTCCAAATAATTTTCTAGAAGAACACTTCTGAGAACTTCTAGCTCAAGCAATGGCCGACAACCGTATCAATAATGACAATGCCAACAACAACCTCAATGGTTGTAATGTAAGAGATGTATGGGGTAATGACATAAGCCCATTGAACCTACAAGTAAACCATGATCTTCCCAAAAGGATTGTGAAAGAATTTCCCAAGATTCTACGGCAATGGGGCTCGACACCCCGACAAGCATATCTTAGCATTCATTGCGGCTTGCTCTTTTTTGTCTGTACCTCACGAAGATATCACCATTATTCTCTTTGTTGAAAATCTTGAGGAAAATTATTTTGACTGGCTCTACAACCAGGTATTATCACAAGCTGGGTAGTCATGAGTGAGAAGTTCTTGGCAAGGTTCAAGCCAACCGAAGATAGCCATCAATTGTTTTCCCATTTATCAAACTCAAAGATGGAGCCCATAGAATCGATGAGAGAGTTTGTAGTGAGGTTTGATCAACTCATTACAAATATCTCTCACATACTCAATCCATCATACAAGATCCTAATGAGAAACTTCATCAATTCCCTCCCCTCAAAGATAACATTTTTCTTGAAAGGATCCCATGAAGTGGACTCACTAATTGCACAAGAAAAGGATATCAAACTTTAGGACAATATGATCACATCTGGGAAGATGAAAGATGATGCTATTATACCTCTAGTCCAAGTACAATCAGATCCATTGCTACAGAAGGTAGCAAATGAGGTGACTATCCTCAAAAGATGGTCATCTAATCAAGGGAAGCAAACATTACCCACATCACCACCATATCAACAAAAAAAACAAAACCAACCTCAACAACCTTATAAACCAAAGAGGAACAATTTCCAACATTTCAATAACTACAAGCCCAGATATCCAAGACCTCCACCAAGACAAGCAGAGGCCGAAAAATCTAATTTGTTATGTTGTTTCCATGAGACAGATGAGCACACTAGATCCACATGCCTTGAGAATTAGAGAATGAATTAGATAATGGGATATGCTGAAGCTACACCAAGCTCAAGTTTTGTACCTTGAAAAAATGTTAATGTTGTCTCACTACAAATAGACAACTTCAATGGCAACTCTGCAATGGGATGCTTCAACAACGAACCTGTAAATTAAGAAGAAGAAGAGTACCGTCAATATTCTCTTACTGTAAACCATGAGAATATCTCTACACCTGTGTTCACACGTTCCCTTCACTTCAAAACACAGAAGGAAGAGGAATAAAGATGAAAATCTAATGAAAATGGAAAAGAAGTGCCTTCCAATTCCAAGTCTTCATAGGAGAACACCACACCAAATGCTCGAGATCCATCTTTGGAAAATTTTAACATCGTGATGTCTATGATGAAGACTAAGGTACAAATATCATAGCTGGAGTATCTTTAGGATCTTACAGACCAACTGGATTGTATTCTTAGGGTAGTAAATAAGTAGGCTGTAATTCAACTCACATTGCTAGTCTTCCATACTAGCAGAAGAAAATTCGAAGCCTTTCTACATATCTTTGTATATGGGAGGGTACAAAATCATCAACTATATAAAAGACTCACGAGCATCAGAGAATGTCATGCCTTTTTAGACCATGAATTCATTGGGACTATCATGCACCAAAATCCATGACAAGGTTACTTGAATCCAAACCGGTGTCATTAGTCGACCAATTGAAGGATGCTCAAGTAATATTAGCGTCCTATCTAGAAAAAAAGATCATGATGACTATCTTGATAGATGAAATTCCAACCAACTATGGGATGCTACTAGGAAGGAGCTTCTATAAGGATCTCAGAGGTGCGATTCAATTGAATTGGTTGTACGTGACAATCTCATTAAAGGAAGGTAGCTTCAAATTGGAACCTGAGGCTAGGTCTAGATTCACAGTGGTGAAGTCCCAAGACCCTCAAGCTCAAGTGTTATATTAGAACATGGGTCCTGACACATATGCCATGTTGTCTAAAGTGACTGAAGAAAAGAAAAAGGTTGCATTTGCCACAAACACATAAAAATAAAGTTCAAAGATGTGGACATTGCAATTCAATGGAAGTTGCTCAAAATTAGGCTCAGGAGGAGTGGTCATCACTTTTCCTGAAGGTACTTTATACCCATTTTCTTATCACTTGTGGTTTGATAATACAAACAAAATTGCAGAATACTAGGCACTTTAATTAGGCCTTAAAAATGCAAGGGATATGGGTATAAGATTCCTCCAAGTTGACGGTGACATAGAATTGATCATATAGCAGGTCAGAGATCATTATCATGAAGAAAAGTCGCCTTTGGTATTACCGACTAAGGGTGTGGAATGCAATTGACTGGTTTGAGGCATTCAACATCAGGTACATCCCATGGGAGCATAATAACATAGCGGATTCCCTTGCGGTATCTGCCACTCTTTTCATGCCCCAATCTGACTTCTATCAGAATGTATTCTGTATTGAGCTTGTGTACAGGCCAATTTTCCCTGACAATTGTGAAAATTGGTGAGTATTTGATGATAATGAACATATCGAAGAGTTCCTCTATGTAATGCATGATTACAAAGACTTGTTCTTTGAAGGTAGTGCTTCTGCCTTCAAAGAATCCATAATAGAAGATTCCAAATCAATGGAATCAAGCATCATACAACTAAAGGGAAATAATGTCCCCAAGGGTTTAGTATCATTGGAGGATATATTTGATAGACATGGCAGGCATGTCCAGGAGCAAAGGAATTTGACCAAAAAGATGCTAGCTGACTACTATCAAGTCAACATTGGTATCAAAGACAATCCTCAACTTGTCAACTTAGGTACATGTTGTATTGAAAAGGAAAGAAACAACTTCATCTCCCTATTTAAGCAGTACTGAGATGTCTTTGCATGGTCTTATGAAGTTTTGAAAGATTTCACACCAAAGGAATTGACACACACAATTCCACTTAAGTCTGATGTCAAGCCCTTCAAGCAAAATCAAAGACACTATAATTTGCATATCCAAGGTACGATCCATGCAAAGGTACAAAAGATGGTGGATGTAAAGATCATATTCCCAATCCATCATTCTAATTGGGTGTCCAACATTGTTCCTATATGCAAGAAGAATAGAGAAATGCAGATCTATGTAGATTCGAAGAATCTCAACTGATCGTCGCTAAAGGATAACTATCCTTTACCAATCATGGAGCATGCATTATAGATGGTAACCAGATCAAAAATGTTGTCATTACTTGATGAATTTTTCGAACACAACCAGATTGTGATAGTCGAAGATCAAACGAAAATGATATTCACCACCCCATGAGGAACGTTCGCCCATGAGAGGATGTGTTGCGACCTCATCAACACCGGTGCCACCTTTCAGCGAGCCATGGATTTGGCATTTGGGGACCTAAAGGATAAATTGATCATCGTCTATCTTGATGACCTTACCTCTTTTTCAAAGAAGCGACAAGACCATTTTAAACACTTAGTGAAAGTGTTCAAGAGGTGTAGGTATCATCACATATCATTGAATATGAGGAAATCCATCTATGCTATGACAAAAGGCAAGTTGCTAGGCCACATCATCTCCAAAGAGGGAACTCAGATCGATCCTAATTGGGTCGAATAAATAAAAAAATTGACTCTCCCTACAAACAAAACCAAGGTGCACTCCTTCTTCAACAAAGTTAACTTCATACAAAGATTTGTAACTGACTTCTCAGAGCTGACCAAAGATATCTCAATAATGATGAAGAAGACGTCCGCCTTCAAATGGACCGAAGATGGAAGGCATTTGAGAAAATAAAGGAAGACATCAGTAAAGCACCAGTTTTGGTTCAACCTCAGTTCGGGGTGATCCCACAATACTGGTTTACAATTTTTGGCCAAATTGGACACTAAATTGATTTTTTCTAACTAAATCTTCACTTTTGGGCACCTATAGTAGTTAAACTGTGAGGAATTTGAAGATGATGCAAACTAGTGATTTGTGAATTTTTTTTTGTAGATTCTAAATATATTTTTTTCATTTTTTTTGGAATCAGATTGCACTTCTTTTTCCATCTCTTTCAAAAACTAGTTTTTTTCAGTAAACACCTTTTTAAGGAGTGATGCTCACCGTATACAATATAATTTTTTCCATGAAGGATAAAATTCTATGTTTTTGAATTTAAATATGTAACTATGATATCTAGTGCTTTCATTTAGTTTCATAGTGTTTTATTGAATATTTTTTTCTTAATCAAGTTTCAAAGTCAAACCAATTACAATTCAAATATAGGTAGATCGTATACAACATAACTGTTTTTGTATGTATCGAAATTCAATTTTTTTTTTTTGGATCAATGACTTCAATATCTAGTGCACTGATAATTTTTCAATTTTTTTTTATAATTTGTTATTTTTCCATACGTGTAGAATAGACAGCTTGATTTTTGATGAAAAACCTACATTCACAAGAAATAAAAAATAAATATAATAATCAATTTAAATATATTTAAAATTATACTTTTTGGGAAGCATATAATAAGGACTATATACTTACAAAAAATATTTTTAAATGAATTCATTTGATCCCCCAAAAGGTAAATCAAGTGGTTTTTTATCAGCATTTTGATAGGTGTAAAGGAGACTCTATTATAGGTATGGTTTAAAACTAGTGAGGTTCTATCCAAAGGGGTTTGATCTAAGGTGGTTTTATCAAACCCCATTCAATTGGAATCCTTTAAATGGAAATTTTCAAGAGTTAAATCTTTATATTTTCTAAACTTATGTGATTTAAGCAAAAATCAAGATCTATTAGAAATTGTAAACCAAGATTATGGCAACACCCTTCAATAAAGAATTCATTCTTTATTGTTACGCATCAGAACACACTCTCTCACCATACTGACATAAAAACTAAATAAGGAGACTAAATCACCAATCGCTTTCATGAGTAGTAGCTTCAAGGATATCGAGTCTCAATATTCCTAGATATAAAAGAATGTGTATGGAGTTGTGAAGGAAGCAAGAATTTTAGATTCTACATCCTGAAATCCCACACCACTATTTGATTCTGTAGAAGAGTGGTACTTAGAACTTTGGTACTATCTAACCTATAGAGAATGTCCAACCCACTTGGAAAAACAACATAAGAGAACCCTAAAGTTAAGCACACAAAGCTATGTGCTACGGGGCAACGTTCTATACAAGCGTGGGCTTGATGGGACGTTCTTTTTATGTGTCGATAGGGACCAACACTGGCGGTTGTTGGAAGCATTTCATAATGAAGCATGTGATGGCCACTTTTCATCAACGGTCACAACATTCAAAATTCTAGAAGAACAGTTCTTCTGGCCGAATTTGTTCTACAACACATATAATTGGGTGAGCAGATGTCAAAAGTGCCAACAATTCATTGGCAAACTCAAGTTGGCAGCCATTCCACTAAGGCCAATGGTAATAGATGTTCCATTTCAATGATGGTGTATCGACTTTACAGGTCTAATCAACCCACATTATAGTAAGGGGCATGTCTATTTCCTTATAGAAATGAACTACTTCACCAAATGGGTTAAAAAAATTCCTATGAAGCATGCTACTTCCGAGGTCGTGTGCAATTTCCTCAAAGAAAACATCATTACACACTTCAGAGTACCAAGAAAGATCATGACTGACAAATCTACAAGCTTCTCATCAGAGGAGTTAGTAGAATTTTGTTTTGACTACGACATCACATTGTCCCACTCTTCAGATTACTATCCACAAGTTAATGAACAATTTGAATTATCTAATAAGAACATCACCATGATTGTGCGCAAGATGGTTGATTCCAATCAATTGGATGGACACAAAAATTTGTGCAATGCTCTTTGGGCTAATAAGATCATGCCCAAGAGAGCTATCGACACTTCCCCTTTCACTATCCTATATGGCATAAAGGTTGTATTAACCATCACTCTAGAGTTTTCTGCTTTGTAGATGGAATCCTTAATAGAGGATGAAGAATTCAAAGATACCATCAAGAAACACATCGTGTTCCTGATAAAAATTCAAGAGCAAAGGGTGGAATTCGTTGATAATATCACTCAACACCAAGAGCAAGTGAAGAATATTTTCAACAAGAAGGCTTGGCAATGAGAATTTCAGATCGAAGACAAGGTCTTGCTATGGGACAAGAAACACGAGTTGAAGGGAACGCATGGAAAATTTGACTCCCTTTGGATGGGACTGTTCCAAATCCAAGATGTTGCAGGAGAGAATTCCTATATTCTCTCACATTCAAATGAAAGGCTCTTCCAACTACCATACAATGAGAAATATTTGAAACATTTTGTCCCTTCAAGGATGGGGTGAGTTCTTTGTAAATATATATTTTTTCTTTAAAATTATGTTGTTATGTGTTCCCTTGTTCCGTAAAGTATCATCATGTTTTAGGTGATTTCTTAGGTAGTATTGTTTAGGTGAATAAGTAGGTGAAATCCAATTGTTAGGTGAATTAGAAAATAAGTCCTGACTCCAATGCCCAACTAATAAGAGTACTGGTCTACAAAACTTGAGATTCTTGGTTCTCTTATGATGTAAGTATCTGTCATGGTCACTAGACGAAGCCTAATGTTGTACCCATAATAAAGTTTTGCTCCAATAAGGCATTTTGCTTAAAATAATCCAAATCATGAAAAATTGTTATCAAAAGTATGTTTTAGGTCAAACCAAATGTATGGTTTTTGTGGGTTTGTGTCAAGGAAGATACTTGTAAAATTCTAAAAATTAGGATTTCAAACACCTATTTTTAGGAAAACCCTAAAAAATAAGACCTTTCTAGAAATGATTGAAAATGATTTTGATAGGATAATTTGACTTCACGATCACACTGGTCAAGTCAAAATCACCAAAAAGTTTTGTTTACTTTGGTGGGTCTATTTTCATTTTTCAGGAAGAAAGCTAGGACCTCTGGAGCCATTAATGGAAGAATGGCTAGTACCAGGTGGCAAAATATAAGCTTCAAAAGCTTCAATGATAAATGCATTTCGAAAATGCTCCAAAAGATGCTCTATGATGGAGGGGATTTTCAAAAGTGAAAAATGTTGAAAATTGACTATCTAGAAAATGCACACCTTGCTACCAAGGAGGTTGTGTAGTTGAATGCCTTAGTCATTTTTCCAAACACATACACACAACATGATGAAGGTGATTGCAAGGATGCACACGTCTACATTATAAAAAAAAATGCTCAAAACAGTCATGATGCACGATAAATGTGAAGCATGAAGAGATGAAGATTTTCAATGAAAATGATGAAATTATAGCTAAAAGTTCCCCTATTGGCCAAGGGCACCCTTGAATTCCAAAGGTCAAAGGAATTCATCAACTTTCACCAAGGCAATCATCTTCCTCATGTTTCTGTTAGATTTGTGGCACATTGTCAAGCAAGGTCATCTGATTCATCAATCAACGCCGAACATAAGTGAAGTTAGGAGATGCTACAATGCAAGTGCTATCAAAATGATGGTCAAACATGAGAGAAAGCACCCCTAATGACCAAGGGAACCCTTGAATTAGATGGTCCAAATGTCAGTTATTTAGCAAGCCTATTTTTAGGTGATCTCCCTAGCATTAGCCCAACTTTGCAATGATCCCGTTTTCTAGCCTGTGAGGCACATCAAATGACAACAATTGATGATATTTAGAGCATGAAAAATGGAGGCTAAATCAATGCACATCAAGGAAAAAGTGCCTATACTAGAAAGGGGTGCCCTTAATTTTGAGTCACTTAATGAGGTTTTCAACAATTGATTTTCACAAGGCATTTGTTCAACTCTCTCTCTCTCAGCTTCACAATCAATCTAGTTGCATGTTCACGAGACCTATCAGGCATTCATAGAAAGAGATCAAGCAAAAACCACCAAAGATGAAGGAAAAATGAAGAACATGGAGAAATTAAACAAGTGTCAAGGAAAATGCATCTTCCTAGAAATAGGTGCCCAAAATTTTGGGCAATCAGATGTAGTTTGCAAGCTCAATGACCTCCAAGGTGATCTTCTCCATTTTGATCAATCTTAATAATGAAACTCTCAATGAAGACAACAGACAGATCTAACATTTGATGACAAAGATCAAACTGGGACCAACCATGAAAGTTTGCAAGTTGAAAGTCACAAGTTAAAGTACCCCTACAGGCTAGTGGCGCCCATGCTTTTGAAGTACCTAAATAAACTTTCAAGATTCACAAAGCTAGTCATCCTTTTCAGGATAGAACTAGCTATCCATCCCATGTTTTAGCAAGATCTTTAGACTCACCATTCATCAGTGATCTCAGATCAGAGCACGAATGGTCAAAATGGAGGAATTGAAGAACACTCAAGAAATTGACTAAGTCTAGTGAAAAAAGAACCTTCTTGGGAAAATGTACCCAAGAACTAGAAGCATTAGACTCATGTTTTGAGCTTTACAACTCCCAAACACACTTCATCAGAGTTGTTTCATCTCAAAAATGGATCTATACGGAACACTTCAAGATCAATTGAGCAACCTATACCAAGGATTGAATGGAGGCATTTCAACACAAAAAAGTGTTCAACTCTTCAAAGGGATGCCTAAAGTCAAAGAAAGGCTCAGTTTACTGAGGTTGACTGTTTTAGAAACCTCTCTATGGCCAAAATTTCCCCAAATTGGATTAAATTAGTGTTGTGAACTCCAGATCAGGAAAAAAGACTCCTCCATCATGAGTTGGTGTCCAAACTTGATTGCTTCAACATCAATCATTATCTATCAAGCCTAGGTGTCATAATTCAACATATTTCATTGCAGGATGAACCCAAGAACACCATTTTCTTCTCTAAGATGTCTTTTCAAGATCTGACATAGGGGTTTTCATCGTTCTTCATATTTTTGAAAATCAGTTGCATAGAGGGATAGTTTATCAAAAGTTGCATCTTCGGGCATAATTTTCTAATAGATCTAGAGAGGTAGTTGATAACTTCCAAAATTCTTTTCTTTTTCCTCTATTCTTGTCTTAGATATTTTGGCATGTCTAAGAAAATAAAAGACATTCACAAATCTGAACTTTTGGGTATGATTAGCACAACTTTTTCAACAAAACCCACATGTTACATTTTTCCAAAAAAAGTAGCCTTGTCGCCCCTAGTTTTTAGGGTTTTCGAAAAAAATCATAATTTTGAAAAACAAACAAACTGGGTTTGTTCAACTTTGAACCACAAACAAAACCTATGTGTTAGATTTTTCAGGAAAAATCATTTTCTAGTGCCTCACTACCTCTGCCACCAAAGGGCTCTTGCATTCCATAGAAAAATTCATTTTTTCAAATTTCTGATGATTTGGGTTTGTTTAGAGAATCATTCTCAACAAAACCCACATCTTAGAATTTTTCATAAAAAGTTTCCTCCATAGGGTTATTTTTAGTAGTCACAGAAAAAGTTACTTGAACAGCATCATGTGCACAGTCAATCTTTAAGTGTTTCTAGATGCAGTTCTCCCAAGTTGAATACAAGACCAAAACGGTCTTGGTTCATGACTTCCTGAAAAGGATAGACACTGATCTGCATCTGGTACACCTAGAGGTCGATAGAGAAAATTTGGAAGGCATAGACCAATGCACATTACAGAACATCGAGCAATCTAGATTGCTTGAGGGCGCATCAATCCCCATCACAACACAAAGCGTAGAATTTGTAATAGCTTGTATTAAGCATTACAATCCTACCACACGAGAGATTCATTCAGTGGATGGGTGAGTGATATGCAGCCTCAAGTCGAGGGATATTGAAAGGTTATTTTCCATTCTACCATGTGCAAAAATATGGTCATATCTATGATAGAATGTGAGAAGGAATTTGATACATCAAAAGACAAGTGTTAGAATAGAATGACTGAAAAATATCTTAAAACAAAAAAGGCTAACTTTCCCTAGAATGTAGGGCATGGAGAGTTCAGGGATGAGTATGCAACATTGATCACTCTACTCAACCACATCATTGGTCAAGAAGAGGGAAACAAATTTTAGTCATGGATGTACTATGTCATCGCTAAAATTGTAAGCAACAAAGAACATTATGATTGGCCCACCCTCATCAGTGATACACCCCACAAGTAGATGGCTAAGTTCTTAGAGGCTCACAGGTTTCACATGTCCTCATATCTTTTGTATTTGATTGCCTTCCAAGGCCAATTCAGAGCATTAAACATAGTGGGAACCTTAGGTGTGCAAAATTTCCATGATAATTTCACACAACTTGAGTTCACACAAGCAAAAATGCATTTCAAGAAAAAAAATGATCTCTTCCTAATGCACACTGTGTGAGAACTCGACCATGAGATGCATATACACATATCACTAACAACCAAGGAGGAAATGATGGATTGGGCAGACTGGTTCATCTAGTTCCCCACATACACCTACATACACTTATATGGATACAAGGGTCATCCTACCATGTTACCCCATTATCCTTTAGATATGGAGGTCTTCACATAATTCTTGTGACAGTTGTCTGAAGTACATTATCATCTATGCAAAAAACACAAAAATGACCACAAATTTTCTTTTTGAGATGGGACTTTATAGGTGAAAGACAACTACTGATGCCAAGGCCATAAACCATGAAATGTCAAGACTTAATATTAAGTATCTCATCGAGAGATGGTCATATGATCCTTGGGGTCACTATGCAACACACTTTGAGCAACACTCTTCACATGAGTCATCCATGGAGGACTACTGGGTCAACTGTGAAGATGATTTTGATGTACGAAGACACAATTATAGCCAATTTAGACTTCCACAAATTGTTGACTTCACGTCTGAGGATGTGGAAGGCATATCCGATGATGATGGGGAAGTTATTCTCCTTACATTCTTCATGGATCAGGTTAACTCACAACCACTTGGAAAAGTGGATTGGTATGCCAAGTATAAAGTATGTCGATTTAGGAAAGGACAAGTAGGGTTTTTAGAAACAACCAACTCTACTTGGACAACAAGAAGAAAAGCAAGGTAGTAACTCCCTACATAGAGCCACCACCGGTTCATCCTTCACTACCTTCCACGTCAAGGAAGAAGTCCAAACATAAGCAATGGAATAACCCTCCTAGAGGAGATAAAATGATAGGGAATACAAGGGGAAGAATACAAATTTCTAATACAAATTAGGAAGAGGTACATGTGGAGACAACCACAAGCATACCTGACCCAATCATGGAAACAATTACAATTAAGCCAGTGATTGAGACAATCGCAGATGAGATAGAGCCCATCATGGAAGTAGTTGCAACCAATGTAGTACTAGAGGTGGAAGCAAAACCTCCCACTTCACCACCATCATAGCAGTCACCGATCCCCATTGACTTGGATTCACCACCAAACAACAATACAACACAATCCCATTCGTCAAGCATTCAAGGTCCTATCATCTATCCTTCCAATGAGGCCAGCCAAGATACATCTTGGATTGAGAATATCCTAGGAAGGAAAAGAAAGAGACCATCCTACCAATTGGACTTCATAGAGTTTGATCATGTCCCTCAAGACATGCCAGTAAAGAAGTTGAAGAAGTAGGTCCACGTAGGAAAGGATGCTGGCAATGAAATTATCATAGAGACAACTGCACCACCTAAGGACAAGAATGCACATGAGGCAGAGGTTGATGAATTCACCTTATTGAAGGTCAACCTTGGTAAGACCACTTGTTAGGTTGATGTAGATATCCTTGGAGTTGCATCAGTAAGTGTCCAAGAAACAATGGAAAAGGATGGAAGAGATAAAGCAACCTTAAAGGCTGAAAAATAGCAACTAAGGTTATATATATCTAGCTTGATACATGGAAAACCAAAAATATATGCCTTTCCTCGAGAGATGTTAGAACTCCCCGCAGAGTAGAACCATCACTAGTTGATCTATATGGAAAACAATTGAGAAATAAAGTGGAAGAATTTCTCATCAAAGGAAGGTGTATACTTGTAGAACTATACCAGTTAAGGTGAAGAGCCCATGACCTTGGCACAAAGATTCAACAATATGAGCTAGAGGCAACAAAGAAGAGGCTAGGGGATGAGATCACTTTCTCTGACTTAGAAATGGTGTACAATTCAGTTACCATAGAGAAAAACAAGGAAAATATTTTCACTTGGAAAGAACAATTGGCATACCAGGTGAAAGCCTATGATACCAAATCTATGGAACTTATTGAGTACCAATAGATTGTAGCAGGTGTTATAAAGTTTGTAAGAATGTTGCTAACATCCATCTATTTATGTTATCAACATGAAGGAGGTGCATACATTGAGCTAGCTGAAGTACAATTTTTTTTCCAAAATCTCATCCATAGAAGTCTTCGCAATGACCCTACTGGTTGTGAGTTGAGTAAGATTGCAGCCATGGCAACCAAGCTAGATGATGCAACTGCCAAGACCATTGAAGATCAACAACAAATTGTAAGTGGTGAAGAGATACTAAAGTGACACATCATCATCCTATGGAGAATTCATTGTCCAAAGGTATAAGAAGTCAATGATTGGTTAGAGAACCTATTGACTAGTGGTGATGTGGTGTGAAACACCCAGTTGGGATGTCCTACCCTCCAAAATAGTATTAATGAGAAATGAGAGTTAACTTGATGCCTCATTCCAAGCTAACTCATCGTCCCATTGATTATGCAGGTTTATCTCCACTTATTGCGGATCTCTAATTTGGAGGCACTTTGCATATTTGAGCTCACTTTTAGTTTAGTTTTAGTTAAATGAGGTAGATTTCCAGTTAACTGATAGGTCGCCTATATTTAGACATAGGAATAAATATTGTAGATTGGCAAGAACTAATTGTTAACTCAATGAGATTTTAGGGTTTCCTACTCCTTTGAGCTTCTATAAATAAGAGCCTTTGCTCACAATATTGTAACTTTACTTCACGATAGTAAAACGATGAGCTCACAAGCCTTCAAATTTGTTCGTTTAGTATTTGTTCTTGGATCGTATTTATGATAGGGAAACACTAAGTACAACTTGCGTTATTCTTATTCAGATAGGTGTATTCAATCATTGTTCATGTATTGTTGGTTCGATCACATCATGTGTGATTGTCTATTTGACACACGTTGTTTTCCCAAAGTGTAATCTTCTATGGAATATTGAGATAATAAATTAGGAGAGCTACCTTGCCTTTGATATAAAAGTTGAAATTTATCATTGTATGTTGTTTTCAATAATCTATTTTTTTATCTACACCTTGGAAAGAGCATTGTATCTCCTTGGAAATCTAGGAAGAAAGGTTATTGTCCTTTTTTGTTTCTAGTAGTCTATCTTTCAACCTACACCTCAGAAAGGACATAGTGCCTCCTTGGGAATCCTGAGATCTAGCCTACCGTTTGAAGATTACTTGCGTGGATTCTATTTCGGTGTAAATCTTGGAGTTCAAATCCTTTAGATGCATTCTAGTAGAAAAATTAATCTATGTGATCTAACCATTACATTCCTTCTCCTATGTTCTCTTTCTATATTTATATAGAGGAGATAGGATAGATTAAAAGTTATCTTAGTTGTAGTTAAGATCTGCAAAAATTAGAGAAAACCCTTAGCTACAACGCATTGTGTTTATGCACCCTTGTGTCCTTTCACTGAGTAGAAAGATATGAACATTATTTTACTATAGTTTTTATGTAAACATCAGAAACAAGAGGGATCTTCCCCTCCTAATTTTAAGAGAAGTGACTACACACTTGCAATAGCTTCCATTTTCCAATAAGGACTCCAAAGGTGCTAATTGAAACAACAACAACCTTTTAGTCCTTCCCCAAAAATTTCTTGCTTGACTCAATGATATATCTTCAAAAATCTTGAATGATCATCAACTAGAGACTCATGAAGTTCTATGCAAGGATTTTATTTAAGAGTGGAATTCTTGTAGAGATAGAATCACTCTTTATCCCACAAATAATCTCCCTTCCAAAAAAACTTATTTGAACTACTGGCATCACTCTATAACTGTTGAGTGATATTAATTGTAGTAACATTGTTGTAAGGAAAACCATCAAAACCTCTGACTCTTATGTAGGTAAATATTTGAAATTGGATGAAGTAGATGCCATAATTATTGATTAATTGAGAAACTTTTGGAGTTACCCTTAGGCTCACATCTCCTTGGATTTCTCTTGCCATCCTCATGATAAAGGAATCATTCACCCTTTTGAAACTCTTATGGATCCTTTCCAATTACAATTGAATATATTAATGATAAATTTGAGTGAATTCATCAAGTACACCCACTAGATGAAGCCTTGGCCAAGGTCTTGTGCAAGCGTTGGCATATAATAGATAACAAGACATGTATAAAGCTCTGTGTAATTGAAAGTGGGTAATATACAGGTGAATTTAATTGCTAACAAGAGTGGCCCAATCAATGAATTGTTGTCCATAAATTATGACAATGATAAATAAATACATCCATTCTTCGAAGTCATGTGCATTATCATTACTATTCATCTTGTGGAGGACTATGATATCTAAAATTTTGTCTACAAAATGGGACTTATGTAACCTCTTAGGAAGCTAAGACTTCCCTTTCTTGGGCGTCGCTAACAATTGATGGGAAATTGTGTTTTTACATTGATTTTTTTTAATGAAATGATGATAGGAAATGATGCAGTCAATGGCAATAAATTCATCTCTCCAAGGTAGCCAAAGATAAGTACTAAAAGTGTCATTTCTCAATCTGGCCACTGACTTATTATCACTAGTTCTTACTTCTTGAGTTTAGGGGTCAATGATTCATGCATTCTAGGACTAGGTTTGAACACTACACTACTATAGGAAATGAACTACCTATAATAACCCACTCTCAATTAACTTCTATGTGATGGGAGACCCATCCTACTCTATCCTTTCCTAGAAATCCTTCAAATCAACATGCCTTAAATTTGTATCACCAATCTTCAAGATGGTACTAGATAGGCCTAACAAATGCTCGTATCACAATAATTGAATTTCATCTTGAAATAGAAGATGTGTTGTACCTATTTTTTTTTTTCTTCATTAAGGCATTTTGATAAAAATGAGTAAAATCTTGTAAATTTGTCATCAAAAGTCAAAAAAAGTCAAAGTCTTTGAAAATAGCAATTGTCTATACTTAGAAATTTCTGAACAACAAATGAAGCATATGGTTTTTTTTGGTTTCTTGTCAAGAGGATACTTGTAAATTTTTTGAAATTTTAAAATTAGGGTTTCAAGCCCCTATTTTTTTAGAAAACCCTAAAAAATAGGATCTTTCTAGAAATGACTCAAAATGATTTTGATTGGCTTATTATTTGTCATGTTCGCATTGGTCTATTTAAAATCACAAAAAAAATAGTTTTGCTCTGGAGTGTCTATTTCATTTTTTTGAAAGAAAAGATAGGACCTGTGAGGTCATCAATGGCAGATGGCCAGTACAAGGTATCAAAAACTAAGCCTAAAACACTTCACATAAGAATCTATGGTGAAAGATGCTTGAAAAATGGTGAATGACAAAGGAAATTTTAAAAAGGTAAAAATTGCAAAAAATAAACTAAGTTTGGAAAAGGTGGATGCCTTGTTCCAAGAGAGATGCCTGGTAGTCAATGCCTTGGCCCATTTTTCAAATGTTTGTGCATGAAAAATGGTGAAAGAAATCACAAGGGTGAACGTAGTTGCGTCATCAACAACACAATAAATGCAATTGGCAAGACAGTGAACGTGAAGCACAAAGAGGTGAAAATATTCAAAGAATTACTAACACTCAAGGAAAAAGCACCCTTGTAGGCCATGGGAACCCATGAATTCAAGGCCTCAAATAAAAATGTTAAGACTTTCCATTTTGGGGGTCCTCTTAAGAATTCTTCCAACTTTGTGATGAATTTCACATCTAGCTCACGAGACCGGTCAAACGCTCACAAACAAGGATCAAGCGGGAAATGCTGAAAGTTAGCAAACTCAAATTGATGAAGATTGAAGAGGAAAAGCACCCATATAGGCTGGGGGTGCCCAAGAATTAAAGCATTCAAAAGTATTTTTTAGATCTCGTAGCTTCCAAGTAATTCATCCCAATTTCAATCTAACTCCACAGTGAATGCATTTGCCAACTTAGAAGACCTGTTGAATGCCAACAAATAAAGATCAAACAAACACCCAAAATGAAGGAAAAGTTGAAAACCATGCGAATTGGCTAACACTAAGAAAAAATGTACCCTGCAAGGAAAAGGCACCCAAATTTTTGAGGCATCAGATGTAGTTGTTAGGTGTTACAACTCCCAAGAAGTCCTCATTTTGACTAGTCTTCATAATGAGTTTGTCAACAAGTTCACTGAAGCAGTCAAACATCCAACAATGAAGATCAAACAGGAGCATTTAGTCAAAGGCTACAAGGTGAAAATTTTGTTTCGGAAGCACAAAAGCACCCCTACAAGCCAAAAGCACCTGGGAATTGAAATCTCCTAAAACAAATTTTTGAGCTTACAAAACCAGTCATCCTTTCCAAAATGTTTCCAACTTTGTAATGGATCCAACATCTCGACCACGAGATTCGTCAATCACTAGAAACTACAAATCGAAGCACATGAGGTCAAATTGAATAAATTGAAAATCATCCAAAAAATTGGTTAAGTCTGGCAAACAGAAGCACCTTATCTCAAGAAGGCACCTAGAAATTTGAGCCACCAAATTCAGTTTTCAAGGTTTACAGCTTCCAAGAACATCTTCTCAAATTTGATCATGCTCTGCAGTGAATTTGTCAGCCAAACCTCAGGAGCAATTATATGTTTGGAATCAAGGTTCAAACAGAGACAGTTTATCAAGGAAAAGTTGAAATTCTTAAAAATAAAATTCTAACATTGGCAAAATTGGACGCCTTATCTCAAGGTGGCATCCAAAGTCAACTCCAATTATGAATTTTGAAGACTTTCTTATGTCTAGGAATCCCAAATTTGGGAGAGATTCTTCCAGTTAACTTCCAATCATACCAAATAACTCCTCAATCATGGTTTTGACGCCCTAACTAATGCTTTCACCTCCAAATGAATTTTAACAAGCATCTAGGCATCCTTTTTCATTATTTCTATAGGTTGACTCTGAATTCCAAACACAAAATTTTATTCTCTACGACATTTGAAGGATCAAACATCAAGGGTTTTAAATGTTCTTTATGTTTTGAAGATCAGGTTGCAAAGAATGATGTTTTTCCAAAGTTCATAGCTCTAGATATCATTTTTTCAGAGACAACAATTCATTATCTTCGGCTTCTAGCATTTTGGGTTCTCTTCTTTTTCAATCTTCTTCAAGATTGGAAAATTTTCCCATAATTTCTTCTACTTTTTTCTTAAGTTTTTTTGCATGTCCAAGGAAAATTAAAATTTTCATATAACTGACCTTCTGGGTTCATTCAACACAAGATTGGCCACAAAACCCACGTGCCAGATTTTTCTGAAGAAGTTGCCCTGCTGCCTCCATTTTTTAGGGTTTCTGAAAAAATCATCTTTTTTAGAAACTAACATTTTGGGTCTACTCAACATTCAGTCACCTACAAAACCCATGTGTTAGAATTTATCAGGAAAAAATTGCCTCGTTGCCTTTGCCTCTTAAGGGTTCTTGCATGTTCATGAAAAAGTCATTTTTTTCGAAAATCTGACCTTCTAGGTCCATTCTAAAAGATATTCTCAACAAAGCTCACATCTTAATATTTTTTGTAAAAACTGTCTCTTGGTGAAGTTATTTTCACCCTCTAGGAAAAAATATTTCACATATAGTTGTGTGCCCAGTCATTCTTCCAGATTTTTATTATGCAATTCTCTTAGTCAAATTCAAGACCAAATCAAACTTGATTCACAATTTCATGAAAACACTTGATATTGATTTACATTAAGTGCATCCACTGGTTGAATTGGAAAAATTGACAGGCGTAGACACCATCCCACTCCATAACTTTGAACAATCTAGGTTACTTGAGGAAGCCTCTTTCCCCATCTCGGTACAAAATATTGAATTTGTAATTCGTTGTGTCAAGCATTACAACCCCACTTCACGGGAAATTTAATCACTAGATGGGTGAGTAATCTGCAGCCTCAAGACAAAGGACGTTGAAAGGTGTTTTTCTATCCCACCTGTGAGATGATGATTGTCAGGGTGGACCGATTATGCTTGATTCATGATGAATCGAAGCATAACTTCACCAAACATACTTGCATCTACAAACAAGATCATTCAAAATGGAAATCTAAATTAAGCATTTAATTGAAAATGAAAGCTACAAACTACACAAAAACAATTAAATTCCTAACCTATCCCATCTTAAACTTATCCTATTTTGGAATTTGTGTCGTTTTGATGTTAAACAACGACCCTCTTCCAATCCCGTGATTAGTGAGCCTATTTCAATTGATTCTATGAAAGAGAATCGATAAAACCATTGTGATTGATGTATGAAAACCTAGTTTATACAAAAATGAACATTATGCAAGCTAAGTTACCATGATTTTATGCTACAAATGATCTAATTATGCTATTGCTAAGCTAATCTAAGATAAAATTATGCTAAAATATGAAAACTCTGATTTATGATTAAGTTAGGATGGATGCAAGGAAGCCATTAATGGATGCTCTAAGCTATTGTGTAATGAAAATGAGCTAAAATAAGCTAACAAGTGAGTAAATATGAGAGTATGGATACAAGTGATTTCAACAACATGAGTTTTCTTTGAAAGATGGAACCATTTATCTCCAAATATTTCTTTATTTATAGGAGAGAAAATGAGAAATGGAGGGTTGAGATCGAAAAGATTAATTATTGGTTTAGAATGAAAGGTAGGAGAGGCATGGATCATGGATTCTCATCAATGGATGAGAATGCATGATGGGATTTAATCAAGGGTTCAGATTTCTTCAAACAAACACACTTTTGACCTGCACACACAGGTCAAAGGTGACTTGTTCAAAACGTCAAAAGAGTGAAAATATCCTTTTTTCAAATGATGGAGGAATAATAATATTCTCTTGGAATATTCCTATGGGTGAGGAAAAAGGCATTTTACAAATTAAAACAAATTTTTAATTGTGCAAAAATGGGATAAGGAATATTCCATGGGAATATTCTCTTTGTTTAGAGGAAAGTTAGTTTAATTGCTAATAAACAAGATTTAATTTATGAAATTAGGGGATTGGAAGAATTAAAGTGACATTTATTAAATTAGATGATTTAATAAATGTGGGAAAGGTGAAATGATATTTAATTAAATAAGATGATTTAGGAGATTAAATTAAATATGTTGATTTATTTTATTTAATTAGATGAAATGTTAGCATGAAGGGGGGCGAATTAACCTGATTTAACGAATTAGGTTAATAGATGCAAATGATGCAATTAATTAATTAGCTAGGCTAATTAAATCAATTAAGCGAAAAGAGGATGGGTTAAAGAGGAAATGATGTTAGTAAATCCAATTTAAATGTGATATCGATTAAGACATTTTTCAGTGTCTACAACGCCATGTGAAAACAATGATAGAAAATAATGGCGAAAAAGTGGCTCAAAGATAAATGATTTTTCTTCTTCTAAAGAACGTTGGAGGTGGGGAATTTAGGGATGATTACGTAATAATGATTACTATATTCAACCATGTCACAGGTCAAACAAAAGCACACAAATTTCGACCATGGATGTATTACATCATATCTCAGCTTTTCAACAACAAAGAACATTACGACTGGCCTACTTTGATTAGGGACACTCTTCATAGCCAGCTGATAGGATTCTTCAAAGCCCACAAGTTCCATATGGTTTTATATCTCGTATATCTGATAGCCTTTCAAGGTTGGTTTAGAGGGTTGAATACCATTGGGATTCCGGGTTTGCAACTAGTTCATGAGCATTTCTTTCATCTTGAATTTTTATAGTCAAAACGACACTTCAAGTGGGTAAATGAATTGTTCCTAATGCACATAAAGAAGGACCTTGATCATGAGTTACATATAAGAATTTCACCATAAGCCAAATTGGCTCTGGTAGATTGGGTCGATTGGTTCATCCAATTCCCCACATTTTCCTACATTTGCGTATATGTTTTCTTAGGAAATCCAACCATACTACCCCATTATCCATCCAATAAGGTGGTATTCATGGAGTTCCTAAGGAAGTTGCATGAGGTACAGACTTTTCTGTGTAATAAAGACAAGTTTGCTGCCAACTTTCCTTTTGAGATGGGTTTATAGAGGTGCAGATCAAAAAATAATGCCAAGTCAATGAGCAATGAAATGATGAAGCTTAATATTAAGTTTCTCATATAAAGGAACTCATATGCCCCTTGGGGTCTTTTGGAAGCTTCCCTTGACAAAAATTCCTCACATAAACCTATCATGGAGGATTATTGGTTTAGTTGTGAACATGAGTTCAAAGTGTTCAGATGTAATTATAGCAGATTCACTCTTCAACAAATCACTAGTTTCTTATTAGAGGATGTAGAAGGTTAATCAAATGATGATGGTGAAGTCATACATCCCATATATTTCAGAGATCAAATTGATTTTCAGCCACTTCAACCCATTGATTGATATGCCAAAGAGAGCACTTCCATTGGGGAAAGGACAAGTTGGGTTGTAAGGAACAACATGCTATTCCAAGATAGAAAGAGGATTCAAAAGGTTGTTACTCCAATTATAGAGCCGTCACTAATTTCCACTTCACTATCTTCCAATTCTAAATGGAAACCTAGAGTTAAATCAATGAGAAATCCTCCAGAGGGTACAAAGGGTAGCAAAATGTTAGGGAATTTGAAGGAAAAGATGAATATTTCTGATGTAAATCAACAAGAACAAATGGATACATCCATAGATACAACTAAAATAGTGCTAAAAGTAGAAGCAGAGCTTCCTATTTTGTCACCACCACAATGATCTCCAATTCACATTGAATTGGAGCTTGATTCACCGATTGATGGCATCTCTATAATAACTCCCTCATTAGGAGTTGATGAGACAAGAACTAATCCTCCTAGCGAAGTTAGTCGAGAATCTTCATCTTGGCTTGAGAACCTCTGGGTAGGAAGAGAAGAAATCATTCTTACTAGTTGGAATTTGATGAGTTTGAAAATGTCTATGAAGACACATCTAAAAAGAAACTTAAGAAGCAAGTATGTGTGGAGAAGAACACTAAAAATGAGGTGGTCATCGAGATTTCAAGACCACTAGTTGACAAGGAAGCAAATGAGGTCGAGGCCGATGATTTCACATTGGTCAAAGCCAACCTTGGTAGAAATAAATGAGAAAATGATGTAAGCCTCTTTGAGGTTGTAGTAGTTAGTTTGAAGGAAAGTGTGATCAGAGATGGTGAAAACAAGGCAACCCTCAAGGCTAAAAACCAACATTTGTGGTAGTACATCTCCAACCTCCTTCATGATACTTCAAATGTCATCGTCTTGATTCCACAAATGTTGGAATTAATTGCAGAAAAAAATGAACTAAGTTAGTTGTATTTTTATGGGAAACACTTGAGAGATTGGGTAGAAAAGTTCCTCAGCAAGGGCAGATTCATACTTGAAGAGATGTACTAGTTGAGGTACAATTCCCACGACCTATGCTTAGAAATTTAGTAATTAGAGCTAAGCCTGGCGAAAAGGAAACCCAAGGATGAGATCACCATTGATGACTTGAGGATGGCATATGATTTGGTCACTGCAGATGAAGATAAGGATAATATTTTTATTTGGAGAGAACAACAAATCTTCAAGGTAAAAACATATAAAGCAATTTTTGTAGAAATGACTGAATACAAATAGAAGGTGGCAAGTGCTCTCAATTTTGTAAGAAATTTCATGTCACAAGTCCCTTGTAGTATCAACGTGAGGATGGTGAGTACATTGAGGTTGGTGTAATGTAGAAGAAATTTCAGGATCTTGTCTATAGTAGTTTCAGCAGTTACCTTGTTGACTACAAGATGAGTCTAGTTGCAACCATGTTAGTGAGGTTTGATGACACAACTGTAAGGAGAAGTGACTTTGAAGAGAAAATTGCAAGTGGTGAGGAAATGTGGTGGAGGCATAACATCATTCAAAAGAGTATTAGTGCTCTAGATGATGTGGTAGTTAACAACTTCTTGGAGGATATGATTGCTCGAGTTGATGAGGAGCGAACTGCTAGTTCAGATGTCCTACCTTTTCTAAAGATAACATTTAAAACAACAGTTTAACTTAATGCCTTTTCCAAGTTAAAATTGTTGTCCACCTTTCATGCATGTCTATTTTTGGAGACAACTATTGTAGAGTGGAGTTATTTTTAGTTTTAGATCAGTTAACTGATGTAGTATTTCTAGTTAATTGTTTGTTTACTTTGTTTAGACATAGGAATAAATCCTGTTGATTGACAAGAATGATTGTTAAATCAAGGAGATTTTAGGGTTCCCTACTCCTTGAGTGTTTATAAATAAGAGAATCCTTTCTCATTGTTTTACAACTGTTATTACTATACAAAATTGCTAAGCCTTAGTGCCTTCAAGCTTTACTAAAGTCAAAATCTGTTCACTTTGCTCAATGTATTTTGGTTGATCGTATGTTGTATGTTTGTATTCTTCATACAATTTTTTGTCCCAAAATGGGTAATCATTATTGGAGTTTGAGGAAATAAATCATTTACCCACCCTTGCTTTGATCCAAATCTCAAGATATTTCAATATTGTTGTCTTTATAATTTTTATTTTGATCTACACCTCAAAAGAGCAATGAGCCTTTGAGGAAATTTTGAAAGCGAGTTTATCATTTAATGTTATGTTTTTATAAATCTTTATTTCAAGCCACACCTCAAAAGGGCAATGAGCCTTTGAGGGAATTTTGAGATCAAGTTTATCGTTTGATGTTTTAATTTCAAAAAAATTATCATAGCATACATCTGAAAGAGTAATGAGCCTTCGAATGTGTTTTGGAAACCAATTTGTCTAAGTTTTGTGTTAACCAAAATCATTCCCCGTTTACTTCTCAATCCTTTTGCTGTAAATTTACTCGAGGACATAGAAGTGTTATAAGTTTAGGCCTAGTTGTAGTTGAAGTTACCAAACTAGAGAAAACCTCAGTTGCAATGTAAAGAGATTTATAACCTTGTGATCTTAGCTGAAATAAAAATATAGGAATTTAGTTTACTTATTATTTTTACACATAATCATCAAAAGAGGGATCTTCCCCTCCTAATTTGAAGAGCAGTCTAACTATGCATAGCTTTTTATTCCCAAAATGCATAGTAGATGCATGAATTGAAACACCAATAGTTTTTTGGTTCCCACCATGGGGCACGAGTCATTAAACTTCAAGAAAAGCTAACGCTTTATGACATGAGAATGACCATTTGGCGTCCTTCTGATCCAGTTGAACAATTGGGTCTCACTCTTTCTATCATTCAACTAAATTTCATACTAATTGAAGGTGAAAAAATAGACATCATCAGTAGCCTTAGGATTTTCATATTTGAGAAAATAGAAGATCCTTCTCAGTAGAGAAACACAACTATTACTTTGGACCAAAAAGAAGAAAAAGCTGATCTTGCAGCTGGAAGGCCAGTCTTACCACCTCCTACATGGCAATAAGAAATCATGGATTATCAAGTTTATATGAGGAGGAAAATAATTCCTCTCTTTCAATAAGTATACATCGGAGAAGTATCAAATGTAGATCCATTCTTTCAATAGGTTCCCAAACATTTCCAAGAACCTGAAGAAGAACCCCCAACCCAACTAGAAGTAATGGGAGGTAACAACAACAACACCCACAATGGCAATGGCCACAATGGTAGAAATCCAAGACATCCACCCCAATTTCCTTGGGGTAATAACATTGGGTCATTGGACTTACAAAGACATATTGAATTTCCTAAAGGTTCAAGAAAACACTTGCCTCAATTTCATGGCAATGGGGCTCAACACCCTGATGAGCATATCTCTGCATTCACATTGGCTTGCTCCATTTTTCATGTACCGCATGAAGATATTATTGTCAATTACTTTTTAGAGACTCTTGAGGAAAATTTTACTAAATGGTTTCATCATTTGGAACCAAGCATCATTACAAGTTGGGTAGTCATGACTGAGAAGTTCTTGGCTAGATTCAAGCCTATATAAGATAACCATCGACTATTTGCTCAACTCTCTAATTTAAAGATAGAGTCAAATGAACCTATGAGAGAATTTGTGGCAAGGTTTAACCACCTCATCACACATATTTCTCATAAAATCGATCCATCACCAAAGATCTTGTTGAGTAGCTTCATCAACACTCTTCCATCAAAAATTGCCTTTTTCTTAAAATCAACTCATGAAACAAAATTACTAACTATGCAAGAAAGAGCTATTGAGATCGACGAAAATATGATCACATATGAGAAGATCAATATGATGCTATCAGGCCTCTTGTTCAAGCTTCTACAGATCCATTTCTACAAAAGGTAGCTAATGAGGTAACTACCCTCAAAAGGCAGTCATCCACTCAAGGGAAACAAACATTTCTCGCACCACCACCATATCAACCTCACAACTGTACCAGTCAAAGAGGAAAAACTTTGAACCTTTCAACAACTACAAGTTGATATTTACAGGACCTCCACCAAGGCAATTAGTGGACGTTGAGAAATCTGTGGTGTTTTTCCCTTTCCATGAGACTGATGCACACACCGGTTCCACATGTCCAAAAAATTGAGAATGAACCAAATCATGGGATACACTGAATCTGCACCAAGTTTGAGTTTTGTACCTTCACCAAGTTCAAATTTTTTCTTACCACAAATGGAAAACTTTGATGGCGACTCTGCAACGAGATACTTTGATAATGAACCCATAAATCAACAAGAAGAAGAAGCATACCGTCAATATTCTCACTGTAAATCACAAATTTTTTCCAACACCTATGTTCACACATGCTCAACATTTCAAGAAATAGAAAGAAGAGACGATATACAAAATTAAAAATAAAAGGATAAAGAAGTGCCTTCCACTTCTAATCCAAAGCCTTCACATGAGAATCCTAAAGAAGTTGCTCAAGATCCATCTTCAACAAAATTTGAAATTGTGGATTCTATGATGAAGAAGAAGGTACAAATATCTCAAGTGGAATATTTTTAGGACCATTTGAAACAACTGGATCAGATTCTCAAGCTTGTAAGGAAGCAAGCTGGAATTTAAACCACATTACTTGAGTCATTTATACTAGCAAAAGAAAAGTCAAATCCCTTTTATATATCTCTGCATATAGGAGGATTCAAAATCTACAACTGTATCATAGATTCAAGAGCCTTAAACAATGTCATGCTTTTATAGGTCATGAACGCATTGGGACTATCATGCACTAAGACCCATGCAAACTGTTATTCAATTGAATCAAAGTTAGTGTCGTTGGTTGGCCAATTAAAAGACACTCAAGTAAGGTTGGCATCTTGTCCAAAGAAGAAGATCATGATGACCATTCTAGTAGCTGATATTCCAACTAGCTATGGGATTTTGCTGAGAAGAAGCTTCTGCAAGGATCTTAGAGGAAAAATTCAGCTGGATTGGTCATACGCGACAATTATATTGAAGAAAGGAAGTTTCAAGTTGGATCCAGAGGAAAAATATAAATTCATGGTGGTGAAATCCCAGAATCCCCAGGCACAAGTGTTATATCAAGAAACAAGTCTGAGAACTTATACCATGTTGTCCAAAGTAACTAAAGAAAGGAAAAATTTGCATGTTCTACAAAAACATCAAAATAATATCCAAAGATGTGGACCATGCAATTTGAAGAAAGTTTCTCAATGATAGGTTCAGGATGGGAGCTATTATAATCTCTCCTGAGGGTCATTTATATCCATTTGCATACTACCTATAATTTGAATGCAAAAACAATACAAAAAAATGCGAGTCACTCATACTGGGTCTGGAGAATGCAAGGGATATGGGTATTAAATTACTCCAAGTTTAAGGTGGTGCAAAGCTAATCGTGAAACAAATCAAAGATCATTTTCAAGTAAGAAAATTTTTCCTTCGACATTATAAGGGTCTCGAATGCAATTGACTAGTTCGAAGCATTTGGCATCAAGCTCATTCCATGTGAGCGCAATAGCAGAGAAGATTCCCTTGTGATATCAACAACCCTTTTCATGCCATATTCTGACTTATGCCAAAATTATTTCGCTATTGAGCTCACATATAGGCCAACTATCCTCGACAATTGTGACAATTGGAAAGTCTTCGATCATGATGATCACATCAAAGAATTCCTCGACATGGAGGAAAATTACAAAGAACTATTCTTTGAAGTCAATGCTTCTCCCTTCAAAGAATCTATAACAAAAGATTCTAAAGCAATGGAATTGAGCATCATTCAATTGAGAGGCAATAACATTCCCAAGGGTCTAGTATCCTTGTAAGATATATTTGATAGACATGATAGACATGTCCAAGATCTAAGCAACCCAACTAATAAAACCTCTGCTGAATATTATCAAGTGAACATTGATACTGAAGAAATGCCTCGACTTGTTAATTTAGGAAAGTTTTGTAGTATAGAGGCGTGTCACCAAAAAGTGTGGACTTTGAAGGTTTTCACTCATTTGGACCTTTTCCTATGCACTTTCAACCATTTTCAACCTCTTTTTACATCTTTCCAAGCCTTGTGGCGAAGTGTTGTAAGGTGTTGTTAAAACATTTCGCACTCTCCTAGGCTTGTCATCACCTTATTATGCTATAATGACCCCTTAATACACATACATGTCCAAATTTGGTGTGTTTTGTGAGATAATCCCGACAAACATAGATAATCACACTTTAATCACCAAAATCTAATGAAAATTTCCCAGGTGAACTAGGCCGCCACCTTAGGCAAACTAGTCCCATGTGGCATAAATTTCAATTTAAACTTAATATCTTTCTGGATTTTGGTCTCTAAAACCCTAAGGTGGGCTTGTATGGTGTTGTTTTAGGAAAATTAGGGCATAACTTGTATAAATGAGCCTCAAAATGCTAATTTATGACAAGGCACCATTCATTTTTCCTCTCCCAAACAACTCTTCACTCCTCATCCACTTCTCCTTCTCAAGAAAGGTCAAATCATTGAAGACCACCACTTGCATGCAAGGTCAAATCATCCACCAAAATTCACTCTTAAGCCTGGATATCAGAGTTTTAGAAGCGAACAACTGTGAAGAACTAGGGTGAAAACCTAGGGCTTTCGTTTCCCCTTCAAAAATTCCAAAAATCCTGAAGAGGACTAAGTTGCCATTCTTGGCGACCTAGTCCCTCTAGATAGGTCTTTCCAGGATTTTGACATCTCTGGACATCCATTTGGCAGAAAAGACTCCGAACCAACTTTCGAAAATCTGGGACTAGGTCGCCCAGATTGGCACAAGTGTTCCTCTCAACTTCTACAACTTTTCCATCAACATTATAGACCTCCAACATATTTCTCTTCGAATTCTAGGTTCACATCTTCCTTTCTGTCCATTTCTATAGTTGTTTGTTCATGTTTCTTAGATTATTTGCATATCATCATGTGTATTCAAACATAGTTGTATTTCATAGTTATTACATTCATAGTTACATTTAGCTTAGGTTTAATTTTATATTAATTACATTTAGGGCACTCCACACACATCACACCTTAAGCCCCTAATTCCCCAATCCTTTGAATGAACACCAAGAATATCATTAGGTGAAAGAGAGCCATTTCCTAATCAAGTGCTCCCAGGTGAAAAACCCTGGGGGCCTATTTGGGGAATCCTCTTTCCCTTCTTGTATATGTTTTTGGTGGTTCATTTTGGTGAACCCAATGTTCTTACACCTTATTTTCTGATTTGGAATTCTTCAACATCCTAGGATTAACTTGCATTGCATGTTGCATTCTAGGGTTTAAATTTTGCATTAGTGAAAAGTGCATTCTAGGTTACATTTTTGTATTTCAATCATTACAAACTGTTTGAAATTTTGCATTTTATTCTTACATCTGTGTTGTGCAACACATAAACCACTTGAATCCATCCAAATTTTCCATCAAAACTCAAAAAAATCACCAGGAGGACTAGGTTGCCATCCTAGGCGACCTAGTCCCTTCAGGCTTCCGAAATCGCCTTTTACAGAGCTGAAAACCCAGTTTTTAAGCCTTTTTTTTGTGCCATTACCTAGCTATATCAATAGGTTGTGTTTCTTTTACATGTATTTTATTAAAATTAGCATAAATTATCTCAGTTCATGTATTGCTTAGTTTCAATTTTGCATATACTACACTTCTTTTTGAGATTGTTACATAGTGTAATAAAAAAATTACCTTCTTTTACATCTAAAAATTGCATTTCAACACTTTAGTTTAATCCTTGCATTGAATTTTCTTTCCTCGCTCCTCTTACATTTTTTTATTTCAAAAGATGTGGCTTTGATTTGGTTTCAAATGGATTGCATAAATTCAACTATCCTTCTTATGAGTTCAATGTAGATTATAATAATGAATTCATTAAAGAACACATTAATAACCAAACCATTGACACTATTCTTAAAATTTCTTTACCCCTCGATGAGGAAATTTGTGTTGACAATCATAACGATAATACTTGTGCTTCTCCCTATACCTATCCTATTAGTTATGAAGGTATCTTGGGGCAAGAAGCTACAAGTGTTGAGGGTCTTGATTTTCCCTCTCCTCATCCCCCTTTGCCAACCATTCAACACCAAACATTTATCAACATCACCTTACCCAGTCTCCCTAACCATGATACTCAAAATTTCTCATCTCCTAACATCCCTCCTCGATGCAAAGATGATAGTTTGGTGTTGGAAGATACCCCTAGTATGAGTCATGAAACTATTGAACCTCCCTTTCCTAATGCTCCTCCCCTTTGGGGTAATCTATTTGACAATCCTAGTGGTCCTTCTCTTGATGCCTCTTCCCTTTGTGATGATGCATGTGATGAACCTCTTCCATGCTCTCGTACTAGGGTAGATGGTATGGAACAAGAGAATGAGACCTTAGACAATCAAATAGACTCACCTCTTACCCATCCCCCTCCTCCCTCTCCCATAATTGATCATTCCCCTACTAGCGAGGAAGTTATCTTAGAAAAACCACTCCTTGAATGTCAAGCACATGAAGCTTGTAGTTCTTCTACACTCTCTCCTCCTAGGGAGGATATCATGATGCAAACTAAGGATAACATTGAATCTCCTTCCCAAGGTGATGTTAATATTATTCAACCTCAACTTGTCCTCTAACCACCTTCTAAACCTGAATTCACTCTCTCCCCACCTAGACCTAATGTGTTGTAGAAATTGAGTCAAGATACCATTGCTCATATACAATACACCCAAAAAAACTCACGTTCCCAACCATTAACCTCAACACCCTTACCTTCCTCCCCTCCTATTCTTCATACTGCCCCTCACTTCAATTCCTTCCTTAGGGAGTATGAACTTGTTGATCAACTAAGGTATACTCATGCTAAACTATCTTTATGGGACCTTATTCAAGCTTCCCCTCACTATCACCACCTGATGCAAGATTCCTTACAAAAAATTCGCATCCCTTCTAATGCACAAACAAATGACATTGCAGCTATGATTCAAGGCTTGAATGCTGACATTTTTTTCCACCAAAGTTAGCTCCCTCCTTTGGAAGTGCAAAATAAAGTTGAATCCTTCATGATAATATCTCAATACAAATGCATTAGGATCAAGAAAATCCTTGTTGATAATGGATCCGTTGTTAATGTGTGTAGTGTCAATCTCTTAGATAGGCTCCATATCGATAGATCGACCATCCAAACTTCCTCCTTATCTCTCACTGGATTTGAGAGTACCAGAAAAAAGCCGCTTGGTGTGGTAACTTTTCCTCTTATAGTTGGTGTGGCCACATTAGACACATCGATCCATGTTATGCCAAATAATGTTTCATGTAACCTCATTTTGGGAAGGCTATGGATTCATGCAATGAATGGTGTGCCTTCCACTCTTCATCGAAATATGAAGTACATATACAACAACAAAGTGTACACACTCGATGTTGATCCTGAACCTTACAGTGCTTACACCTTGAGAAAAAGAAAATCCAAACCCTTCACTACTACACCAACCCAACATGTGGCACCCGTACAACCAAAGTCCTTTGACGATGGTTGGGGTTCCTTAAAATTCACACCTCCTTTACTAGGAGAATCCAAGCTCACCACCAATTAATCTAAAATGGGAAACGTAGTATTTTTAACACAAGAATTGGTCGATCCTTCACAAGCATCCACCTCAACTCCTTTAGCCACAAATGCAAACAATGAACCCTCACCCGATCCAAAAAATATGAAAAATCTTTATGGAAAATATTATGAGATCATGAAACAAGTTGGCTATAGTGGACATGGTTGTGGTGCTAACGAATAAGGTATTTGTAACCCTATCGAGCCTCATACACAAACATCCACTCATGGTCTTGGATTTTGCCCTTTCATTGAAATCATCAAACCTTCCTCTAAAACCAACCCTATCCCAAATAACCCTTATCACCCTCCCTTCCAAAGTGATCCTTTGAAACCAACAAATGACTCTTTTCTTAAAGCCAATGCCATCTCATAACCTCCTCTTGATTCAAACATTCCACACTCCTCTAAGAGAGTGTGCAATATCTCACAATCTATAGAGCCTTGCATAGGTATTCTATCCTATACTAAGCAAGACCCCTCCTTTTTTCGAACCAAAGGAACACCTTCTACCCTCGATCAAGAGGCTATCTTGTCGAGACTCCTCCAGGATCACTTGATCTCTCTTCCTCCCAGAACTCGAAATAAATGTTTCCACAAATATTCCTTTTGTGCTTACCACCGAGTTCATGGTCATCACACTAATGAGTGTAAGGCCTTTAGTAGTAAATTCCAACATCTTATAGAGCTTGGTGCTCTTCCTGATGTGGGGGTACCTCATTCCTCTAATCAATACTTATTTTTACCCTCCCTTGCATTTCCTCAATCCTTTTGGCTCACTCTTGTCCTACACTAAGTGGGGGAAAAAAGGGTTAGTTAGCCTTTTTCCCTCGTATGTCACTTGTCGTTGTCTCTTTCGACTTGTAATTAACCTTTCATAAACATATAAGAGCAAGCTTGGGATGTGGACGACATGTCTTAAGTTAAATCACATGTGACATAATACCCCTTCTTCATGACGTAGCTTATCGAAAACATATGACTCGACATAGGGCTTTCCGAACAAGCTCTCATGTCCCTTTCCTCTTCTACTTTAAAGAAAATTCTCACAATACGGTGTTTCACAATTCCTTTAAAGTGGGGGCATACATCACCACTCAAATTTCATTGTGTGATCTTTTTTTTCTTCCTGTAATTCCTTCTCTTGAAAATATTACACACGATGTTCCTCAGGATGAGACATTTGCATTTTTCCTCTTTTTTATACAAGATGAGCCCTTGCCCCACTTGCATACAACATGAGTATATTTTAACTTTGCCTCTCTTGGTGATATTACGTATAATGTTCCTTAGGATGAGACATCACATGAAAAAAGTAAAATCCCTTTGAAAAAAATCATTTCAAAACATCACTTCCTTTTGTGGTGCCTTATCAAAGTTATCGTGAGGTATAACTTTGGTATGGTTATATGGAAGCCCAATGAGCGACACAACTTTCCCCATAGACACCTTTGTGAGTACATACCAACCGTGTGTATGTTTCTCACCTTTTGGGACAACTCACCTCATGGACAACCTAATGTTTTGTGGCCCCAGAGTGAGCACATATCTCTTTATTCTCTTCATAACTAATCCTTATCATTGCATGATCATGTATCTCATTTTGCTGCAATAAATTCACTGTTGAATGTGTCTTTTGCATTGATGTTGAGTTGAATTAGAATCTCAAATCCTTGGGGGCTTGACCACCTCCTTCATCTTTCTTGTTCTTCTTCTTTGTCATTCTTCCCTATCTCCATTAGGCTACTTTAGTGTGATTTTGAATCAAGTTCATCCTCTCACTAAAGTGGGGGCACAATGTGTCGCCAAAAAGTGTGGACTTTGACACTTTTCGCTCATTTGAATCTTTTCCTATGGACTTTTGACCATTTTTAGCCTCTTTTTAAATCTTTCCAAGCCTTGTGACGAAGTGTTTTAAGGTGTTGTAAAACATTTTCACACTCTCCTAGGCTTTTCATCACCTTATTATGCTATAATGACCCCTTAATACACATACATGTCCAACTTTAGTGTGTTTTGTGAGATAATCTCGACAAACATAAATAATCACACTTTAATCACCGAAAACTAATGAAATTTCCCAGGTGGAATAGGTCGCCACCTTGGGCGACCTAGTCTCATGTGGAATAAACTTAAATTTAAACTTAATATCTTTCAAGATTTTGGTCTCTAAAATCCTAAGGTTGGCTTGTATGGTGTTGTTTCGAGAAAATTAGGGCATAACTTGTATAAATGAGCCTCAAAACCCTAATTTTTTATGAGACACCATTCATTTTTCCTCTCCCACACAACTCTTCACTCCTCATCCACTTATTCTTCTCAAGCACGCTAGGGTTTCACCTTCCAAGTCAACAAGACATCATTTATGAAGCATTGAAGGGCTGATTGTTGCAACAACACAAGATCTCTCATCATGGCAAGGTAACTTACTCCATTATTCAATTGTTTCATATTCATTTTTTACATTTCTATTTCATCTTGGTTTAGTTACCTAAAAGGGGTTTGACCAAGGCAGACCCCTAATCCCTAACAATCAATATTCTTCTCTTTCTCTCCTTGTGTGTTTGCAAATTTATGTACTTTGAAGATCTTTGAAGGAATTGAAGACTTGTTGAAGAACACCCCTTGCATGAAAGGTCAATTAATCCACCAAAATTCACTCTCAGGCCCGAATATCAGAGTTTCAGAAGTGGACAATTGTGAAGAACCAGGGTGCAAACCTAGGGCTTCTGTTTCCCCTTCAAAAATTCCAGAAATCCTTAAGAGGACTAAGTTTCCAAGAATGGTGACCTAGTCGCTCTGGATAGGTCTTTCTGGGATTTTGACATTTCTGGAAACCCATTTGATAGAAACAGACTCTAGACCAACTTTCGAGAATCTGGGACTAGGTCGTCCAGATTGGCACAAGTGTCCCTCTCAGTTTCTGCAACTTTTCCATCAGCATTCTAGACCTCCAACAGATTCCTCTTCCAATTCCAGGTGCACATATTCCTTTATGTTCATTTTTGTAGTTGTTTGTTCATGTTTCTTAGATTATTTGCATGCCATTATGTGTATTCAAACATAGTTGTATTTCATAGTTTATTATATTCATAGTGTTACATTTTGATTAGATTTCATTTTATGTTCATTACATTTAGGGCACTCCACACACATCACACCTTAATCCCCTAACTCCCTAATCCTTTGAATGAACACCAAGCATATCATTAGGTGAAAGAGAGCCATTTCCTAATCAAGTGCTTCTAGGTCGAAAACCATAGGGGCCTATTTGGGGAATCCTCTTTCCCTTGTATATGTTTTTGGTGGTTCAAGAGGAAAGCGAGAGTTTCATCTCCTTATTCAATGAATATAGAGATTTGTTATCCTGTTCATATGAAGATTTGAAAGTATTCATTCCTAGAGAATTATCTCACACAATTCCACTAAATCTTGATGCAAAGCACTTTGAACAGAAGCAAAGACAATACAATCTACGCGGAGGTTTAGAAGATGGTGGATGCCAAGATAATCTTTCCAATTCATCATTCCACCTGGGCGTCAAATATAGTTCTTGTGTGCAAGAAGAACAAAGAAATATGAATCTACATTGATTTTAGGAACCTCAATCAGTCATCCCCAAAGGAAAATTATCCTTTACTGATAATGGAGCACACATTGCTGACAGTCACTGGTTTGGAGATGCTGTCATTACTTGATAGTTTTTCTGGATACAATAAGATTGCAATTATTTAAGAGGATCAAATCAAGATGACATTTACTACCCCATGGGGAATTATTTCCTATGAAAGGATGCCTTTCAACCTCATCGACACTAGTGCCACTTTTCAAAGAGCCATGGATTTGGAATTTGGGGATCTAAAGAACAAGTTAATTTTCATCTACCTTGATGACCTTACCGCGTTAAATTAAGCAAGAAGATCATTTTCAAAAATTAGTGAAACTATTTGAAAGATGCAAGTACCACCATATTTTATTAAATTCCAAGAATTCCATCTTTCTAATGACAGAAGGAAAATCACTTGGCCACATCATCTCCAAAGAAGGAACTCAAACTAACCCTAGTCAAGTTGATTCAATCAAGACCTTGTCTCTCCTATCAAGAAAAACTAGGGTACATTCCTTCTTTAGAAAAGTCAATTTCATACGAAGATACCCAACTTATCAGAGTTGACTAAGGATATATCAACTATGATGAAGAAAACATCCACTTTCAAATGGACTGAAGAAGGAAAGAAGGTGTTCGTCCAAATAAAAGAATCCATTAGTTAAGAACTAGTGCTAGTCCAACCTGATTTTGATAAAGAATTCATTCTTTATTGTTATGCATTGGAACACACCCTTTTTTCCATACTGAAACAAAATTTGAATGAGGAAATTGAATCTCCAATTGGTTTTATGAGCAATAGTTTCAAAGACAATGAGTTTTGGTACTCTCAAGTTGAAAATAATGCATATGCAATTATGAGGGTTGTTAAGAATTTTAGGTTTTACATCTTAAACTCTCATATAACGATGTATGTCACTAATTTAGTAGTCAAAAGTGTCTTAAATCAATAGGAGATGGGAAAAAAAAGAGGTAACTGGATCACAAAGGTTCAAGAATATGATTTGGAGATCATTCCAACCAAACTCGTTTACAAGAGAGGTCTATGTTAGCTAATAGAAAAATATGGTGCTATGAAGCACTGAGTTTCCAATGGTGAGCTAGAAACATAAATTAAAGAGGACCTTCCCATGGTCCTAATAGTTGATTCTACAAAAGAATGGTACACTAAAATATTGTACTATTTGACTTATGGAGAATGTCCAACCCACATGGACAAACAACAAAAAAAACACTAAAACTGAAAGCACAAAACTATGTGCTTACAAATAATATTCTATACAAGCATGGGCTTGATGGAACATTCTTGTTATACATCAACAGGGATCAAAAACGTCATTTTTTAGAGTCATTTCATAGTGAGGCATGCGGTGGCCACTTCTCATCAAGGGTTACAACATTCAAGATCTTGCAAGTACAATTTTACTGGCTAAATATGTTTCATGATGCATATGATTCTAGTAAGGGGAATTTTTATGTCTTTACAACTGCAAACTATTTCACAAAATGGGTTGAGGCGATTCTTAGCAAGTAGGTTACCTCCAAAGTCATGTGCAAATTTCTCAAGGAAAACATCATTTCATGCTTTGGGGTACCACACAAGATTGTGACTGATAATGCAACATGTTTCTCATTTGAGGAGTTGGTAGAATTTTATTCCGATCATGACATCACATTCATTAGACTATTACCCATAGGGTAATGGACAAGCCAAATCATCGAACAAAAATATTGTCACAATAAAATGCAAGCTGGTTGATTTGAATCAACAATCTTGGCACAAGAAATTGTATGATGCTCTCTAGGTTGACCAAATTACTCCCAAGAGATCCATTGACACTTCACCTTTCATTATCCTATATGGTATGGAGGCTATGCTACCCATCATGCTGAAGTTGTCCGCTTTACAACTGGCATCCATAGTAGAATATGGGGATTTCATAGTCCAATTGAGAAGCGGGTTATGTACTTGATGAAGCTAGATGAAGAAAGAGTAGAAGTAGTTGATAGAATCACTTATCATCAAGTGTGAGTGAAGAATATTTTTGACAAGAAGGCTCATCAACTAGACTTTTAGATTTGAGATGAAGTCCTATTATGGGACAAAAGACATAAGCGCAAGGAGATGCACGTAAATTTTTATTCCTTGTGGCTAGGGCCCTTCAAGATCCATGAGTTTGCAAGGGATAATTCTTACATTCTCTTGCACCTGGATGGGAGGCTCTTCCCATTGCCATACAGTGGGTAGTATCTAAAACATTTCATCCCTTCAAGGGTGGAGTAAATTTATGTAAATATTTTTCTTTTGTTATGTTGTAATGCATTTCCCCATTTTGTAAAGTTTTTTCGTGTTCTAGGTGATTTCTTAGACATACTTGTTTAGGCGATTTAGGAAAAATCCAACCAATAGGTGATTAGGAAATAGTCTTGACTCCATACCCACCTGATAAGACACCGGTTTACGCTAAATATCCAGAGATTCTTGATTCTCCTATGCCGTAAGTATCTAACATGGTCCCTAGATAGAGCCTAATGTACCCAAAATTGATTTTTTTTGCTTCATTAAGGTATTTTGATAAAAATGAGTAAAATCTTGTAAATTTGTTGTCAAAAGTCAACAAAAGTCAAAGTCTTTGAAAATAGCAATTATATATTCTTAGAAATTTTTGAACAACAAATGAAGCATAGGGTTTTTGTGGGTTTATTGTCAAGAGGATACTTGCAAATTTTTGAAAATTTTGAATTTAGGGTTTCAGGCCCCTATTTTTAAGAAAACCCTAAAAAATAGGATCTTTCCATAAATTACTCAAAATGATTTGGATTGGCTTATTCTTCGTTATGATCATATTGGTCTAGTCATAATCACAAAAAAGTTAGTTTTTCTCTAGTGGGTCTATTTCTTTTTTTGGGAGAAAAGATAGGAATTCTAGGTCATCAATGACAAATGGCTAGTACTAGGTATCAAAATATAAGCCTAAACGCTTCACATAAGAATCTATAGTGAAAGATGCTCAGAAAATGGTGAACAACGAAGGAGAAATTTCAAAAATGTGAAAATTGCAAAAAATAAATTCTTTGGAAAAGGTGGATGCCTTGTTCCAAGAGAGATGCCTAGCAGTCAATGCCTTGGCACAATTTTCAAATGTTTGTGCATGCAAAATGGTGAAATCAATCACAATGGTGAATGTGATCGTGTTTTCAACAACACAATCAACGCAATTGGAAAGATGATGAATGTGAAGAGGTGAAAATCTTTGAAGAATTGCTAACACTAGAGGGAAAAGCACCCCTGCAGGCCAGGGGTGTCCATGAATTCAAGGCCTCAAATACAGATGTTAAGACTTTATGTTTTGGGGGTCCTCTTCAGAATTCTTCCAGCTTCATGATGAATCCAACATCCAGCCTATGAGATTGATCAAACCCTCACAAACGAGGATCAAACAGGAAATGTTGAAAGTCAACAAACTCAAATTTGATGAAGTCTGAAGAGAAAAATTGCCCCTGTAGGCCAGGGGAGCTCAAGGATTAAAGAATTTAAAAGTCATTTTTAGAGTTCACAACCTCCAAGCAATTCATCTTGATTTCCATCCCGCTCCACAGTGATACCATCTTCCAACTCAGAAGACCTGTCAAACGTTGACAAATGAAGATCAAATGGATGCCCAAAATGAAGGAAAAGTTGAAAACCATGAGAATTGGCTAACACTGAGCAAAAATGAACCCTGCTAGGAAAAGGCACCCAAATGTTTGAGGCATTAGATGCAGCTTTTAGTTCTTACAACTACCTAGAATTATTTCTCTATTTTGATCAATCTTCATGATGAGTCTATTAGCAAGTGCATCAGAGCAGTCAAACATCCAACAAAAAAGGTCAAATTGGAGCATTTCGTCAAAGGTTACAAGGTGAAAATTATGTCTTGAAAGCACAAAAGTGCCCTTGCAGGCCAGGGGTGCCTAGGAATTTGAACCTCTTAAAATAGTTTTTTGAGCTTGTGAAACTAGTCATCCTTTCCGAAATGTTTCCAATTTCGTAATGGATCTAACATCCCAATCACGAGATTCATCAATCGCCGACAACTACAGATTGAAGCACATGAGGTCAAATTGAAGAAATTGAAAATCATCCAAAAAATTGGTTGTTCAGCAAACAAAAGTACCTTATCTCCAGAAGGTACCTAGAAATTTGAGCCACCAGATTTAGTTTTTAAGGTTTGCAGCTTCCAAGAACATCTTCTCAGATTTGATCATGCTCCATAGTGAATCTGTCAGCCAAACCTCAAGAACAATCAAACATATGGAATCAAGGTTAAACAAAGGCAATTTATCAAGGAAAAGATGAAATTCTTCAAAATAACTTCTAACACTAGAAAACTTGGACACCTTATCTCAAGGTGGAATCAAAAGTTAACTCTAGTTATGAATTTTGAAGACTTTCTCATGTCTAGGAGTCCCAAATTTGGGGGAGATTCTTCCAATTAACTTCTAGTCATGCTAGATAACTCCTCAATCAGGGTTTTGATGCCCCAACTAATGCTTCCACCTCCAAATGTTTTTTGGAAAGCATCTAGGCATCCTTTTTCATTATTTCTATAGGTTGACTCCAAATGAAAAACACAAAATTGTATTCTCTATGACATTTGAAGGATCAAACAAGGTTTTTCAAAATTCTTTGTGTTTTCAAGATCAGGTTGCACAAAAGGACATTTTTCTAGAGTTCATTTCTCTAGGCATCATTTTTCAGAGATAATGGTTCACAATCTTCAACTTCTAGCATTTTGGGTTTGTTGGTAACACAAGGGAAGACAACTAAGAGGGAGGGGGGGGTGGGGCGAATCAGTTGTCACATAATTTCAAACTTATTTAAACTTATTAACCTTTAATATTATATTTGATTATTAACATTGAAAGCTTGAATCAACAACACATCAAAAACACACAACACCAAGATTTTTGCGTGGAAACCTTGTTAGGGGAAAAACCATGGTGGAGGTTAATCCACAAGTTATACCTTGTTAAAAGTATAAGAAAAATGAATAAGGAATGTACATGCATTCAGGCACACTACCTAGAGCTCACTGCTCAAAGGAAGACTCATTGTCTTACATAAAACATTTAAGATTAAATCCATTTGAAGAAATTGAACTGAGAAAGTAGCATCTGCTAATGCCTGAGTACAGTTTCGATTAAGCACATGAACACTTCTTCACTCTCTTTCACTCTTCTTCACACTCTACTTTGATTTCAAATGATCTGAACCTTATTCACACATAGAAAACACACACTTCACACCTCATCCTTCTCAAATAAGAAAACAATCGCTTATATATATTTGCAACAAGATATTACATTGCTTCATGTCAACTTCAACAAAATAATAGAATAAATGCAAACTGTCAGCCCAAAACAATAAATATTATCAATGCGCATCCACCAAAGTCAACCACAACATAGTAGAGACCTAATTTTTTTTCCTCAAACACAAAAAACCTTCAATTAATCTTCCTCAAAGATCCACAACACACTACAAGCACTCTATTGGCCATGACCATGAAAAACATGAACATGCAAGAGAAAATCTTAGATCACGAGAACAATGATCAATGCGGATGTGCAACATAGATATACCATGATATAGAAACATCCGAAAACACTTCAAGACCATACACAACACTTTAGATTACCAAAAACACATTATCTTCTTTTATGAACACCATTTCCAGTAACAAAATAACTGTTAGAACACAAAACTTTATAACTTACTCAAATCTTCATGCACACCTTTGAAACTTACGGAGTAGAAACTCCATACATAGGACAAAAAACTCTTTAATACACAACTTCTCATTATCAGCATACTGAACTTTCCAACACACTAATCTTCATTGCTTCACAGACAACCTATAACTTATTTTATTATAATTTTCTCAATATCCTCGACATATACAGTCTCAAAGAAATTAATGCTAATAGTGTTGACATCAATGACAACCAAATATCAGAAATACAACCACAACATCCAAAAATATCCCCCTTTGGCATTGATGGCAACACATGATGTGAAAAATACACCATCAACGCAACTAACTCTTCTCCAACAATCTCCTATTTACACATTTCTCTTCTTATATTGTTCTTCTCCCCCTTTGAAATCAATGCAAAAGGTACATAAGATCTTAATCACATATCTGAATCATCTGACTACTTCCCCTGAGTAGCAACCACCACAACATCAATCTAGATCAAAATATGACTATGAATGCACATATTGATGCAAAGAATATGCATCTTAGTTCTGATTAGGAGGGGTAATCATCCCTAACTCCTCTTTGAGATAATCAAAAGTATCCTCAGGAAAATGCTTAGTAATGATATCTACAATATGTTCCTTAGTAGGCACATACTCCAGTCTGACTTCCTTATCACTCCCTTTATCTCTAAAAAAGTGTTACTTGATAGATATATACTTGGTCTTTGAATGCAACACCAAATTCTTAGAAATATTTATAGCACCTGAATTATCACAGAATATGGCAATAGGTTCATCATTAACAACTTTGATGTCTTTCATCATCTACTTCATCCACTATACTTGAGTACAATTGTTTGCAACAACAATGTATTATGCCTCTGTAGTAGACAATGAAACAACATTCTTCTTTTTAGTTAACCATGAGATCAACTTTCTCCCCAAGAAAAATGTGCCACCACTAGTAATTTCTTGTCATTTACATCTCCTTCTCAATCAACATCAGTAAAGGAACTTAAAGTAATATCATAATCTTTTGGATACCATAGGCCCAAATCAACTGTTCCTTTCAAGTATCTAAAATTCCTCTTCTCAACAATCACATGAGAATCCTTAGGATCAGCTTGAAATCTAGCAAAAATGCATACAACATTCATGATGGCTGGTCTATTTGAGTCAAATAAAGCAATCCACCAATCATTGATTTGTATCTAGTCTATTTTTCATTTGGAGAATCATCATTCTGTGTTAACTTGTATCCAGTCACCATGGGTGTACCAACTAGCTTTGAATCTTCCATACCAAATTTCTTTAGCAATTTTTTCACATACTTGGACTGATATATAAAGATTCCTTTATCTATCTAAGTAATTTGCAGTCCCAAAAATAATTTCAGTTCTTCAATCATTGACATCTCAAACTCATTTTGCATCTCATTAGCAAACTTCATGCACAAACCATCATCTCCTCCAAAAATGATATCATCAACAAAGACTTCCACAAAAAAATATTTATCATCATCAATCTTGAAATACAAATTACTATTAGCAATACCTTTGTTAAACCCAAGTTTCAACAAGTATTTATCCAGTCTTACATACCAAGACCTAGGGGCTTTTTTGAGTCCATACAATGCTTTCTTCAACCGAAAAACCATGTCTTCCTAATCATTCAATTGAAATCCATCAGGTTGCTCAATATACACCTCTTCTTCTAATTCACCATTTAGAAATGTTGACTTGACATCCATCTGATACAGTTTGTAGTTTATGTAAGCAGCATAAGCAAGAAATAATCTCACAACTTCAATTCTAGCAACAGGAACAAAATTTTCTTCAAAGTCAATTCCTTCCATCTGAGAGTATCCTTTGCACACCAATCTTGCTTTGTTTTTGATAACTTCACCTTGTTCATTCAGCTTGTTTCTAAAAACCCCTTTAGTTCCAATTACATTTTTGTCTTTAGGTCTAGGAACAAGAATCCATGTATTATTCTTTTCAACTTGTTGTAGTTCTCCTTTCATTGCTTGAATCCAATGTTCATCTTTGCATGCTTCATTGAAATTACTTGGCTTAGTCTTTGAAATTAGACAATCTTCTTCTACTATTATTCTTCTAGTTTGAACACCTTTATTCGTATCTCCTATAATTTGATTTTCTAAATGATTTAATCTCACATACCTTGGAGTCTTAAGTTTTTCTTGAATTTCAAGCTCTTGTGATCTCTCTTCCGTGCTTTCACTAGTCTCTCCTTCTTCATGATCTTCTTGATTCATTAGAACAATCTGAACTTGATTTAAAGTCTGACTCTTGTTCGTACTATCATTTTGATCATTAGAATCATATCCATAGATTCTGGAGGGTCTAGCAATGTCTTCATCAACCTTAACATTTGCATTTTCAACCATTTTCTTCAATTTCTTGTTGTAGCACTGGTAGGCCTTACTCTTAGTAGGATAACCAAGAAATATTCCTTCATCACTTCTAGCATCAAAATTTCCTATATCTTCATCTCTCCTGATATAGCATTTACTCCCACAGATTTTGAAGTATTTAATAGTAGGCTTATGACCAAACCATAGCTCAAAAGTAGTCTTACTAGTATTACCTTTGATTTGTACCCAGTTAAGGATATAAACACCAATACTTATAGATTCTCTCCAATAGACATGAGGGACATTTTCTTCCAACATCATGGTTCTAGAAACATCTAGAAATATCTCGTTATTCCTTTACATAACTCCATTTTGTTGAGGGGTTCGTGGTGTGCATAGTTGTCTCTTTATCCCATATTCTTCACCAAAAAAATTAAACTCATCGGAAGTGAATTCACCACCTCTATCTGATCTTAGACACTTAATATTCAGACCTATCTCTGTCTCAACCATAGCTTTAAAGATCTTGAAATTTTCTAGAGCTTCATATTTCTCCCTTAAGAAAGTAACCCACATCATCCTAGAGTAATCATCAATAAGCAACATGAAATACCTATAACCTTGCAGGCTTATAATTCTAGCAGGACCACATAAGTCAGTATGCACAAGCTCCAATAATTCATTTGAACAATGTTGTTTGGTATGAAATAAAATTTTAGTTTGTTTTCTCAACTGACATTCCTTGCATATGACACTAGTAGGCTTCACCAATTTAGGAAGATATCTCACATCCTATGAGACACTTATCTTGATAATATTGTCAAAGTTTACATGACACATTCTTCTATGCCACAATGACCTCTCATCAACTTGAGCAATCCAACAATTTTTTCTACCAGAATTCAGATGAAAGATGTTACCTTTTGTTTTTGTACCAGAAGCAATCACATTTCCAGAAATTCCCAGTATGTTACACTTTCCATCTTTGAATTGAAGATTGTATCCCTTATCAACCATCTATCCAACACTCAGAAGATTATGCTTCAAACCTTCAACATAAATAACATCATCAATATTATTCTTACCATCAAAATAAATACATCCTCTACCATAGATTATACCACCATTGTTATCACCAAATCTTACAACACCACCATAATAATTTTCTAGGCTTACAAATTTTCTTTTATCACCTATCATGTGATCTGAACATATGTTGTCAATTACCCATTCATATTTTTCTTCAACTCGAGTAGCTAGGGCTTTCTCCACTTTTGTTCAACTAGCAGATTTAGTAGACACAGGATTATTTTCCTTGATAGCAATAAACACAAATTCATCTTCACTTGAATTCCCTTTGTCAAATTCATAATTTGTCACACCTTCATCAACAACATAATAACACTTCTTTTGAAATTTAGGCTTGTAAGGTCTTGGCTCAGGAACTCTTTCTTGACACCTTGAAGCAAAATGACCTATCTTACTGCAATTTTTTTTTTTTATAGGAAACTTTCCTTTATACTTACCTTCTCCTCTGGCTTTTGTTTTGACCATAAGTGCTTCAAGCTCATTCAGTTCTCTTTCTTCTTCTTCAATCTGTTTCATTTCTTCCTCATACTTGAATATCTTTCTAGAAGAAATTTCAGCTGGATCATATCTTTGCTTGTCTCTCTCGTAAGTAGTAGCTTTAAATGCATACTCTATATTAGGAAGGGCATCGCCAAATTCACTCAACTCAAAAGCAGTAAGTTTACCAACAAACATATCTCTAGTTACATTTACCATAGTCTAAAGCTCTTCAATGGTTGCAACTTTGATTTTGTATGCATTAGGCAAGGATCTAAGCACTTTAGCAACAATCTCTGATTCATCCACATGTCCACCAACACATCTGATACCACACACAAGTTCATTCACTCTTTGCATGTAAGTATCAATATTCTCATCATTACCCATCTTCAGTAGTTCATATTTTCCTTTTAGAAATTGCAACTTGGCCATCTTCACATTAGCATCACCTTCATATAAAGTTTCCATCTTTTTCTAGATCTCATAAGCAATTTTCAGATCTATAACTTTTGTCATCTCAATATCAGTTAAAGTACTCAACAATGCTTCCTTAGCTCTGATATTATATTTAGCATCCCTAATCTCAACAGTAGTATTAGGGCCACTCTGAGGAATAACATACTTATTACTTGTAATTTTCCAATAGGATTCACCAATGCACTTCAAATGGCACTCCATTCTAGCCTTCCACAGTGTGTAGTTTTTTCCATAAATCTCAGACTTTCTTTCTTGTATGTTGCCATCCTGGATCACCTCAAGTTGTTAAACTTCTTCCAAGGAACTTGCTCTAATACCAAATATTGGCAACACAAGGGAAGCCAACTGAGAGGGGGGTGAATTAGCTATCCCAAAATTTCAAACTTATTTAAAATTATTAACCTTTAATCTCATATCTGATTATTAACAGTGAAAGAATGAACAAAAAACCCATCAGAAACACACAACACCAAGATTTTTGCATGGAAACCCTGTTAGGGGAAAGGCCACAGTGGAGGTCAATCCATAAGTTATACCCTGTTAAAGGTATAAGAAAAATGAATAAGGAATACACATGCATTCAAACACACTGCCTAGAGCTCACTGCTCAAAGGAAGAATCACTATCTTACATAAAAAAGAAGAAGATTAAATCCATCTGAAGAAATTAAACTGAGAAAGTAGCATTGGCTAATGCCTAAGTATAGTTTCGATTAAGCACATGAACACTTCTTCACTCTCTTTCACTCTTCTTCACACTCTGCTCTTCTTTCGAATGATCTAAACCTTATTCACACATAGAACACACACAATTCACACCTCATCCTTCTCAACTAAGAAAACAATCGCTTATATGTATCCGCAATAAGAAATTACACTGCTTCATGTCGGCTTCAACAAAATAATAGAATAAATGCAAACTGTTGGCCCAAAACAATAAATATTATCAATGCGCATCCACCAAGGTTAGCCACAACATAATAGAGACCTAAAACAATGTCCTCGAACACAAAATACCTTCAATTAATCTTCCTCGAAGATCCACAACATGCTACAAGCACTTTGTCGGCCATGAACAATGAAAAACATGAACATGCAAGAGAATATCTTGGATCGCGAGAACAATGATCAATGCAGACATGAAACATAGATAGAACATGATCTAGAAACATCCACAAAAAATTTAGGACTATATGCAACACTTCGAATTACCAAAAACACATTATCTTCTTTTGTGAACACCATTTCCAGTAACATAATAACTGTCAGAACACAAAAATTTATAACTTACTCAAATCTTCATTCACACCTCTGAAAATTATGGAGTATGAAATTCATACATAGGCAAAGAAACCCTTTAATACACAACTTCTCATTATCAACATACTGAACTTTCCAACACACTAATCTTCACTGCTTCACAAATAACCTGTAACATATTTTATTACAATTTTCTCAATATCCTCGACATATACAGTCTTAAAGACATTAATGCTAATAGTGTTGACATAAATGACAACCACATATCAACAATACAACCACAACATCCAACAGGGTTCTCTTCTTTTTCAATCTTCTTCAAGATTGGAATTTTTTCCCACAATTTCTTCTACTTTTGTCTTAAGTTTTCTTGCATGTCCAAGGAAATCAAAATTTTCATGGATTTGGCCTTCTAGGTTCATTCAACACAAGATTGGCCACAAAATCCACATGCCATATTTTTTTTGAAAAAGTTGCCCCACTACCTCTTTTTTTTAGGGTTTATGAAAAATCATCTTTTCGAAAAATTGACATTTTGGGTGTACACAACATTAAGGTGCCTACAAAATCCATGTGTTAGAATTTTTTGGGAAAAAATTGCCTCGCTACCTCTACCTTTGAGGGTTCTTGCATGTTAGTGAAAAATTCATTTTTTTTCGAAAATCTGACCTTTTGGGTTCATTCAAAAAGATATTCTCAACAAAACCCACATCTCAGAATTTTTCATAAAAACTGCCTCTTGATGTAGCTACTTTTAACCTATGTGAAAAAGTTGTTCAAGTATAGTCATGTGTCCATTCATTCTTTCAGTTTTTTAGTATGTAGTTCTCTCAAGTCAAATTCAAGACCAAATTGGTCTTGATTCATGATTTTGTGAGAACACTCAAAACCAATTTACATTAAGTGCATTTGGTGGTTGATTTGGACAAATTGATAGGTGTAAACACTATCACACTCCAAAATTTTGAACAATCTAGGTTACTTGAGGCAGCCTCCTTCCCCATATTCGTACAAAATATCGAATTTGTAATTTCTTGTGTCAAGCATTACAACCCCACTTCACAGGAAATTCAATTAGTATATGGGAGAGTAATTTACAACCTCAAGCCAAAGGACATTGAAAGGTGTTTTTCTATTCCACCATGTGTAAACAAATTGATTGTGTCAGTTGAAGAATGCAAAAACATGTTTAACACGTAAAAGGAACAATGCCAGAAAAGAATGACAAAAAGGTGGTTCAAAGAGAAACAAAACAATTTGACAAAGAATGTTGGACATGGGGAATTCAGGGATGAGTATGCAATCATGATTACTATACTCAACTATGTCATGGGTCAAGCAGAAGCACACAAGTTTTAGCAGTGGATGTATTACATCATGTCTCAACTTGTCAATAACAAAGACCATTACAACTAGCCTGCTTTGATCAGTGACTCTTCACAACTAGATGACATGATTCTTCAAAGCCCACAAATTCCATATGGCTTCATATCTCATATATTTGATAGCCTTTCAAGGCTAGTTTAGAGGGTTGAATACCATTGGGACTCTGGGTGTGCAACTAGTTCATGAGCATTTCTCGTAGTTTGAATTTTCACAATCAAAATGACAATTCAAGCGAGAAAATGACCTATTCCTGATGCACATACTGAGGGACCTTGATCACAAGTTACATATACGTATTTCACCAAAAGCTAGTTTGGCTATGGAAAATTTGGCCAATTCGTTCATCCAATTCCTCTCATTTTCTTACATTCGCGTATATGGTTTCTTAGATAATCCAACCATGCTACCCCATTATCCTTAAGATAAGGTGGTATACATGAAGTTCCTAAGGTAGTTACATGAGGTACACTTTTTTGCATAATAAACACAAGTCTGCTACCAAATCTTCTTTTGAGATGGGTATATACATGTGCAAATCAACAGTTGACGCAAATTCAATGAGCAAGGAAATGATGAAGCTTAATCTTAAGTTTCTCATAGAAAGGCACTCATATGATCCTTAGGGTCTTTTGGCATCTCTCCTTGGCAAAAATTCCTCACATGAACCTACCATAGAGGATTATTGGTTTAGCTGTGAATATGAGTTCAAAGTGTGCAAGCACAATTACATCAGATTCACTCTTCCATAGATCGTTGGTTTCTTATTAGAGGATGTGGAGGCTTTATTAGATGATGATGGTGAAGTCATACTTCCCACACATTTCAGAGATCAATTTGATCATCAACAACTTCAACCCATTAATTGGTATGCCAAAGATAACACTTCCATTGAGGAGGGGACAATTCGGGTTGTAAGGAACAATAGGCTATTCCTAGATAGCAAGAGGATGCAAAAGGTAGTCAATCCAATTATAGAACTGACATCGGTTACCACTTCATTACCTTCCAATTATAAATTGAAACCTAGAGTAAAAGTGATGAGAAATCCTCCAGAGGGTACAAAGGATAGTAGAATGTCAGGGCATTCAAAGGAAAAGATGAAGATTGCTGATGTAAATCAGTAAGAACAACAAATGGATACATCCACAAATATAGCTGAAATAGTGACAAAAGTATAAGCAAAGCCTCCTATTCCATCACCAACACAACAGTCTCCAATTCTCATTGACTTGGAGCTTGATTCACCGATTCATGACATCTCTACATCAACACCCTCATTAGGAGTTGATGAGACAAGAACCAATCCTCCTAGCAAAGTTAGTCGAGACTTTTTATCTTGGCTTGAGAACCTCTTGGGTAGTGTAAATTTCCTTGCTAGCTTGAAATGATAATTTTTCCAAACACTTAATATGACATATTTCATTTGTCAATTAAGTAAATGTAAATTGAGTTTGCAAAGTAATAATTTCTGAGAGAAAGTCATGAAAGTTCATTCTGATTTCAATCATATAACATATTCAATCAAAAAGACATCGTAATGATTTTATATTTTCATGAACAATAGTTAATTGCAAGGTTTCTGAGTATAAGAATTGACTGATTATACAATATCTAGACTGCCCAAAATTTTAATCAAAACTATATCAACTCAAGAGACATCTTCTAAATTGATTTCAATGGCCTTCTAAGATTTCCAAGAGCATAGTAATATTAATCAGACTCCCAAAGTTGAACAACAACACTATACACTTTAGATTCCAGTGTTATCTACCCAAAAATTCACTGGTATTGAGAGGAAAAGGTGCTTATATGAACACCAAAGAGTTTTACAAATGTATCATTGAACTAAAGCTCATATATTGAGCATATTTGACTCACAAAGATGTATACAGATTTAAACGAATGCAAATAGTAGATTTAATGTAATTTCTAGAATATGAAACCCTTCCCAAACTAGTTTCCAGAACATACATACTCAGAAAATACCCCATTTGATTCATGAATATATTTCAAATTATTCTTCTATTTGCAAGGTGACTATTTTCAGTTATAACATACAATCTGCCCAGATTTACACTCATATCTCTCTATCTTAGAAATACAGGTGAAATCAGACTTGAGAATATATTAATAACATATGCAAGAGTTATCGGACCTAGGAATCGACATTAATGAACACCAATGAGCTCGTGCTAGGTTAGAAACTGCCTAGAATTGCTTCTCAGACCACTTACTGTAGCATACAATCCTCACGTCACTTTCTGAGATGTTTATAGCCCTTCAAAATTTTTTTTTGACTTAGTAATAAATACCCATCAAAATCAAAGAAATGCATTCTCATCCACCTCAAACACTTGATTGCATTTCATATTTGAAATAGATCGATTCTCTTGCAAATTTGGTTGCTGAAAGTGACCATTAAATTTTCTTTGAAACACATGCAGAAACCTTGGATGGATTGCTCAAAAATTTCCAACTAGGGGAGATAGTTGAACTACCGAAATTGGTGCCCTAGGTTTTCAAACCCACAGACCCAAGAAGCTTAAAAAAACTGTCCATTGTAATGATGAAAATAACTTCAAGCATAACAAAAATGAGCTCCTTTTTTCCCCTTTTAAAGAACTCCTTAAACTTCTAGAAAGACACAAGAAGAGTGTTCAACAATCTTTTAGAAGAATATTTTAATATTCCTTGATGCGACCTTCCAAGAAGAGTGTTCAAGAAGATTTTAGAAGAATATTTTAATATTCTAGCTTGATGTGACCTTCCAAGAAGAGTGTTCATTTTTTTAAAAAGAGTATTTTAATAGTCCTTGATGTGACCTTCCAAGAGGAGTGTTCAACGAGCTTTTAATATTCCTTGATGTGACCTAATATTTTACTTTTTACTTAAGTCAATTTTTGAAGATATATTAATAAAGTGAATTTATAACCTTTATTCATTTAATTGAGTCACTGAGATTAAATTAATTGAAAATAAAGTTACCTTTATGATTTAATTTAGTTAGATAACTATATAAATAATTAATTTAATACATTCCCTTAACTCACGTTTAGCCCTTGAGAATAAGAAGGGCTAAATGATGTTCCTGAGTGGTTACATAGAAGGGGACATTATAGTCCTCACTCCTTGAAATTTCTTGCCCATAAGCAATTGGAAATTGGGATGCTGCATAATCTATTTCCTTCCCAAGTGGCATCCTCAATTGGCAATTCTCTCCATCTAACCAAGAATTCCTTAACCACTCCATTTATTAGCCTCCTCTCCCCAGTATCTACTATCTCCTCAGGCACTAGAACCAAATGCCCCTCCTCATCAAGCAGAGGCAAATTTGAAGATGAAGTAACCTACTGTCTAAGTGCCTTCTTGAGGCACAAAACATGGAATGCATTATGAGTCTTACTATTCTTTGGTAGTTCCAACTCATAGGCTACCTCCCCAACACGTTTGATGACCCTATAAGGTCCATAAAACTGAGGCTTGAGCTTCTCTGCATCACTCTTCTTTAACATATACTATCAGTAGGGTTGCAAATGAAGGAAAACCAAGTCCTCAAATTCAAAGCTACACTCAACCCTATGCCTGTTTGCATATGTCTTTTTATGATTCTGAGCCATCTACAAATTATCCTTGAGAGCCTTCATAACTTCTTGACTCTCTTGAACCTAGTCCTTAGCCTTAGGAGATTTTCTCTCCCCAAAATCCAAGTCCATAAAAGAGGGTGCATCATACTTGTACAATGCATGAAAGGGTGACATCCCAATTGACATGTGACAAGTGGTGTTATAAAAATGTTCACCTAGGTGTAACCACTTCACCCACACTCTTTGTTGTCCTGAAATGTAGCTACACAAATAACCCTCAATCAACTTGTTCACTATTTTAGTCTTTCCATTTGTTTGAGGGTGATAGATCGTGGTCAGAGTTAACTCCGTCCTTGTCAACCTGAATAGATCCTTCAAAAAAGAACTCAATAATTTGTTGTCCTTGCTACTCACTATAAATCTTGGTAGTTCGTGCAACCTAAAAACCTCTTTGAAAAATAATTCAGCCACATGAGGTGCCTTGTACTATGAGGATATAGAAAAGAAGTGAGTGTAATTCATCAAAACGATCCACAACTACATATATGCAATCCCTATCATGAACCTTGGGTATATTGGTGATGAAATCTATGGAAATGCTTTCCCATTTTTGCTCAGGAATGGGTAAAGTTTGCAACAAACCTGTCAAATGTGAATGCTTTGAATTGTTTTGTTGGCATGTCACATATTCCCTGACATATCTCAATACATTCTCTTTGAGGCCTTTCCAAGAGAACCCCTCTCTAACTTACCTATATGTTTTGAAGTAGCTTTGATGGCCTACTAAGGGAGTATCGTGTGAGGCTTGTAAAATATTTTCCTTTAATTTCAATCTTGGCACCAAATAGATCCTACCCTTATAGAAAATGATATCATCCACAACTCTGTATCGATCATCCTATACCTATCCATCCATCACCTCACATGAAAACTTTTTCTTGGAGTACTCTACCAAAAGGTGAGATTTCCAATGTACGAAAAATCTTTATGAGTGAGCAAGCTGCTAGTTTTTGGGAAAGGGCATCTGCAACAACATTATCTTTCCCTTTCATGTACTCAATTTCAAAGTTGTAGGCTTGTATTTTTCTAACCCACTTTTTCTACTTCTCCTTTAAGTCCTTCTGCTTCAAGAAATACATGAGACTGTTGTGGTTAGTCCTTACCATAAACTTACTCCCAACCAAATATTGCCTGAACTTCACCAATGCATGCATTATGACGAGCATATCCTTATCATAGATGGAGTAAAGTCTCTTAGGTCCTCTCAACTTGCATCTCTTGAAAGAAATTGGGTGCCTATTCTGCATTAATACCGTACCTATGCCCTCCCCAAAATGTATCACACTTGAGGAAAAATGGTTGCGTGAAATCCAGAAGCGCCAACACATGGCAAGTGCTCATTATGTCCTTGCACTTGTCAAAGGCTTGTTGTGACTTCTCAGACCAATTGAAAGCTCCTTTTTTTGTAAGGTTTGTCAAAGGTGCCCCCAAATGAGAAAACCCTCTGATGAAACACCTATAGTAACTACACAACCTAAAGAACCCTCACAAATCTATAAGTGTCCTAGGCGGTGGCCAATCCAGTATTGCCTGAATCTTTTCCTGGTGGACCTATACACCCTAAGCACTAATTAAATGTCCCAAATAAAGTATTTTCTTAAGGCCAAATTCACACTTCAAGGCCTTCGCATACAAAGACTTCTCCTCCACAATACTCAACACCTCGTCCAATTTCTTAAGATGATCATCCTGAGTTTTTTTGTAAATGAGAAAGTCATCAAAGAATACCAGGAGATATTCATACATCTTGTTGAAAATGTAGTTCATGCAAGACTAAAATGTTGTAGGTGTGTTAGTCAAGCCAAAGGGAATGACTAAGAACTCATAGTTCCTGTAGTGACACCTGAAGGTCGTCTTATGAACATCCTTCTCTCTGAATATGATCTAATGGTACCCCAAGCAAAGATCTATCTTAGAAAAATACATCACATCGTGTAGATCATCCAACAACTTATCGATCCTTGGTATCAGGTACCTATTCTTGATGGTATTTTTGTTGAGAGCTCTATAGTTTATGCACATCCCCATTATCCTATATTTATTATTCACCAGGACCACAAAAGAAGAAAAGTGACTGGAACTCGGCCGTATGTATCCCATGTCAAGCAATTCCTTGATTTCCTTTTCTATTTCATCCTTTAAATTTTTAGGATGACAGTAGGGGGTGGTGATGACACGATTGGCCCCCTCCTCCAACTCAATGGTGTTCTTGAATTCTCTATCCGATGGTCGTCCTAGGGGAATCCCTCCAAATACCTTGCCATTCTTACCCAACAGTGTCTAATTGTCTATGGGATACTGTTGGTCCTCATCTAGAGTCTCCTTAGTAGTGATCAGGCATTCCACTACCTATGCTACATCACCGCATCTAACGATGCTCTCCATTCTCTTGGTTACCACTACCTTTGGTTCCCCATTTTTCATTCCCCTGAGCACAACCCTTTTTCCATCCGTTGTCTTGAACTTAAGCTCCATGGCCTAAAATTTTTGCAAATATTTTCCTAGCGAATGTAGCCATTGGATACCTAGGATGGAATTTGTATCACCCGAGTCTACCACATAAAAATTATTTGTGACTATATAATTTCCCAAGGTGACACACAATTGAGGAACCTTTTGAGTACACGTTATATTGAACCCATCTGCAACCATAACACAAAATACCTTAATGTCTTATGTAGGTATACCCTACTTTTCCACTAAGGCCGCATCAATGAAGTTGTGGGTGGCCCCATTATCTATCAGCACTGTGACACACTGACCTTGCTAAACCCCCTGACCTTGAATGAATTAAACCTTGGGGTTCCTGACATGGTAGCAATGGTGCCACTCTTAATATCCACTTGTGTCTAATCCTCCATTGAAATTTTATTCTTACTATGTTGTGCTTGTCTAGTCTCAACATTATCCTCACTGTCTGAAACAACCTCAATGAAGTGGACTTTACCCTTTCCAAAAAAAAGATGAACAAGTTCCTAGTGTTCCTTGCAATGATAACAAAACTATTTCCTTCTCAACTCTTTGTGTTCTTCTTCCACTTGCTTATTATTTTTAGGCCATTCCTTCTAGAAGGGTTTCTTTCCCTTGTCTTTTTGAGAGGAAGAAATTTTAGGTAGAAATTTGTTCTTCTGATTTCTAGAATCCATGTCCTTAGCTTTCTTGATCACTTCCTCCAATGAGGTAGGATTGAGATCTTTGAACCAACCTCTTAATGGATCCATCAAACCATCCATGAACAAAACTAACAACCTTCTTTCTGAGATATCGGTGACTAGAACAACTTGTCTCTAAAACTCAACAATATAATTATCCAATAACCCCCACTATTTTAATTGAACTAACTCCTTGAAATGGAGTTTAGGGTCCTTAACATCAAACCTCTCAATAAACCTTTCCGTAAATTTGGCATAGGAGGTAATTTGGTCATGGCCCATTGTGACCATTCCGTGATGCCACCATTCATGAGCAATTCCATCTAAATGTATGGTAGCGTACTTGATCGCTTCATCTTCATGCATATGATTTAATTGGAAATAAGTATCAACTTTCTGGACCCAAGATCGTGCTAATGTCTTTCCTAATCCATCATAATAAGGAAAACTCAATTTACCTACTTTCCTTCTGAGATATTTGTGATGCTCACAATTACCCCTATTGGGTTTGTGTCTCATTCTTAAATCAATGTAATATCAAAGGGAGATGTCATGTTGAAAACTAGGTCCTGAATCAAGCCATTCCTTTTTGAGTTGATCTTGCAATTCAATCAAATTAGGTTCATTATCCTCCTGTGGCTCAACCCTGGGTGGGAAAACTACCATCATAGGCCTTGAGCCTACATGAACAGTATGACGGTTCAGAGTTTGGTTATTAACCAAATTTTCTCCCTAACCATTGTTTCCTCCATTATGATTGTTATTATTGTTGAGCATTGTTCGCGTCATTAACTCAATCATCAGTGTCATTCTCTAGTTTTTTTCTCTTTGTTTTGTGAGAAATGCAGTGAGGAGTGCTTCCCCACTTCATTCTTCTCTCCTTTCACCCATCTCGACCTCTTTAGATGAAGAATTTGAAGAAAATAGATCAAATTCCCCCTCTCTTGCTCTTCTATTTTATGTTATATAGGCTTGATTGTTTGGATTCATAACATCTCACGTTGTTGAAGATCATTGATTTTTTTCCTTTTTTTTCTCTGATTTCACAAGCTGATAGGAAACAAGCTCTGATACCACTATAAAGTCCCTTGCTAGCTTGAAACGATAATTTTTTCCAAACACTTAATATGACATATTTCATTTGTCAATTAAATAAATGTAAACTGAGTTTGCAAAGTAACGATTTCTAAGAGAAAGTCATGGAAGTTCATTATGATTTCAATCATATAACATATTCAATCAACAAGACACTGTACTGATTTTATATTTTCATGAATAGTTGTTAATTGCAAGGTTTCTGAGTATAAGAATTGACTGATTATACAATATAGACTACCAAGAATTTTAAATCGGAACTATAACAACTCAAAAAACACCTTCTAAACTAATTTCAATGGGATTCTAAAATTTCCAAGAGCATAGTAATATTAATTAGACTCCCAAAGGCAAACAACAACACTATACACTTCATATTTCAATGTTATCTTACCCAAAAATTCACTGGTATTTAGAGGGAAAGGTGCTTATATGAACAAAGAGTTTTACAAACATATCATTCAACTGAAGCTAACATATACTAAGCATATTTGACTCACAAATATGTATACAAATTTAAAATAATGTAAATAGCTGATTTCATGTAATTTCTAGAATATGAAACCCTTCCCAAACTAGTTTCCAAAACATACATACTCAAAAAATACCCCAAGACTAATTCATGAATATATTTCACATAATTCCTCCATTTGTAGGGAAACTATTCTCATTTACAACATACAATGTGCCCAGATTTACACTCAGATCTCTCTATCTTAGAAATACAAGTGAAATCAGACTTGAGAATACATTAATAACATATGCAAGAGATATCAAACCTGGGAATTGACATTAATGGACAACAATGAGCTCAAGCTGGGTTAGAAACTGTAGAATTACTTCTTAGACCACTTACTGCAACATACAATCCTCACAACACTTTTTGAGATGTTTATAGCCCTTCAATAATATATTTTGACCTAGTAATAAATACCCACAAAAATTAGAGAAATGCATTCTCATCCACCTCAAACCCTTGACTGAATTTCATATTTGAAATAGATTGATTCTTCTCCAAATTTGGTCATTGAAAGTGACCATTAATTTTTCTTTGAAACACATGTAGAAACCTTGAATGGATTCCTCGACAATTTACAACTAGGGCAGATAGTTGCACTGTTGAAATTGGTGCCCTAGGGTTTTCAAACCCACAGACCCAAGAAACTTCAAAAAATCTCTGCAATGTAATGAGAAAAATAACTTCAAGCATAACATAAATGAACTCCTTCTTTCCCCTTTTAAAGAAATCCTTGAACTTCTAGAAATACCCAAGAAGAGCGTTCAACAAGCTTTTAATATTCCTTGATGTGACCTAATATTTTATGTTTCACTTAAGTCACTTTTGAAGATAAATTAATAAAGTGAATTTATAACCTTTATTCATTTAATTGAGTCACTTAGATTAAATTAATTAAAAATAGATTTACCCTTATGATTTAATTTAGTTAGATAACTTTATAAATATTAATTCCATACTATTCCCTTAGCTCACCTTTAGCCCTTGGGAATAAGAAGGGCTAAATGATCCGCGTGAGTGGTTATTGAGAAGGGGACATTACAAGTAGGAAGAGAAGAATTACTTCTTACTAATTGGACTTTGTTGAGTTTGACAATGTCTACCATGACACATATGACAAGAAACTCAAGAAGCAAGTCCATGTGGAGAAGAGCACTGAAAATGAGGTGGTCATCGAGATTGCAACACCACTAGTTGACAAGGATTCCAACGAGGTCAAGGTCGATGATTTCACATTGGTCAAAGCCAACCTTGGTAGAATTACAAAAGAAACTGATGTAAGCCTCTTTGAGGTTGTAGCTGTTAGCTTGAAGGAAAGAGTGACTAGAGATGGTGAAAACAAGGTAGTCCTCAAGGTTGAAAACCAAAAATTGCTGCAGTACCTCTCCAACCTCCTTCACAATACTTCAAACATCACTACCTTGCTTCCATAAATGCTATAATTACCTATAGAAAAAAATCAACTAAGTCAGTTGGTTGTTTATGGGAAACACTTGAGAGATTGGGTAGAAGAGTTCGTCACTAGGGGCAGGTTTATACTTGCAGAGATGTACCTGTTGAGGTACAATGCCCACGACCTATGCTCAAAAATTTAGGAATTAGAGCTAAGCATGGAAAAAAGGAAACCCAAAGATGAGATCATCATTTACAACTTGAGGATGGCATATGATTCAGTCACTACAGATGAAGACAAGGAGAAGCTTTTTATTTGGAGAGAACAAAAATCTTCAAGGTAAAAACATATGAAGCAATTTCTGTAGAAATGACTGAATACAGATAGAAGGTGGCAAGTGCTCTCAAGTTCATAAGAACTTTCATGTCACAAGTCCCTTGCCAATATCAATGTGAGGATGGTGAGTACATTGAGCTTGGCCTAGTGCAAACAAAATTTTGAGATCTCATCCATAGTAGTTTCAACAGTTACCCTGTTGACTGCAAGATGAGTTAAGTTGCAACCATGCCAACGAGGTTTGATGATGCAATTGTAAGGAGAAGTGAATTTCAAGATCATATTGCGGGTGGTGAGGAAATATTGTGGAGGCATCACATCGTTCAAAAGAGTATCAGTGCTCCAGATGATGAGGTAGTTAACAACTTCTTAGAGGATATGATAGCTCGAGTTGATGAGGAGTGAACTTCCAGTTGGGATGTCCTACCTTTTCCAAAGATGACATTTAAAACAACAATTTAACTTAATGCATTTTCCAAGTTAAACTTGTCATCTACCTTTCATGAATGCCTATTTTTGGAGACACCTATTATACAATGGAGTTCTTTTTAGTTCTAGATAAGTTAATTGATGTAGTCTTTCCAATTAACTATTAGTTTACTTTGTTTAGACATAGGAATACATATTGTTGATTGACAAGACTAATTGTTAACTCAAGGATATTTTATGGTTCCCTACTCCTTGAGTGTATAAATAAGAGCATCCTTGCTCATTATTTCAGAACCGTTAATACTATACAAAATTGTCGAGCCTTAGTGCCTTCAAGCTTTGCTAAAGTCAATAGTTGTTCACTTTGTTTAGTGTATTTTGGTTGATTATATGTTGTATGTTTGTATTATTCATACAATTTTCTGTCCCAAAACGTGTAACATTGTTGGAGTTTGAGGAAACAAATAATATGCCCACCCTTGCTTGGATCCAAATCTCAAGATCTTTTAATATTGTCTTTATAATCTTTATTTTGATCTACACCTCAAAAGAGCAATGAGCCTCTGAGGGAATTTTGAAAGCGAGTTTATCGTTTAATGTTATGTATTTATAAATCTTTAATTTGGTCTACACCTCAAAAGAGAAATGAGCCTTTGAGGGAATTTTGAGATCAAGTTTATCGTTTGATGTTTTACTGTCACAAACTTTATTTCAGCATACTTTTAAAAGAGCAATGAGACTTTAGATGTGTCTTGGAAGTTAGTTTGTCTAAGTTTTGTGTTAACCAAAATCATTCCCCGTTTACTTCTAAATCCTCTTTCTTTGAATTTACTCGAGGAGATGGAAGTGTTATAAGTTTAGGCCTAGTTGTAATTGAAGTTACAAAACCAGAGAAAACCTCAACTGCAACTCAAATATTTTTATGACCTTGTGCTCTTAGCTAAGATAAAAAGATAGGAATTTAGTTTACTTTTTATTTTTACACATAATCAACAAAAGAGGGAGCTTCCCCTCCTAATTTCAAGAGCAATCTAACTGTGCATAGTTGTTTGTTTCCAATACGCACACTAGAGGTGCAAATAGAAATGCCAACAAGATGTGTGACTAAATTGCTAGGAGGTATTTAGGATTGAATCTAAAGTTTCAAACTTCCTACTATATTCTCGTATCTCCCTTACATTCCATAAGATTATCACACTTACCACAATATGCCTTCTAGAGAATAATGAATTGCAAGAGAATGTAAATATGTGTACCTTTAATTCAGTCATGGTTTTTGTTGCAACAATTTTGGTGGTGCTAGCTCTAGAATCTCTTTTTCTCCGCTCCTACCAATTCCTTTCCAGTTGCTCATTAAAATGACCTTTATTAATGCTTAAGTGTATTTATAATTAATGCCCTTAGAGTCAAGGAGGAAGTATTAATGGCACACCTTAATATTGACATGTGTGAACTTTCTCTTCAACACCCACTTTTGACACTTTCTGAAATTTTAAAAAGTAACAACTCTAAAGCTCTGTTGGAGATTTGGATAGTTTTGAGAACCTCATCAGGTTCTGACATAGCCTTTAGAACCTCTTAAATCTCCCGAAAAATGATTTATTTTGAAAATAATCTTCCATAATGATCTTTGAATGAGACTTCAAGATCACTCTTGAGAGAGATTTATGAAACTTTTGGCTTTCCATAGGGTTGTGAAAACCTTGTCAATTTTTAACAACAGTTTGAAACCTATAAGAAGTTATAAAATGCCTTTCCACCACTTTCAATCTTTCAAAAGCCTTCAGTGTTGTATTTCTAATGAGAATCGATGAAACTTCGAACATGACAAGTTAAGTTCTACACTTCACATCGACTCCAAATTTGGTTATGAAAATCTTGTTGGGAGTTGATAAGGTTCTCAAAACTTAGGTAAAGGCTGACACATCATAAATTGGGAAAAATCAAACAAAGTGACATCAAAATGTCACCAAGTTAAGGAATCCTTGTTGGAACCTGACAAGGTTTTGAGAACCTCGTCGGAACTTGACAAAGATTATTAAACTCAAATTTTTGACAAGACTTAATCAAAAAGAGGTTGACAAAAAATAAGTCAATAAAGCTAATATTGATACTTGAGTTGAAGAAAATGTGATAACTTAGCAGGAGGGCTAGGGATACTTATCTCTAAACTTGGTGATGAAAGAAATGTGGAATTGTGCTAAAGTTGGGCATAATCAATTTGCCACTATCCAAAGTTGTCTCAAGTAAGTAACCGTTTAGGTTTTTTGGTGCCTCAAAATCTCTTTGGGCCAATCTCAAGTTTTGAAGGGTCAATAACAACACATGCAAGCTTGATCAAGTGCATGAAATTGTTTTACAGTGTACAAGATCAACCTATTATAATGTGTAGTTGAAAACCCATTTGCATTTGTCTTCTTGATAGATGGAATTGTCAAGGTGATATCTAATGATACCATTTAAGAGTTTGCGAACTCAATAGATGAACAAGTCCTCTTAGGTCAAACCCATTTGGTAGGCCAAATTATGAAAGATGGGTGATATCAATGACATCATTCATCAACATTCAAATGACCTATATATATAAATGCACTTTTTTTGTCCCTCTTTAGAAATCAAAGTGTGGTTTAATGATTTCTCTTTTCTTTCCATTCTCGTACTTTCTAGATGTATTTTAAATAAACAAAAGAGTACCTTTAAATATCATGATATAACATGTCACACAAACATGTGTCAAGTGGGCACACAAAGGCTAGTAGGACATGAGAAACTTGGAACTTGAATTTGAATATGATGAGGGTACTCCCCTTACAAAACCACACACACACAACTAAACAAGAGAGATAAACAAAAAGTGTCAAAATAAATAATTGCTTTCTATTATCTTGATGAAGTGAAATTACAATACTCAAAAAATAACATACTACAACCTCATGGACCTTCTCATTACAAAAATCTGTAAGCCAAAAACCATGATCTGCACCATCAGAGCTCCCCTCTATAACCCATGTTCTCCCTCTTTATCCAAGAAGTGTAATTGCCTTAGAATATTCTAGGAGTAACCCCATTTTGGCACCAGAAGTTCCACTACCTATTTCTTGTTCTAGAAGTTTTTTATTTTTATTTTATATTTTATATATTTACAACTTCTTGAGGTTATAACTTTCGATCCAACTGTCAAATTTTCAATTGTAATATATCGTTGGAAAGCTTGTGAAGATATCTATAACTATAGTTTGTTGGGTCTATTTTGCTTTTTTAGGAGCACCTAGGTCATCAATGGAGGTCAATCAACTACCAGGTGTCAGAAACAAACATTCAAGCACTTGACAGAAGCTGCTAATGATGAACCCACACAAAAAATGGAGAACGAAGAAAGGAAGTTGTCAAAGTTGAAAAATGTGAAATTTTGACTAAGTCTGCCAAGCTTAGGCGCCCCTGTCAAGCATAGGTGCCCATACCTTCATGCCTTAGAAAAATTTTCATCCTCGATAGAAAGGCAAAGAAAAGCACGTCAAACAAAGGAGAAATTTGAAAATCTCAAAAAATATTCTAAGTCTGCCAGTCATGGGCGCCCCAGAAGAAGATAGGCGCCCAACTTTCCAAGGCATCAGGTGATGGAATTAGGGTTTGTGCTCCCAAGCAATATTGTTCAAATTCTTCTCAGCTCCGTAGCGAGTCTATCAAGTCAGTCATTTGACGAATCAATCATCTAGAATTTGAGATTGATCGAAGAGGTCTCAACCAAGAAGCAAAATGCAAATCATGAAAAATGAAAAAAATATTCTAAGTCTGGTGAACATAGGTGCCCCAGAAGAAGATAAGTGCCCAGCCTTTTTGAAGACCTAATCTAGCAGTTAGGGTTAGCAAGTATGCTCAATCTCTTCAAGCTTATGTCAGCTTCACAGTGGATGTCTTCGTCAGATCAACAAACTTGGCAATCGTCGATGAATTCGGGTTGAACAAAAGACACAAAATGAAGGGTCAACTTTGAAGGTTAAAAATCTAAAAAAATGGCTAAGTTTGGTGAAGTTGCGGCCCTAGGAGAAAGGTGCCCAATATTTTGGAGGTGTAAATCAGTGAATTTGTAGACGAAGCCTCTAGCATGACCTCTTCAGTTTTGACCAAGCTTGCCAACACAACCATCAGCTCGATCATCGGAGTCGACAATGATCAAATACTAAAGGCGGAACAGAAAGGTAAAACCATTGAAAGTCACAGAAGTCAAAAGAGATGAAAAATACAAAAAGTATTCAACTCTGGTGAAGTTGGGCGCCCTAGCTAGCTGAGGGTGCCCAAGCTTTTGATGCCTCAAATCAACTTTTTGCAGATGTAACTCCCAGAAGACCTCTCTCGAAATCCTTCAAGCTATCCGACTAGTCCAACCATTAGTCTATCGGAGCTTCGAATCATCTGAAATGGCAAGATCATCTGAAAGAGAGGAGATAAGCTTGAAACCTGAAAAATGTGAAAAAATGGTTAAGTCTAGTGAACATGGGCACCCTTAGAGAAGATAGGCGCCTAGGGTTTGGAGGCCTCAGATGGCAGTTTCAACAGTTGTAGTCTCCAAGATCATCTCGTTAGATTCTGCCAAGCTATCCAATGGAGTAGTCAGCCAGCCGATTTGATCAGTTTAGCTCCCAAAATCGAGAATTCTTTAGAAGATCAAAAAACAAGCAAGAACTTGATAACCACAAAAATGGCTGACACTGAGGAATATGAGCACCCCTGGAGGAAATAAGCACCCATCATTTTGAAGGTCAAAACAAAGTTTTTATCAAAAGTTGACTCCGAGCAAACTTATTCAGATTCACTTAGGCTTTGTGATGAAACATTCAGCTCATCCATTGGATCAATCTGGAAGCCAGAAATAAGGATCAAACTTGGGTTGAAAACTCCAAAAAATGACTAAGTCAGAAGGATAGGCACCTTCAGTCAAGAAGGGTGCCCAAAGAGCCTTACCTTAGCCAAATTTTTGAAATTTTCAAGTTTCAAGGAGAAAACAAAAACGTCCAAGTTCAATGAACAAGCTCTAGGCTAGGGTTTGAAAGTTTTAAAGCTAAGAAAGCAGATTTTTCAAACAAAACTTATTTAAGGCGTCTTTATCCTTCATTCTTCAAAATTTCTTGTAGGTGGCGCCCAAGGAGAAGAAGAGAAAACACATAATTTTCTTCAAACATAGGATTCGAGAGCCAAACCCAATGTTTATTCAGAGTTCATTACATTTTCCAGATCAACATTTAGAGAGGCTTCTTTTGCTTGTGCTTTTTCTTTGAGAACATCAACTTTCTGAAGGAGGAAGTCAAGCTTTTTCATTTTCAGTGATTTGGGTCATGTCAGCTTTTGGCTCTAAACAACTTTGAAGAAATTTCAGATTTCGAAAAACTTGCTTTTTCTTCGCATGTCCTAGAAAACATCAATATTTTCAAAATTTAATCATCTAGGTCCTTCTCAAATATTCTTTTGAATAAAACCCAAGTCACAATTTTTCAAAAAAATTTCAAGTCCTAGGTTTTGCTGCTTTTTTAATCACTCTTCAAGATTTTCAACATCTGATCAAAAGGGTTCATCCAAAATGTGGTTCTGAACAAAACCCAGGTGCCAACTTTTTCATGTTTTTTATGAGGAAATTAGAGTTTGTTGCTTTTTCAATTTACACTCAAAATTTTCGAAAACGGATGATCTGGGTTTGCTTGTAACAAAATTTTGAACAAAACCCATATCTTAAAATAATTTTTTAAAAATTCACCCGTTTGAAGAAGAAAATCAACAAGCTAAAAATAGAAAGTGTGTAAAAACTTGTCTAAATATAATCAAGTTTACAGTCAATTGTCAAGTTTTTCGACAAAGAGGACTATCCCATCGAATTCAAAACCAAGCCAATGTTTAATCATGATCGTCTCAAATCATGATTCAATTTGAGTGCTTTGAAGGACATAGGCCATGTTGCAGTCGAACATCTTGGTCATTTTGGGTTGTTTGTAGCCTCAGGCAATGTTGAGAAGTGATCTGAGCAAAAGGACAAGTATTGGGAAGAGTTGTAAAAAGAGTTGTAAAATACTCTTCCTTGGGAGAATCAAGAGAAGTGTCAAAAGTATAAAGTTGCAGAGTCGCCAATTTATCAATTAGTGAAGTCATCTTTTGGGGCAACGATGTTTTTCAAGAATAGAGCTCATAAAGAAGCTGAAGATGTCAAAGATATTCTAAGTTTGATTGCAAAAGGGGAGAAGATCCTAGAAAAAATGGAATATGGCTAGAGATAGTATTAACGCACCTGACAAAGATTCAGTTTCCTGCTTTTTAGCGGATGTGATCGAGACATAAAGTAGCTTTCATCTAGAAGCTTTCTTCCTAGCTTTCTTTCTATTCTCGTCTTAATTCTTATCCTCTTTGGAGAAGAGAAAGAAAACAATGTAATAGTTGGCATTTCCTATTTTCCATGCTTTCTTAGTCATAGATGTTTATCTTCTTCAGTTTTAGAAATAAAGCGCTTGCATATTGGCAAGCCCTAGTTGTAAAAGCAAGGAGATTTTAGGGTTCCCTACTCCTTTGCTTGGTTATAAATAAGGGCAACCTTGCCCAGTTTTCTTTAACCTTGCTTGTGATAACAAATTGCTGAGCCTGTTTTTCCTGCAAGTTGTTATTATTTAGTTTCAGTTCACTTTGTGTTAAGAGCAAGTTTGCATGTCTCTTTTAGCTACAAATCCTTGTTTAGTGCATGTATCTGGTGTTAAGTGTTAATTTGGTTTGATCGCATGTTGCATGCATTTTGCTACAACTTGTTGTCCCAGAAGTGTAATCTCTTATGCCCGAAGTTTGAGGAAATAAAGTCTTGTGCTTGCTTTGCTGCCCTAATATAAAGTCTCAAATTTTCGTCTATTGTGTTATGCTTATATGATCTCCATTTCCACTTGCATTGAAAATCAATAAATGTATGTTGGAAGAAAGTTTATCTAAGTATCTATGTCAAAGAATCAAACTTTGTTCATTTCTAACTCTCTTGCTCTACGTTTACCTAAGAAGTTAGAAACATCATTAGCGTAACTTAGTTGTAGTTGAGAGTTTTTACTAAAGAGAAAACCTTAGCTGCAACGTCAAGACTTCTATAACCTTGTGTTCTCACAGTTGAAATAAAAGATAGGCAAATTAGCATTAGTTTACTTTATTTTAGCAAACTCAACAAAAGAGGGAGCTTCCCCTCTGAATTTGAAGGGCAATTTATTGCACATAACTGTCTGTTTCCAAGCCGCATTCCAGAGGTGTGATTTGAAACGCCAACAAAATTCAACTAGAATTCAAAGTTGCGATTACGAATAGAGTTCAATTAGGATTATACTTAGGGTTAAAATATAATTATAGTTAGATTAGGGTTAGGGTTAGAGTACGAAATATATTAGAACTATAACTAGAGTTATGTTTATAATTTGAATTAGGGTTTTAATTAACACTAAGGCTAGATTATAGTTAAGAATGGGGTGAGGGTTAGGGTGATGATTACAATTATCATTAGAATAGAAATAGGTTTAGCATCAAGTTTAGAAAAGGGTTAATGCTAGCTTTAAAAAATATTAAAACTAGGGATATAATTAGGGTTAGGGTAAAGATAAGGTTTAAGGAAGATTAGGGTTAAAATAGAATTACAGTTAGATTTAGGGTTATGGTTAGGGTTAGAGTTAGAATTAAAGTTAGCATGAGAATTAACATTAGGGTCAAAATTAGGGTTAAGGTTAAAAATACAATTACAATAGTCAATAGAGTTACACTTAGATTTTGAGTTATTGTTATGGTTAGATTTAGAATTAGGCTTATAATTATGCTTAGGATTATAGTCAGGGTTAGGGTTATAGTTAGAATTAGGATTTTTATTAGGGTTAGAATTAGATTAAGGATTATAATTACGATTAGGGTTAGAATTAGGATAAAGGTTAGGGTTAGAATTAAGATTCGAGTTAGGTTTCTAATTAAGGCCAACTTAATATTAGGATTGGATCAATGTTGGTGTTAAGTTCGATTAGGGTTAGGGTTAGGCTTAATGTTAGGGTTAGAGTAAGGGTTCAATTAGGGTTAAAGATAGGTTAGGTTTATGATTTAATTAAGGAAAAACTTGGGCTTATAGTTAGGGTTATATTCAGGGTTTAATCAGGGTAAGGTTTACTATTAAAGCAAGGTTAGTGTTAAGGTTTAATTAGAATTAGAGTTAATGCCAAGTTTAGGTTTAGTGTTAGGGTTCAATTAGGATTAGTTTTAGGGTTAAGGTTAGGCTAGGGTTTTATTTAATTAGGTTTGGTGTTAGGGTTAGGGTTAGAGTTTACTTAGACTTCTAAGGTTCCATTAGATTTAAGGTTAGGGTTACCTAATCCTAATATAATTAGGGTTCAATTATGGTTAGAGATATTAAATATAACCCTATTTATAATAATAGTAACCTTAGAGTTAACCCTAACACAAATGTTGATTCTAACCCAAATTGAAACCTTCATCCTAACTCTAAGGATAATTGCAACCCCAAACTTTATCTAGAAACCCTAATTATAATAAAATTAACCCTAACCCTAATTGTAACCCTAACCCCAACCCTAACTCTAATTATATATCTAACCCTAATCCTAACACTAACCATAAATGTAACTGTAATCTTAAACCTAAATCTAACTATAACACTAATCCTAATTATATCACTAACCCTAACTCTAACCCTAATCATAATCCTAGCCCTCTATCTAACCCTAATCATAATTCTAAATATAATCCCAACCCTAATCCTAACTCTATCCCTAACCCTAATCTTAACCCTATCTCTAATCCTAATCCTAATCCCAACCCTAATCCTTAACCTATCTCTAACCCTAATTATAATACTAAAGCTAACACAAACCCTAATCCTAATTCTATTTCGAGCCCCAACCTAAACCTTAATCCTAACACCAACCACAACTTTAGTCTCAATTCTATCTCTAACCCTAAACCTAACCCTAACCCTCATCCCAATAATAAAATTATTCCCAACCTTGACCCTAATTTTTTATCTAACCTTAATCACTACATTAACCCTAATGTTATCTCTAACCCTAACACTATCCTTCATCCTAATATTATCTCTAATCCTAACCTTAACCCTATTTGTGATGATAACTCCAACACAAATTCTAATTCTATCTCTAACCTTAATTCTAACCCTAACAATTGTGATATTAACTTAACCCTAATTCTAACCCAAATCTAATCCTAATTAGATCTCTAACCCTAACCCTAACCTTAATCCTAATAATTTTTGTCTTCCATGTTGCGTTGTGAATGCTACTAGCATATATATATATATATATATTATTAATAATATATATAAAAACATTGAGAGATATTCTTCTCGAGGTGTCTAGTTTTTTAATAAATAATATATATAAAAGTGCAATAGACACCTCAAAAAGGATATCTCTCGTTGTTTTTAAATATATTTTTAATATATATATAGTTGATGTAAACAATGTCGTTCTTCAGCTTTCAGCTAAAATCCAAAGTGGAAGAGTAGATTAACTTTGTGGGATTCTAAACTAAGTTTCTATTAACAAAGCTTTCTTTAAAATTGCCAACCAATGGCAAGTATGTGTCCATCGCTTTTTCTATTTTCTAGTTAATCCAAATTGTCCTATTTCTTTGAACATAAGGATTTCCATAGCTCTTGTTCATTGTGCAATGGTGGTGGCAGTGGATCAAACTGGGAAGTGGGAATTATATGCACATGGTTTTATCAATATTCACTTCATATTAGTCTGGCTAGCAATATTTCATTCACTTTTTACAATGTAAATTTATGGAAATATGGAAGGAGGGGGATATAAGCTGCACATATTACATTCAATTAGTATATGAGGATCACCAATGGCTGCTCCAAGACTCAACAATGTCATGTGGTAAAAAAGGTTACCCAGGTTTGGATATCCTTTATGTTTCAACTTTTTCATCTGGGAGAAATTTGAAAGCCCTATTCAAATAGCTCAAAATGAGGTAGTCATAATCCGTCTAGGTGTTGATGCAAACTATAGTCCTTCAATTGATAATGATTACAAATTTTTCTATGCAAGGACAGTGTGCTGTAGGTTGCACACTAAAAACCTTGCGGAAAAAAAAAATTAGGCTAATTGGTTAAGGTAAACAAAATCCTTTTTGTGTTACAAAATACCTATTGAAAATGTTGGTATCACGAGTGAAGCGGACCTCATAAACATGATGATTGTCATATTGAAATACATTCAAAAGCCAATATGAACTATCCACTGCCATAATGCTGCAAAGGCTGCGCCTCTATACAATTTATATGATACAAAGCACCTGAAGGTCTTTCAGTATAAAGGTAGATTTCATTTATATATAGCCCAAATTGACGTCATTAAGAGAGAATAATAAACTCAACAAGCACAAAACAATTTTCCTCTGCAGTTAATGATGGGAAACCGAATGGCTGAAATTTCTCGCTGAAAGAAATGACAGTTCTAGCTGAGGTGGATGAAATGCCTAGCTTTGGTTAAAGAACAGGGTGTCAAAATCACTGTTTACCAAGCCCAAGTTCAGTGCTAATCAATCGCAACAATACCTGGACAAGCTCACGCACCCTTGATTCCCTGTGCAAGAAAAGAACATATATCTTCTGGTGATTAATAAGTTGAAATGAAGCATCAAGAAAATGGACGAGGAAAATATAGCAATAACAAGGCTCACCTGCAAACAACAAGTTCACAAAGAGTTGGAAAAAGTATAAGCAAATGAGTACGCTCCACTTCACCAGTTTTATTCCGTGCCCCTTTGTTTACTACTATTGGTATCTCCAGGACAGAGGCTGTGCTTGGGTGCAGAACAAGTCTTGCTGATTCCTGGAGTACATAAATCAATTCTTCTACCCTTACTGGTGGCAATGGAGTTTCACCTTTTTAAACAATAAAATAACAAACATTTAGAAGGAATTCAAAAGAAAAGAGATAATAACGCGTTAATATATAGGAGATAATATTCTATCAATTGAACATCATAAGTGTTGAAAGGCCTAATATACCAGAATCATTTTCATCCGTAACAAATTGATGTAGTATAAAATCACATCTGCTTGTGAGAAAAGGGAGTGCAATTTGACTTATTGTCAATCTTGAAGTATCCCAATGAGTCCAGAATTCATAACTGTGGCACAACGAGAATTGTTAAGAATGGGCACAGAATCAATAGCAGATTTCTTCACACCAAGACATTTTCATTAGATGATACATGCAAAACTAAATTCCTCATGTTGCCTACGCAAAAATACTAAATCCAAAATTTTTCCACTAGAATCATCGCTAACATTCAAATTGAGAGTCTTGGATCTTATTGGAAACTTGTATGGCACAGATACATATAACTATCTATGAAAAAGGAAGCAAGGGTGTAGTTTATGTGAAAAAAACATAGCAAATGGAGACATTTATGCACATAGGCTATCATAGATATGTGGGGATATCTCATTGGAAAATGACAGACATTCATAATCCCTGATCTCTGGATACATAAGGACAAAGACTGTATATTTATAAATTGATGATGTCATAAATTAAAATCAAAATAGAAAATTATATTAGTGTTTAATCTATTACCAACATGCTTTTCAAAATAACATGATTTAAATATTAAAAATGCTAATCATTGGATTTTTGAGCTCAATTCTTCTTGTTTAACTATTATGAAATGCAAAGATGCATCAACATTGAAGTCTAACTTAGTGAAGTGTAAAAACATATTAAATGGAGTAACTAGAAAGCTATGTTCCACGACGTTTCGGGGACGAGGATGGGGACGCGGATGGGGATGGGGACGGGGATGAGGATGGGGGGATGGCAGGGGATGTGTTTCTGGGATGTTTCCTAAGGGGCAAATTTTTAGGGGATGGCAGGGGACAGCGACATACAAAATACATATATATATATATGTATATATGATTTTTTCAAAATTTATTAATATATTAGAGAGAGAGAGAGGGAAAGAGAGATACATATGTCAATAAATTAATAATTGATAACAACAATATCAATATGTAAATAAATCGCGAGAGTAGTACTATAACAGCATAAGAAATGTCATTAAAGCATTATAAAATTTATTACAGCAGTATCAAACATCAATAAAACCATGGTCTGTCAATATCTAAATGTCTCAAACATGTAACCAAAAGTCTCAAAGTTCAAACATGAAAATCAAAATATCAAATACAACAGTCTACGAAATTAAGGCTCATTCGGGCTATGAATATCCAAAGACTCGGAACTATATATATTCTGACTTTTGGTCAAGGAAGATACAAATAAAGATATATTCATTAAGAAATACTCTTTTCTCAAGCTGTGTGCTAACTATTTACTCTATATAATCATCACTTTTTTTGTTCTAAAAATATTTGTCATATGTATCGAAGAGTATAATACAACAGTCTACGAAATTAAGGCTCATTCGGGCTATGAATATCCAAAGACTCGGAACTATATATATTCTGACTTTTGGTCAAGGAAGATACAAATAAAGATATATTCATTAAGAAATACTCTTTTCTCAAGCTGTGTGCTAACTATTTATTCTATATAATCATCACTTTTTTTTTTCTAAAGTATTTGTCATATGTATTGAAGAGTATCTATATTATATCACATTAGACGAAAGTAAATTACATATTGAAAAATACATCAATTAGCTACATTAGGTCCATAAAAAACTTCTCTCCCAAAGATGTCTTGTTTTGATTTAAACATTACATAATGCGGAACATTCAAAATTTATCCTATTCTTGCACTTTGTAGGACTTTATCGATTTCTCATACCACCTTTTGTATGATCGACAATTTGGTTATTGTTAATTATAGCTTTCATGATAATCCCTTATCTTAACGGTGGTATCAGAGCATGTAGGTAGAAGTTTAAAAAACTTTTAAAAAATTGATTTTTTTTATTGTTTTTTAATGTTCGAAGCTCTCAGCCTGCTAGCCGTCCTCGGTACGATTGGGGACGTTTCCAATCCGTACTGGGGACAGGGAACTGTCCCCAAACTATCGGAAACGTTTCCTGGCATTTCCTATGAATTTTGTTGTTTCGGGGATGGCAAGGATACATCCCCTTTGTGTCCCCATGTCCCCGGGACAACATAGGACGAGGACAATAGGTTTTGGGGCAGGGGACGTGTCCTCGTGTAACACTGCTTTTTTATTCTGAAGATATTCCCAAGGGAAGCTCTATTCCATTTTTTGTATTCCATTTTTTGAGTTTAAATTTGACAAATTGAAGTCTCTTAGAAAAAGAATACATGGCTAATTGAAAAGTTGGCTTCCCTTCCAATCACCACATTTCCATGAGTTTGGGCAAATGAGCATCATGAAGCCACATAAGCTGAAATTATAAGGAGACTTTTTAGGGGCAAAGAAGAGTGAAGAGGAAAATTTAATGGGTTAGTGATCTAACCCTTTCCACCCTAGAATTTTTGAACAAGTAGACCAAGTGCTATCCATCCAATGATTTGAGACCAAAAACTTGTCTAGTCTTTCAAAAATGGCAACAGTCCCACATCTTCTATTATAGCATGTGAAAAGACCATTTATCAGCTTAAGATCAACTAGATTGAGAAAATAAACATTATCACTCAGCAAATTTGCAAACGGCCCAACGAATTTGTTCCACCTATTTTCTCCTCAAGGCTACAAATAGCATTGAAGTCTCCAACAAGAACCGAAGGGAGAGAGGGAGCAAAAGAGCAAATGTATCAATTTGAGACCAAACTAACACCTTACCAAGATAATCCATAGGGCATAAGCATTTATGAAGAAAATAATTTCTCCTACGTCAAAACAAGAAGCAACCACAAAGATTGAATATCTCCCAATAGTCCACCAAACTAGTAGAGCTTACAAGAATCCCATAAGCAAGAAAGTCCGCCAGCAGTGCTTTCAACACCTACACATTGGCATTGGCCCCTTATCCAAATCTTGGAGGCAAGACATGACATATCCTCCAAAAATCGCTGTCTCTTGAAGAAAAACAATGTTTGGTCTATGTTCTTGAATCAAAACTCGAGTAGCCTTTTGTCGAGGGATGCTACCTAGACCCCTAACATTCTATGATATCACATTCATTTTTGAGATGCACTAAAGTGAGTATTTAGTGTTTTGATAGGACTATATTCAACTAGTGACTCTTTCTTCCTTCTTGCTTTTGAAATTTTCTCACTTTCCTCGTTTTTAATAGTTTTCTGTTGAAGGCCTAAAATAGAAGAGGCTTTCCTTTTGCCATCATCTTTGGCTTTCCCTTCAAGAAAGGAATCTGCAAAAGACTGATAGTCATTTAGTTCTAAAGCTCCTTCCATTGTAGTGGAATCTATTTCAATTATAGCCAATCCTTGTCCCATCTATGGTTTCTCAATTTGAGGCATAGTCTTGGTAGAAGTATCTCCTAGTTGTGAAGAGCTAAGCATATATTCTTCTGATAATAATTTCGCTAGGGTAGAGATAGTACTTGTAATGTCCCCTTTTGGTGCTTAGCCAATTCGTAAACTTCTAGCCAGTTTCCAAGTCTTCCAAAGGCTAACCGGTTAGTTAGGGAGAACTCCAACATTCTTGGAGAAGCATTTGATTAGTCTTGCAAAGCAATTGTTCTTGGGTTTGAGGTCAATTGGTTAGTTGGAGCCCTTAGATGCTTTCAAAATCAAGTTTTGACCTTTTGGGTACTCTCCAAACTTCTTGGAGGAGGAGACTATTTATAGTAAGTCACCAAATTGGCTTCTATTATTCACCGATTGCCTCAGTATTATATTTGCATGGTCAAATTTGGATTCCGATATTTTCGGATTTTTCGCAACTTGGGGTGTAATAATTACACTATTCACTTGTTATAATGTTTTATCAATATTTTGATAACTTAAGTGTAGTATATTTTCGAAAAGGTATTTTAATTCCCCTTTTGGACACCTAGGAGAAATAAGGGGGTCTTGCACATGAAAAAGGTTTTATTTTATTTTAAAAGGGAATTTGATGGAAAAGATGATTAAACGTTTGCACATAATGAATTATTTAATTGAAAGCAAAAATGTTTTTTTGGAAAAAGTAATGAAAAAACAAAAAGACTTTTTCGAAAAAAACAAAAATAAATGTTTTTCAAAAGTAGCGAAAAAGAAAAAGGCGCTTTTTTGAAAAAGCAACAAAAAAACAAAAAAAAAAAAACGTTTTTTTCGGAAAATGCAACGAAAAGACTATAAAAGGTGTTGGGGGCTCATTTCGATATGCTAAAGATTACACATATTGTTATGCTGCTGGATTGAACCTGCAAGTTCTTCCGAAAATTGTGTGAGGACGAAAACCCTCATTTGATTCCTAGTTTCATATTTAAAAGATAATCCCTAGCTATTGGAGTGGTTCTATTTTGGAACCACATTGTGCTTTAATGGAGTTCCAATTCCAAGGTTTCAAAAAGAAGATAATTCAAGGTACTTTGATTGAAGACTTTGGGATTTAAGTTTTAGTGAATGTTTGCAAAGATTTTGTCTACATATGGAAGTGATTTGGTGAAGCTTTTTGAGTTTATATCTCATTGTCTAGATTGTAACAGAAAGGTTTCAGACCTCTTTCAAACCTGCACCAACCATCTATTTGCCAATCTTTGAGCTTGCATTCATTGTGGGTGTGTGTGAGAGTGATTTGGTGATTTTTTTTGAGTTTATATCTCGCTGTCCAAACTATAACAATAGGGTTTTAGACCTCTTTCAGACCTAAACCAGCCATCTATTTGCCAGTATTTGAGGTATATTTCTTAATTCTATGATGGGTGGTTAGTTCTTGGATTTTGTGATACATGTGAGGATGTTCTATCAATTTCTTTCATGACCATACTTGTAACAACAAATACATATCTTGAATTTAGAAGTTTTCAAATGAACTAACATTGTAACACTAAGTGGTAGTACCACTAGTGAGTTGCTCTTGGTATTTTGTTATTCAAATTTCATCCCACTGAATAAGTGGCTTATTGGTTCTCACTCATGGCTGAAAAGTAGAAGAGTTGCTCTAGTTTATTGTATTCACTCACAGCTAAAAAGTGGGAGTTGCTCTTTCTTGTTGTATTCGCTCACCACTAAAAGGTGGAAGAGTTTGTTTGCATTTTCAGCACTTTATAATCTTTCCCACTAAAAAGTGGAAGTGTTGGCTAACTCCATTGAATAAGTGAATACTACTTTCAGCTTCTTAATTTCAAAAGAATTTGTAGTCCCGTACAGTGTATGCTCTCACCTCACCCACATTGGGAATTTGGTGATCAGAAAGTGGAAAGGAAGTGCTTGACATTTCAAGTTGTTTTGAGCTAACAAGATTTTCAAATTTCTTTTAAGGATGATTATTACAATACTAGAATCCAAATGGTTTAATTATTGGCTATATGGGACCTTGACATGATCCATTGCCTACACTTCTTCAAAGCTTTCCAAAACATCAAATTTGTTTCTAAAGATTCCTCAAGCACTATCCTTTTGTTGTCAATTCATATTCTTCTCCTAAGCACATGATTTTCACGAATGAATCCATTAGCATCTAGAGCTTCAAAAGAGATTGGATTTTTTCCCTTCACCTTTGAATTATTTGTCTGCAGTTCAAGATTTGGATGAGGGGGACTACCCTTGAGCTTTGAGCAATTCCTTTGCAAATGTCCATATTCATGGCACACCCGACATTGGAAAAGTAAAGCTTCATTGTAATGTCCCCTTCTTGCACCTAATCAATATGAGCATTCCATTAGACTATTCTAGGGTTCTCGTAGGCTAAGTGGATATGGTTAAGGGACTCGGATCCTATGATGAGCTTTGTGGAGGTTTTATGAGTTTTCTAGTAGAGTAGCTATTTTTAGTTATGGCTATTTTAGTACATTCTAGTCGGGCTCCAATTGGGTTAGTTTGGAGATTTGAGTCACTATTTTTAGCAAATTACTAATTTTAATAAGTATTATTTTTAGCACCTGGTCTTGGCCTCTATTCTTCTAACAGTTCAATGCAGTTCTTTCTAATTATGGCCTTGGTGAGTTCTAATGGTGGTCGAATTAATATTTGATTTATGTCACTTAAGTTCTCTTTTATAAAGTTACTTTATAACTTAATTGAGGGTGGCGTGTTCATGAAATGTCCCCTTGTTCCACACCTAGGAAAATGGTCACTTAGGGTTGTTTTAAAAGCAAGTTATTGCCTCCAACGATGAACACCAAGTTTGAGGAGGTATAAGGTAAAGTTAAATATTTTTAATATGGAGAGCTCTTGAAGGGGGCGCATACCTCTTGGAGGGAAAATGAGTTTGAAATTTGGTTGCCCTAATTTCTCCATTCTCTATATATTCCTGATGGAGCTCTCATTTGAGCATCTTGGCTTTGACAAGGTAAGGTTATGCTACTGGAATGCCAGGTTTCATATTTGCTAGTTGGAGGACGAAACTCTTCACTAGTTAGCTAGTTTCAGTGGTGAAAGACCCACCCTAGCTGGTTAGAGATTAGTTCATCGTATCTTTCAAAGGTTTTGCTAGTTGGGTGATTATTTGGAGGTGAAAATATGAAAATATATTCCATATTTTGATATGGGTTTTAGAGTTTTGGCTTGGTGTGTGGTTTATGACATTTTGTTGTGAGTTTGAAGCTGATTAAATTCATTTCCTGAGGTCTGATATGAATTTTCCGAGTTCTGGAAATTGCTATTTCTGAGTGGCTGGGAAGCACAAAACAGTTCATATCTCTATGGTGTGAAAAGACATCTTTTTGGGTATCGATCCAATGGATTCCTCATAGCCAGGCGCCCCATTTTGACTACTCATTTGTTGTATTTTCTTGAAATCTGATTTTTGGGATCAAATCACCCCTCCTAGGGAGTCATGCCATTCCTTGTTTATTGGTCTTCAGACTGAGTTTCGTACCTGCAGCATTTAAGGAGTCTGTAATCTGCATTTTGTGGTGTCTTGGCATTGTATCATGGCTGTTCAATGAGAAGGGTCAGCTGAAGATTGGTTAGCACTTGTATTAGCCTCTTTGTGAGGAGTTCGGGAATATGCTGTTGTTCATTTTATGACTGAAAGGTGCATTTTATGGACTGTGAAGAGGTCTGATATTTACCTCTTTAATCTGAATTTTAATTGTGAACCATCTCTACTGTTATTGTGGTTGAATTATCAAACATTTGATATTATGCAAGCTATTGCAATGATATGTTATTGACAATGAATGCAATTTAAATGTTAAATGAAACTTGGAAACCAAACACTTCTGCATTTCCATCTTCTTTAAAGCAAAACACAAAAAAAAATCAGGGGTGACATCACATTCATAGTCTATTTGTTGAATCCAGTTCATACTACCCAACCTAATTTCCAAAGAATCTAGAAGGGGGTTATTTAGATATATCTCAACACAAAGATGGGCAAAAGTAGCTACCTTTCAATTTAGAGTATGTTGAAACTTGAGACAGTCCCAAAGGTTTACCAATAATCACTGCAATTGATTGAAGGATGTCCTATCTCCAAAACTCAATTGGAAACCGAGGAAGATGAATCCATACAGGGATCTTAGGTGAAAGTTCATCCATTTGATCAACCCAACATGCCAAGGTTTGATAAAAAACCAACTCGGTTATGGAAATATTGCCTACCTTCAAACACCATGTTTTGATTTGCCATTTTGGTAGACACCAAGATGAAAACCATTTACAGCTAAAATAATCTCCATATCCCCCTCTATGTTCCGATTCTTATGGACCCAAGATTCAATAAATAGCATCAAAATGCAGATTCCCATAAATTTGCATATAAGAACATGTTCAGATAAATATAGGAGATCTTTTGTGAAAGAGTTTGGATTAATAACTAAAAATCAGCCTATCCTTGCTCCTCTCAAGACAACCATTGAAACTCACACTTTTAGAAGATCGAAGTTCAAATCTCGAATTTTTCATCGCATGCAAAAGAAAGTGAACCGTCTTTTCATTGCTAGAACAAGAGGAGCCCTCTGTATTGAGAATATCTTTAATAGAGAGGTTTGGGGAATCCCCCAAACCCCCTTCTGGCACCATGCAGGTCATCACATTGCCCAACACCACCAGTGGGAAATATAACCACCAAAAAACTTCTAAAAAACTAGGAGAAATGAACAGTTGTGCCCTACCACATTCTTTGCACACCTCCACACATGAGATTGTCGAAGAAAGGAAAGGAAAAAGGTTGAAAAACACAAGCTGCTAGGCCTACAATCATTGCAAACCCTCACCCAAGTGCTCCGTCCATTGGTCTATTGTTCATAAATATTATGTATAAATACACATTTATTTAAACAAATAAATATTAATTTATTTATTTAATAAATAAAAAATATTAAATTATTTATTTAAAAAAATTAAAAATATTAATTAATTTATTTAAGTAAATTAAAATTTGAAATCTAGGAAGTAAAAATCATAAAATCTAATAAATCAAATAAAAGTAAAAAATAAGACACCAAGAAAAGAATAATACATAGTTTACATACTCGGAATCGGAGAGTACTCGACAAGCCCAAAAAATTTGACTCGAGGAAAAATCGGGAAATACTCGACAAATATTTGGCAAATACTTGGCAAATACTCGGCAAATACTCGACAAATGTGTGGATATTTATGTATGTGTATACTCAGGACTGCACTATGCACACATACATATCGATAAACATACACAGGATGCCAAGTTTGCATGCATATACACACACAGACATATTTATACACACATTTTGCGAGCTACTGGCGATTACTCGTTAATTTGACAGGAGAAAATCTATCTGCATACTGCCCGAGAGTAAAAGCAGAAATTACTCGGCATGCAAATTTTTTGGAGATTACTCGGCTACTCGGAGAGTAATCAAAGAGTATGTAATCTATGAATATATAATATAAAAGATTTAAAAAGGTAAATGAAATAATATATAAAGTGAATAGTCAGAGAAATGAAATAAAATATGGCTTGAACTACAACGGAAAATGAGAGAAAATCTACGTAAAGTAATAAAGTGAAAACAAAAAAAAATGGGAGATGAATACAATAAATAAAGATTATTGGGAATGATATTAGATTAAAATATTCTCAGTGTTAGAGGTGAAATAAAATTAAATGGTAATTTTAAGTTTGTTGCACACTATCTCCTTGACTCTTTGTCGTGGTTTGTAAAGTACCCTTCTTGGATGGTATGGAATTTTTGTGATTATTCTTTAGTTTGATAGATATACTATTTTATCAAACTCGGAGCATAAATATATATGTGTTTTGATTGACTTTCAATGTGTGAAGCAAATACAGATATAAGAATAATTACTAAGACATTTCAACTTCAGAGATGACAGATTTGTAATAAATAATTGCTCATAAATTATAATCAGACTTAAACGAAGTCAGAATAATCAATAGAAAGCAGTTTACCACATCCCAAATGCTATATCAGACCTTCACATTACAACCTGAGTTTATATTTGCAGCAGAGGCATTACATACATTGCCCAGAATGGCAACAACCTTGCAATAGACAATAGTATAACAGATATCCAGCAATACAACACTTCCTTTCACTCCCTAGATGAAATGTGCCAGCCAATTTTTTTCTTGAATTATCACAACACAAACCAACACTACGCCAATTGATTAGCGTTAGCTTCAAAAGAGAACCAAATGAAAAACACTCAACGCTAAGAATGTGCACACAAAACCTAGTGTGGGTGAGGTGCTAACATATGGCGGAGGTAACTGAATTATAACTGGAAGTGAATACAACAAAAAACAGAAATAGGTGGTGAACCAGCCATGAGAGGTTTCCACTCTACCACTTAATTATTGGGGGGAAAATCATTACAAATCAAAACTAATTCATCCACTGCGGCAGGAATCCACACAATAGTGGGAATTCTCCACTTAATAGTGGGTGATAGATGAGAATACAAAGTAAATTCCTCCACACTGGCAATAAACCATCCAGGGGTTAAAGTGTTTGCATTAGAATTCACAAGTAAATGTAGTAAATACAATGACTGGATTAGTACTACGAATTCACAGTCTTACAATGAAAGAAATTTGCAATTTGCAAGTGTTACAGTGATATAATCAATGCAAATATATGAAGGATGAATCTTATAAGTTTTAAACCTCTCAAATACTGAAATTGAAGCCAAAATCTTAACTTATTGAAGTCTGATAACAAAAACCAGCATACTGAAAATGTCTAACCAGCAAACTATAAATCAATGAAATGCTCATAACTCTATCCAAATACCTCCGAATGACCTGAGATGAATTGCAAAAGCATTCTAGGATGTTGGCGCCCACTTTCCAACTCACAAACTGCATCCAAAGCTCATTAAACAATTATGCACGAATCCCAAGGCAACCTCAGCATGGTACAGCCTCTAAGAGGGGCAATTTTCACTTTAAAAATCAGAAACTTCGAATTAAAATCTACAAACTCCTAGGATGAGTCACCCTAGCATAGAATCATTATGAGCAAATACCCAAAACCAATATAAAATCATATGAAGAGCTACAAGTAAAATCGACCTTGAGCCATGACTACACTAGCAACTCAAAATCTGAAAACATCTTCAAAATTCATCATCTGTGAAGCTCAATCTGCTAGTCTGGATGAGAAGCAGTCTTAAAACCAACTAGGTGTTTATCTTTCAAACACGAAATTGGACAAATGCTAGGAGGTAAGCATTCCTCGAAGCCAAATACATGAAGTCATTCTGACAACATAACATTAGCATAAACAATGGATACACAATGTTGGAGCAATCTCACTCTTTTAAAGAACTTGAGGTGATTGTTGATTTTCCACCTTTTCTCTCCAAGGGACGCCCAAGGAATGTGAATCATTTAATTTTTAAAAGATAAATATTTCCTCAACTTTGGCGTCCAAATTCCAAAGCACTTTTTTAAACATAATGAAATATTAAATATTTCCTTATGAGGCGTCCACCCCTTCATGAACACTTTTCAAAACAACTTCAAGTTATCATACTAGGCCAAGGGGTCAACTTAATAATAAAACATTAATAACTTGAAGTAACTTATTTCTCTCATTTTCACCTCAAAAGCCAAATTTAACAATATTCAACTGCTCCAACTAAAAAGGAAAACTTACTGAAATGCTGTCAACTGGAACACTGCCAAAATTAGAACTTACTAAAACTAGTAAATTCTGAGAAATACCAAGAAACCTCCAAACAAGGAAACCCTGATTTCACCTCAATGAGCCTACGGGCTTCCGGAATAGGCTGAAGAGCTCCTAAGCTTATCACTGGCTTGAAGGGAACATTACACTAGATTTGACATGACAACACTAACAATGTTCTTCAGGCTAAAGCGATGACTGAAATACTATGACAGCAATTTGGCAAGCACTTTCAAATTGTACAAGATGCCTAGAATAACTAACAACAATATTATAGACTCAGAATAGCAAGTGTCGTTCAAAGATTAGAGCAAATACAACCCAACCTGGTAAATACACTTGCCAAAGATAGGAAAGAAGGACAAACTGCTGTTAGAGATGCTTGAATAGGCATGCAGATCTCACGCCAAGCTTCTAGGATTACATGGCGCACTCCTTCCACAATGATACGACCCTCATGGTGTGCTTGCAAGCTGACAATGGAAGCTCACGACTTCATAAACCTTGAATACTTGCCTCAAACTTCACATTTCTGCTACTAATGCTCAAACGCCTTGGAAATAACCCTTCACGTGGCTTTCTAGAAAGTATTAGATGGCTGGGAAATGAAACGCTTGTTGTCCTCAATTTTTGACATGGTAAAAATTGGGATAACCTATCAAAAAAATTTGAAGTTTTTAATACACGTTTTACGAGGTATTGAGGTTGTAAAACTTCGATTTTTGATTAGTGGTTCCCTTGGAGATCCTTTAAGCAACTCTCCTTTCTGTTTTTGTAAATTTCCGAGTCTTTTTCTTGTGTTTTTTGTCAATTTCGGGTTTTTCAGTCGACACTGCAAATGTAGGAACTTTTTAAGTGATTAGCAAAAATTGCTAAAGGTCCAAAAAAGTCCAATTCTCTTTAAGTGAAATTGCTGAAAGTCCAAAGAAACCCGATTTCCCTTTAAGTGATAAAGTGAAATTGTCAAATGGCCTCAAAAGTTCAAATTTATATAGGAAAGTTGTTAAGTGAGCTAAAAATTCCGATTTTACTCATAAGGGGAAAAGGTAAAGTTGTTGAAGAGCTTGAAAAATCCGATTTGGCTAAAAGATGAAATTTTCACTTGCAAAGTGCTTCTAAAAAACCCGATTTGGTCTCTTTTGTCATTTTCTTTTGTTGTTGAGTTTGAAAAACCTAATTGGAGTAAGGATCAACCCATTTTGTTTGCTAAAAGGCTTAAAAAATCCCGACGCCATGCTTGAGAAGAGCAGTTTGAGTTTGATTTCGATTGTCTTTTCATGGTGTTTCCATTAAATTTTAGCAATGAAATCGGACTTTCAGCTGCAAATAAATCAAGTTGTTTTTACTTGTTGAGTTTACATCAAGGCGTTTTGGGGTTTTCTCTCCATTTTTGGTTTTCAAGCTTCACATTTTCAGGTATGAATTTCTTTTCTTTTCTACCTTTTGGTTAAGTGTTTCTCTTAACCAATCACGTTTTTAATAAAGACATTTTCTTTTATGATGTAAGAGTTTTTATCAAAGTCCATTGATGAAAATGCGTTTTCCCTTAAATCGTGTTTTGTGTTCAAAAAACGTCCTTCAGAGCATAGTCACGATTTTTCCTTTTGCTTTAAACGTCTTTTTTGTAATGAGTAACTTTTGTTCATTGTATATAAAATCATCATTACCTTACATTGTGTGAAGAAGATTTATGAAAAAACGTGTTTTCTTGAAGGGAAATCGCGATTTCTCCAAGTGTCTTTTGCAAACTAGGTTATTCTCTGAATCTGGAAATATCATTGTCATTATACCTAAGGGAAACATTTAAAAAAAAACGTTTTCCATTTTTCATCCGCCATTTCCATTTTTATTTTTCCTTTTCGTCCTCATTTTCCACTCCCATTTACCATTCACCAAATTCATCTCACCCGACACACTTATCACCGAATTCATCTCACTACCATTTTTGCAAAATATAACTTTGGCTTAAATTCGGGTTTTTATCACCCAATAGCAAGTCGGGATTTTTCATAAAAAATGCAAGTTTGAGGTTGCAAATTGAAATTTGCAATGACTTCTTATTTTTCTGACCTTTTACTTAAAAATTGTAGCAGGCTCTCAAAAACCAAAAATGCTTCTAAGACTTGACTGCAAAGTTCAAGTTAGAAGATTTTTTACTTGTTCTCAAAAGACAAAATGTTGCTTTCATTCGCAATCAGCCCACCAAGATCCAAATTGGTGTTTAACCTTCATTCAGAAAGTAGTTTCACCAACCTAGGGTTTGAGTCTCACTCTTAATAGATACCATGTCTTCACATGTTGATGTTGATGACATTTTGACCTTATGGGGTTTTCATCGCAGCCTTTTAGATTCTTGCTCAATGACAGACGAACTAGCTTCTCCGACAAACAAGAAGATGAAGTACAAATTTGATAAATATCAGAATGAGATTTCTCCATCTCATGTGGTCTCAAACATTGATGAAATTAGAGATACAAAAATTGGGCATGTTGATATGTCTGAATTTCTTAAGAAGGCTGAGAAATCAACTTCTCATGATATGCAGTTGTTGCTGAGAAGTCATATTCACCTGGTGTCTACTTTTCCTATTGCTGCCCTAGAGCCAAAATTTGTTCTTGCATGTGCATCCCGCTTTGACAAAGAATCAAGAACTATCAGGGATGATGATGGTAACGTAGTTATCAGGCTTGATTCTGAAACCATTAACAAAATCTTCAGAGTTCTTGATGCTCCTATGTATTCAGCTATTACAATGAAGAGTGCTCATGATCATTATGAACAAAAGAAGAATGATTGTATTAAGCATATCAATAACAAATGGCTTCTTAAATCATGACCTTCTGTGACCCGGATACCCAAGCTATATCGGTCTGATTTTAAAGAAGAGATTAATGATATGATCACCCTTCTAAGTGTTGGTGTGTGTTTTGAATACGCCACCATACACAGAATAAAATGCCCAAGGACACTTTATCCTCTCTTGAAAAGTAATTGCAAATACCTAGAAGATAATACAATGACTCCAATGTTTCTTTTGGCCAGGTTATGACATATGGACAAGGTCAGTGGGCGTTGTGATTTGCTGGTAATCACAAAGGGGACTTACTTGAAATTCTTTTGCAGGTTAGGGACTTAGACGGTTTTATCCTTGAGGGCTCTCTTTGATGGGTATTTCAAATTTTCAAAAAAAAGGCAAAAGGATAAGGGTTCAGAGATCTAAACTACGCCTAAGAATTCAAGAGACAGCAGCGATTAGACAAAATGGGTAACCACACTTCGTTTCGCCTCCTTCGGACAACTACGCGAAGCGGGTGCAATCTTCAACGGAGGTGATAATGGTTTTCATGTTCGAATTGATAATCAAACAAACAGAAGTTAAGCATCCACGATTTAATGGCTCAGACTAACTTTACACGTCGAGTGCAAATCATCCACTCGACAAAAGTATGAGCAAAATTTTATCCGGCCACTGCGATCAAATCTATCATTCATCTAACCAACATGTAATGAAATGCTATTCTAATTCTACTCTAAGTGTTGAAGGAGAAATATTAAACCTTGCATACTACTTGAAAATAAAAGTTGTTCTTAGCAAATCATGCACAAGAGCTTTTATAAACGGAAATAGTTTCGTCGCAACAATTTTTTATTACTCACTTCACAAATTACAAATGAGGGTCCAAGAGTTTATATAGAGTTCCATAAATTGAATAAATGGCTCAGATTAAACATAAGCCGACGGTCAAGATTTAACAAACGAAACCCTAATTAGGGTTTCCCAAAATGACTTCAGTTAACTGGCAATGAACAGCAATGAGTTGGCATTCGGAGCTATTTTCAAGGGACTACATCCTGATCCTCTCGAGCCACCGTGTATTCACCGAATCTGGACACGATCAAGGCAACTTCATCCATGGTAACCTGTGGAAGCATGCCGATTCTAAATTCCAGCCCATCCATGCTCTCAGCGCATCTGGCGAAGGTCTCCTCCCACTCTGGTTCAGTCTTTTCAAAGGACTCTCGGATACTCAGGAAGTTCGCCAATTTGGCCCAGTCCTGCCTCAAGATGGGTCCAGTGATGTCAAAGATATTTTCCTGGACACTTTCCTTCAAAACTTCCAATTGCAGGTCATTCTCTCGCAGAGCCTCTTTATCCAGGATATCGGCAATTATGTTGAGGATTCTGGCCTGAACTTCCTTGACCTGTTCCTCCAATCTGATGCCGTCAACCTTTACCCTCTCCAAGACTTCACCTCGTGCCGTCAAGGCCCAATACCAAGTGTGGAAGTCATAGGCTGCTCCCGCTGCGATGACACCTCCCTCTATCAATTCTTGCTTAGGAACTCCTTTCAGAATCCTAAGGCAAGGGATTATCCTATCTTGCACATCTGGAAGGTTATCCCATACTTCTGCCAAAGCAGCCAACCTAGAAAGTAAGGCAGTGGCCTGACCATAAACCAAAGTTAATCTTTCCACGAATGCCTCAGCTTCAATCCCCTTGGCTGCTATCCATTCTTTGGCCTCTTGAATCGTGAGCCTGTTTTCTTCTATCTCTTTAATGGTCTCCTGCGAAGAGTTCGGAAGTAGAGGAGTTGCCGTAGTATCTTGATCAAGTGCTGGATGTACTCTCTTAAGCGCTCAATCTCTAATTGGCACTCCTTTCTTTTGGCTACCTCCTTCGCCAACCTTGATTTGATGGCAGACACAGAATTATCCAAATCTTCCATTTCCTGGCCCTTAGTGGTTGGACCCAAGTCAACGGTTGTGATGGCGTAATCCTGTGGGGCCATATCCTCCTGCGGCTTGTCCACTGTAGGCACGGCGATATGCACTGTCCAGTTGCCGGCCTCGTCTCTCTGTATGCTGGAGAATTTCTTCGCCGGCTTTTTGGCCACGGTTTGAGACAGTCTGGCCAAAAAGTTTGCCGTATCATCCTCTTCTGGTTCATTTGCCGGCACTTGTATTTTTAGCCTTTCCTTCAGCCATTCCGGGATCGTAAGCTGCTCAACACCGTCCTTCTCCGGCATGCCTTCTCTGTCAGGAACATCCACAATTCCCCTAAGGGCTGAAATCATCCCTTCCTGGAAATCCTCATCTTGGGCGCCCACATTGTCGTCATCTGACTCCAATATTTCAGTGCCCGTGGGAGAAGGCGGTGCATTGTCATCTAGCTGAGGCTCTGTGTTGTCTTCAAGAACCGGAGAAGGATCCCTCATGTCTGCCAGTGAAGCATTGGCAGTAGCTAATATCTCCTCAATATTCCTAGAGGCGGCCGATTGAGAAGGTTTTATCTTGGCCAGCTTCTGGACTGGCTCCTTTCTTGCAGCTATTTCTTTCCTCTTCCTAGAAGTGGTGGTCTCCATCACTTGTACGTCCTGGGATGCGCCCGCGTTGGAAGAATAAGACTCTGCCTCGCTTAGCATGTCATAGGTCAGGGTTATCTTTTGGTGCCTTAATTCTTGAACTCGTTGATCAACCCACCACTGAGTAAACTTGATGACAGGCCTCATCAAGACGTTCAAGTCAGCATGCTCTGCTTTTGACCACTGGACGGCGGGCAAAGCCGAATTCTCATCGAAGCGCGGTTGCATTTGATTTTCGTCCTCCTCCAATTGATCTGGCACGTGACAAAATTCTGTTGCCCTGATCAGACTGAGCGGCAATCTGGACCACATCTTCTGTCTGACCTCAAATTCATCTACAGCATTCGCCCAATAGTCCTCCAGTTCGACCCTATGCTTGTATCTCCTTCCATCCACCGTCTTGATGTGGTGATGGGGGTTGTAGTGATTTCTGGCCGGATATGGGGAAAAAGGGTAATGTTGTATCTCGATTCTGGCACTGTCAGCTCCCTGTGATGATGGGCAAGACTCCAGCATGTTCCCTATAAAGAAGGGAAAAGTAACTGCCGCCTTTTGTTTTGTCCTTTGGAGACCTTGGAACTCTTTTAACTGCCTCAGCACTTCGAGCAGGACCATCTTATTTGTGGGGAAGATGGGCAGACGGTACGGGCTCCCGGTGAATCCCTGGATTCTGATGTACGTAAATCGGGGATACTGGATAAACCATGACCCATATTTACCAATCAGCTTCTTGGCCTCAGGAGTCAGCCGTTGATGCGTCCCTCCCTGGAGTATTCTGGTGATATACATGAGGAAGGCGTCATGAGCTCGCCGGAAGTGCGCCTTTTCCTTCAACTGCAATTGTGGATAGCAGTCGTACGCCTTTAGCTCGTTTGATCTACCGCCGACCGTGCCCTTGCATATCAAGCCTGCATACTTGTAAGTTCTGGCCAACATATAGATGACGTAAGAACTCATGTAAAACGTTTTGGTTTTCTCTAAGTTGATAAGCTGGTGGTGAAGATTATTGCTTATCATTCTCGCCCAGTTGAACATCTTGACACCTTCTGTGAGGTCTTCAATGAAGTAATACATCCACGACTCGAAGGGTGCTCCTGAGGGATTGCCTGCCACTCTGTTCAGCAAGATAATAATATCTCCATAGTCTTCCTTGAAGTCCGTGCGTGTCAATTTCTTGGGCATCTTCTTGACCGACGGCCTAGGCTTGTCCAGCCACGACTTGTTAATGTTGGCGGCACAAAGGCCAGGATTTTCATCATATAACTTCTGAGCATCTTCCTTGGTCTTGTAGACAGTTTTAGGATATGTCGGAATGCCGAAGGCCTCCTGAATGGCCAACTCTGTCAGATGTGCCAACACTCTCCCATTGGGTGCCACAATCCGCCTCAACTCAGCATCATAGTGAAGTGCGCACTCCACCATAAGTTCAGCACAGCCAAGCGCAGGTGGGAATCCGGCAGCTTGAAATATGCCGTTTCTCACCATCCTTCTAGCGGTAGGTGTTGGTAAAGGTCCGTTATGCCCATATACTCTCTTCTTGAATTCCTCAAGGTCGATATGGCCAAGATCAGTGTCTGAGACATCTTTCCACTTTGACTTTATTCTGGTCTCTGGCTGCGATCCTTTACTTGCAAACTTCATCTGTGCCTGCCTGGATGTTTCCCTTTGATCGATCGTCAACCTGCAAGCACAAAATTCTTAATATTAATACAAGATCATTTAAAATTAACTTGTTCCGGCGTGTAGCTTGGACAAAAATCGCACTTTCAGCCTATTGAATTAAAATTTCTGTCAAAAAACAAGCTGAAAGTAATTAAATTTGCCTATCTACGAATGAAATTCGTGCCGGAAACGAAGTAGAAGATAGATACACAGTGCAAACACATTGTTGATTAGCTTCCAAACCTCAAAGATCGTGTTCTAGCTGCGAATGAATTTTAAAATTCAGAAATCTGCCAGAAGAAGTGTGCCAATATGCTGGAAGTGCGATTTCAGCAAAGAAATAAATTACTTTTCTCAAAAAATCACACTTGTCAACAAGAAAATGCTACCTCGATTATCACAACAGTATTATTCTTATAAATTTCTCCTTTGCGAACGATTTCCTGAAGATTCGAGAGAGATAGCTACTTCTCAGCCGAAATTGTGAAGAAATGAGTTGCTGAAACTCATTTTATGGCTGAGAAGTGCGATTTTCTTCAAGGCATTGTTTTCTTTCCTCTGATTTTCTTCCAATTTTTTAGAAACGTTTTCTTCTCAGATTGGCAAACTTCTAATTTCACTTTCAGTTATCGAGGCAAGTTTCTAATTTTCATCTCTGTGCCGTCTCTGCTTGAGATTTTTGAATTCTCTCAAAAATTGCCTAAGTGTTGGAAAAGATATTAAATTAATCGTTTAAAATTAATTTTCCAACGTATTTTAAATCTTCGAATCATGGCAAAGTTAAATTTATCTAAGGTAGAATAGTTTAATCTTCCAAATAATCTCCGGTTTTTGAATTTTTAATTAAAATTCCCTAAGTGTCAGGGAAATAATTAAAAATATTAAAATATTAAATTCCAACCCGTTTAACCTTGATACATGGCTAAGTTCAGATCTCAGAGGCAAAAATATCTCTTTTCAAATTGTCTGCCTAGCCAAAATATGCTCAATAGCTCATCTGCCAAATTTCAACTTTCTAGGCAGAGTTCTGACCTCTTTGGACATTTTTATTTAGCCAAACGATTCATCTTCTGGGTTGGGCGAACTTGGAGATCTCTGCCACTTTGCCATTTTTTTACTAGTGCCTTAGGAATTTTCCAAGCTGAGAGGGGCGGACTTCATGCTTGCTCTGCCAAACACTCTTCATTTTGTGCCAAAGAATTTCATTCCGTTGTGCCGAGGCGTGATTTTTATGCCGGCCAAACCTCTTCTTCCTCTAGACATTTCTCCGTTTTTCATGCCTTAGAATAATTTTCCTTCCAAAGTTTGGACGAATCTCTTATAATTTATTGCCTATGGCGTATTTTATTTTCCATTTGCCTTAGGCGAACTTCACACTTTTCTTGCCATGGCGAATTTTATTCGTGCCTTGTCCAATGGCAAATTTCATTTGTTTCAACCATTTGATTCAATTTCTAGTGAATTCCCTTGTAATTTCACCCCTTTCCAAACATCTTGGAGCGCACCCCTTCATATTTTACCTTTCTCCACACTTCTTGGGGCGGACTTCATGTGCCTCTTGCCATTTATCCTAGGCTGGGCGGACTTTGAGTTCTTATGCCATTCTCTAGGGGCGGACTCTTCTTGTGCCAAGGGCGGACTTTGGACTTCCTCAAAGGCCATGCATCCATTTCCAAACATCTTGGGCGGACTTTTGCTTCCTCATGCCAAGGGCGGACTTGGCAACTTTCATGCCATGGCGGACTTGAGCTTCTCCATGCCAAGGGCGGACTTGGACCACCTTGCCTATGGCGGACTTGGCAACTTTCATGCCAGTGCCTATCTTTGGCATGCCAAAGGTAGGGCGGACTTTGAGGTTTCCATGCCATCTTCTTTCTTGATGGCGCCATTCTCAGACTTAGACATTTTTCCAAAATTTTTGCCATTTTTCAAACTTTTTCATTTTACCTTGATTTTCTTGATTTCTGGAGACATGTTGATTTTCTTGCTCTGTGGGATCCAAAAATAGAAACTTTTTCCCAAAATAGAAACTTTCCAAAAATAGAAAAAGCAAAAAGCATCCCTAAAAAATAGGAACTCCAGAATGGCCTAAAAATGCCAAAAATCAAAAAAGCAAAAAGCAAAAAAGTAGAATCCCTAAAAAATAGGAAGTGTCAGAAACGACCGAAAGCAATGGCGATCTTCGTCTACCGGGTCTTCTAAGCACTTCCATGATGTTAAGGCACAAAAACGGGTTCAAAATCCCAACTTAGCCGGACTGACTTTCAAAATTTACCCAAATTAAAGACTCTCAAAGACGTTGCGCAGAGGGCGGAACCAAACTTGGGGGTCCCCATTTGCGATGGGGCGATGTGTGAAATAGGTCACAACACTAAGTAGAATAGTGGGATTGAAAGTCTCCAATATGTTTGAAAGATGGATGTACAAGTTTATAGTGGTTATAAGAAAAGCACAATATCCAATTTTCTAGGGTGAGGTAATCAGTGATAGTTTGTGTGAACAGCTTGCACAGGTTCCCACCACACTCACCTTCTATATAAATTCATACTTGGTTTACATAGCAGCTTCATTGAGGCAGTTTTATGGCCTTTCTACCAAAGGTGATAAATCATTGGTGCCTGTATGGGAGTATTATGATCAACTGACTTTGAGGCAAAGCCGTGTGCATTATAGAAGAGTCCAAGATGCTTTCTTTGGCCATTTTATGTATTTATTTGACAAAGCATTGGAAAACAATAGGGTATATGAGGCCGCTTGGAGGAAAGTGAATGAGTACGACTGTCTTTTCCTTCAATTCCCTACCTTCACTTACATGAGAGTTGGCTGTTTTGAAGATCAACCTTATATGCTTCCAAGGTACCCAACAGACAAAATCATTTTGATGGAGTTAGCAAGACAGTTGATGACAGTGCATGCACGACAAGCTACACAACATAAGACTGGAGTTAGCATTTCATCACATAATCCACTACAGATTGGGAGGTACTCCTTGACAACTACCTCAAAAGCAAAAGCAATAGAAGATTTATTCTCAAGAAGACAAGATTTTATTGAAGAGGTTTTTGCCTCATATTGGAGAGGTCAATGCCTACAAATTCTACAAGTGAGGATTGGTGTCTCCAATGGGTTGGTGCTCACAAATTGAATTTGAGGGGATTGATGTCTCTTGTAGGTTGGTGCCTACAAAGATTGAAAAAGAGATTTATATAAAAAGCATTAGTTTGCCGTGGTTTTCTCTCGTAAGGGTTTCCACGTAAATCTTGGTGTTCTTGTGTCCTTAATTATCAAGATCTTGCATGGTTATTATTGCTATGATTGATTAAGCTTAAATTGGTAAAAGTTTGTATTATACTGATTCAGCCCCCCATCTTAGTATAATCATGTGCTCATAACATCAATGAAGGTTCCAAAGTGGTTGGTTTGCTATTCCTACGCAATCGCAAGAGCCCATTTGTTGCCAAGGAGATCATAGACGAATATTTTTGCAATATAGGTAGGGTTTTTCCAAGTTTTTAGTTCTTTTTTGTGTACATGTCTTTTTTAACAAATGAACTCTCTTGTTTTGTTTTCATTCTTTATGAATAATACAATTTTTCAAATGTGTTGTTTATTGAACTTCTTGTCATATGGATTACAATAGCAACTAGTTGTATCTCCATGGGCTGACCGCTCCAAAACATATCCCAATTCTCCCCTTTGAAAATATGTTAATAAGGTACAACAACTTTTAGGTGGTCGGGGTTATGTTTGAATTTTTAGTGGGTGTCATGTCAAGTATTCAAGCTCATACAGTTAGGTGAAAGCTTATTTGTGTCACATCTTTGGACTAGGCATCAAAGCTTTCCCAAGAAAAAATGGTGTACCCATTCCAAAATCATAAATCATAGCATATATTACGTTCTTCAAACAATTACGCAAAATTATTAAAGAGAGGTGGAACAAAATGACCACTCTACTACATCTTCTTGTCTTTGTGTTGTACCCAAACCAAAATTTTTGCTTCATTAAGGCATTTTGCTTAAAATGGTCTAAACCTTTTGAAAATTATGTCAAAATATAGTTTTTGGGCAATTCAAGTATGGGCTTTGGGTCAATGTCATGCCATAGAGATACTGGCAAATTTTGAAAAAATTGAAAATTAGGGTTTTGAAACCCTATTTTTAGGTCAAAACCCTAAAAAATTGAAACTTGTTAGAATTGACTGAAATTTGTTAGAATTGGTTTATTTTGCTTCATGATCATAGTGGTGAAGTCAATTTCAGTTAAGACTCAGTTTAAGCCTAGTGGGTAGTTTTCGTTTTTTCAAATGAGAAGTTAGGTTTTCTAAACTCATCAATGGCAGATGGCCAGGTACCAGGTATCGACAACTAAGTTCAAAACGCTTTGGAGATATTTCTATGGCAATTTTCGTCCAAAAAGTTACTTCATCTCGGAGGAGATTTTCAACAAGGTAAAAAATTGTAAAATTGGCTAAGTCTGGATTGAAAAAGCGCCACTCTCAGCTAGGGGCGCCCATCATTATGGAAGCTTTATTCAACTTTTTTGTGAGATTCTCTACCAAGATGACTTCTCCAGTTTCCTGATAGCTTCGCAATAAGCCAACCAGCCAGTTCAACGGAGGAGTAAAACTTTTGAAAGCGGAAATTCAATACAAAATGAGGGAAATGCAAAGTAGGTAAATTTGAAGAGAAAAAGCGCCCCTGGCCCATCTTTTTTAAGATTCAGATGAAGTCTTTTGATCAAGTGACACCTAGGAAGTTTGTTTCCATTTTTGGTCCAGCTTCGCGACACATCTGTCAGCAGGTGAATCTAAGTTGCCGTGTTGCCATCATCAGTGGTCAAATTTGAGGTTTCAAACTGGATCAAAGATTGTTCAGAAAGGACAAAAGTGCCCTTGGCCTCCAGGGGCGCCCAAGGTTTTTAGACCTTTAATGGAATCTGTTTGATGATTACAGATACTCATCTCGTTCGTGTCAGTTCCAACTTTTCGTTGCTTGTCTCAGCCGGGTCAGAAGATGTCTTAGCAATCTGCAGCTGGAAGTCTAGTAGTTTTTGCCAGTTGCAGTAATGGCTGACATTGGTTGGGAAAAGCGCCCCTGGAGGCCAGGGGCGCCCATGATTTAGGGAGGTTTAAAGATGTTTTTATACAAAGTGTTCATCAGGAGCCTTCGCTCAGAATTCAGCCTACTCCATGGTGAGCCAGTCGGCATGTTCTAAAGTTTTGCCAAATGTCGGGAAACGTCAAGTGAAATATAGTCAAGTTATCAATGAAAATGCCTGAAAATATTCTAACACTGAGGTCAAAAGTGCCCCTGGAGGCCAGGGGCGCCCATCGTTTTGAAGCCTTAGATTTGTGAATTTTGGATTATCACCTCAAGGAATCTTCTTGTCAGATTTGGTCCTGCTCTTCAATGGAACTGTCAGACAGTTGATCTGATGCGGCAGTCAATCAGAATCAGTGATCAAACGTGAGCTTCATTTGAGGTTTCTGGATTCAAATTTTCAAAAAAATGTCTAAGTATGGAAGGACGCCTAAAGTCAAAGGTTGACTTTTTAAAATTCAAAAATAGAAGTGTGCATGGGAGGAGTTTTCAATTTACTAAATTTAGATCTTCAGTTGAACTCTTTTCAAGTCGACTTCTAATAAACCTATTTTTAGTCATAACTGGCTAGAATTAGTTTGCATGCACTAGTTAACTAAGTCTTTCAAAGTGGTGCCTAATTAGGGTTTATGGTACAGCCAGTTAACTGAGTTTGAAGCCAAATATAGGCCATGCGTGAGTTTTGAAGCACTAGTTGTACTTCAAGCGCCATTTCAAATGCTTGGCATGCATTTCACACGCCTTAGAAGATATTTTTCTATATATTTTGCTAATGGCGTCCATTATTCTTCATCAAAGTTGACAAGAAACATCCTTTCTTGAGCATAAGATTTTATCTACAGGTGCTACAGGTGTCAGATTTCAGTGTTCTTCGTAGCTACAGATTCAGATTGTTCAAGAGAAGATTATTTCAGACTTCGTTTTCCATTTGCATGCAGGTTTTATCAGTTCTACTTCAAGCATAGGCGAATTTTCCTCTATTCTCGTCTTAAGTTTTCTTCGCATGTCAAAGAAAACGACAGATTTTTCAAAAAAGCATCATCTGGGTTCGAGTATTTTAGCATCAACAACAAAACCCATGTCTTAGATTATTTTGTGAAAATTGCCCCGCTGCCTCTTTTCTAGAGCACTGTGCTTTTTTCCAAACTTCTCTTTGCATGTGGGCCTAAATCACATTTTTTCACAAATCTATTGATCTGGGTTGTTTCAGGATTCATTTCTACGCAAAACCCATGTTCCAGATTTTCACGCGAAAAATTGCCCCCAGTACCCCTAACTGCCAGTTCAGATCTCAACTGAAAACCTTTTGCATGCAAGCCTAAATCACATTTTTCCGAATTTCTGACGTTGCGGGTCATCTTAGAATTTGATTATGCACAAAACCCACATCTCAAAATATTTTGTGAAAATTGCCCTTCGACAGGGTATTTTTAGCCTTATCTGGAGTGATTTTTGGTTTTCCAGAGAAGTTGTTAGAACGTAGCCGTGTTCATAGTCAACAGGCGAGTTTTTCCGGATGCAGTTCACACAGATCGAATTCAAGACAATGTCAGTCTTAATTCATGATTTCATCAGAAAAGCTGACATTGATTTGTATCAAGCGCATCAGAAAGGTTGACAAGCGTAGTCACTCAAGTCCACATGGTTTTGTGCCTCGTATAGCTGATTGTCTTCCAAGGCCAGTTTAGAGGGTTGATAAGCATGAAAAATGTGAGAAACGTCAAGCTGCAGAAGAAACAGTGGCCATCACTTCAGTTTACAGAGCCGCCAGAGTTAGCAGCCAATGAAGGGCCAGTTTAAGTATGCAGAGATTTTCAGGTTTGCTTGAGTTACTGACAAGTAGTGAATTGACAGTTGAGACATGTGACGACCTCTAGATGGTGATGTAGTCACTAACCTCGTAGAGGGGTTACTTACTCGAGATCAGGGTCAGTGAACTTCAGTTCAAGGCATCCCACCTTTTCCAAGATAGACATTAGACACATGAGTTAAACTTGAGGCTTCTTTCCGAGTTAACTGGTTGTTACACATTGCATGCCATGTCTTTCTTGGAAACATCTACAAACACTTGGAGCTTAGATTAGATCTTTCAGTTAACTGATGATAGCATTCCAGTTGACTTGATTTTCAATAAGGACGTGCATGTTGCACATGTCCATTTTGTTGAGTCTTGTTTCAGTTAACTGATGGTATCTTTCCAGTTAACGGTGTAGTTTCATTCAATTAGGGTTTAGGAATAAGATCTTGCATGCACTGCAAGACTGTAGTTGACTCAAGGTGATTTTAGGGTTGCCTACACCTTGAAGTCTATAAATAAGAGCTTTCAGCTCATTTGTAGGGGGCTTTTCCTGGTGATAGAGAATTACTGCGTTGTCAGCAACATGCCTATTCTCAAGATTGGTTCACCCTTGTAAATTAGAACTTTTGCTTGATAGCATACATGTTGCGCCTACCTTGCCTATAGTATTGCTATTATTGTATCTGTTCAAGGAACTTTTACAGGAGAATTAATATATGCTGCGCCAACCTTGCCTGTAATATTGTCTTTGTTGGATCTATTCTAGAGTATTTGTTTTGATAATGAATTATTATGCCACTCGGGTTCCATGCAATTATCATAATGAATGCTTGCCTTAGTTAGATATAGTGGCTAGTTCGTTCGTGGATTGTATGCGTGTCTCGCCTATGCAATTTGCTGTCCTAGTTGGCTATCTTTTGTGTTTTGTTATCAATAGGCCTATTCGAATTAAGCAAATAGTTGTGCCCACCTTGCCCTCATGTTGAGAATTCGTACTTAAAGCCTATTGTATGATGTGTGTCATAATAAGCTTATTCAGCCGAGCAGATAGTTGTGCCCACCTTGCCTTCATGTTGCAAATTTGTACCCAACTTATCGTATAGAAAAACCATTCCTGCTCCATTTCCTCATGCTCTGTTTCTTGAGAAAACTGGATAGATTTTAAAGAAGTTAGCTTAGTTGTAGTTAAATGATCTGCGAAACTAGAAAATACTTAGCTGCAACGTTCTAGGTTTTCTTAACCTTGTGCCTCTACCAGTTGAAAACAAAAACATAGGACATTAGTTTAGTTTTCTATTTCATGCATTCCAGCACAACGAGGGAGCTTCCCCTCCTAATTTGAAGAGCACTCATTACGCAGTGTGCATAGCTGTACGTACAAACTCACACTCCAGAGGTGTTAGTTCTTACACCAACACTTTGCATTGAGTCCCAAATATTATAGTGCTGAAATCCTTTTTGTGTCAACAAGCATTGCCCCATATAGAGATGTTGAAGTCAGCCCGGGCTACAAGACAACACTTCATAGAATCTTCATTGGTCCTAACATGTGGGATGCAGTTAGGATCGTGTTCATGGATTTTGTACACTCCAATGACTTTGGTATTGATGCTCTTTGTGACAAGTTTAAGGTCAATGTTGACAATTGATGATACGTCCATAGCTAGTCATTTACACCTATAACCTCTTGTAATCAAAATTTTATCACAATTTATATATAAAAAAAACTTTTATCTTTTAAGATTCATTTATATTTTGTAAGTTAAGGTTTTGAATTTTATAACTCTTCCACTCTCTAATTTTGTCTTAATAGGTTACTAGTTCATTTGCATCTGAAAGGAATTGGAGCACATTGTTACACCCCGATTGTATAACTACTATTTACGTAGGGTAAATTGATTGTAATGATTAAAACCTGAAAATGAATAAAACATGTTGTTCCTTGTTATCAATATGAGTGTTTTTACATTTGATGATTGTCTCATTTAATGTAATTCTATTGATGTCATTCTTGGTGAATTGTTGCATACAAAAGTTATTGAGTTGTTAATATTCTAACTTATGAGATGTTATGTATACTGTTTATGTTGTGAACATTTGACTTCCATGAGCGTATGTCCATGGATGCAGGTATATGTACCATTCCTCCAGGCGGAGGGGAAATATCACTCGGGAGAGGAACTTGGTCGGTTAACCCTTAATGTGAACTATCTGAGCATACACACGTCACTATAGATTGAGTAAATTGAATCAGTTATGTTGGTTCTAGATAAGTCATCCTTAACTCGTATATTGGCATTAGGAGTTTTGTCTACTTCTTTATGCTTTATGAGTGATGTTTATTTGCATATCTGTCTTGTTGTATTATGATCATTATGATGGTAACATGAATGAATGTAAGTGGATATGAAGTGGACATAAATATACATGTATATAGTATGTGCATGTATCCATACGTATATACATATCGATACAAACGTATGTTGGCAGATGGATATGCTCATACGGATGCATCAATATGGTATACCTACATATACGTTCACATAGAGGAATATATATGTACATATATACATGTATATATGCACCCAACCTATTATAAGTGGATATTAATAATATTATATTATTATTGCCTGGCAATTTTACACATACATATATATGTATATATACATATCGAATATGCTAATTGGCTTACGATATGCTTGTAATGGAATATATATATATATATACATTAATGTAAAATAATACACACACACACACACACACATATATATATATATTGTTTGAAGCAATTTAAATAAATATATATATATGTATATTATTTGTTATATTAAATATATATATAATATAATATAATGGATTTTTATATATTTAATATCCTTGCTGGAAATTGAATATTTCTAGATTCAATTAAATATTTTATTTTATTTCTCAATTTATGAAAATCGAATTATTTTCTAAATTAATTTCACTTAGGAAATCGACTTATTTCCTAGCAATTAATATTTTCGATTTAAATATTGGAATCAGGCTATTCATATTTTATTTTATTTAAAATGGAAATCACTTAACATTTGAATCAAAGCTTTTTATTCAATGAAATATTTGGGGCTCAACTATTGAAATCGAAATAATTATCTTTCAAACTCTTGAACACTGGAAACGACGGAATGAGTCGTGCAGGAATGATTTTCGCACTGAGCAGTGCATATGAACTAATATTTGATTCATTCAATCACATATAGCTGCAAATCAGTCAATGTGTCTTCAAAACAAGAAAGGACTTTTTCACTGAGTTATCAAATCCGCCATTACTGGATAAATCAACTGTAGGTGTCAATCACACCATTTTTATCATGTGTTTCTGAAATGGTCTTCACCTGTTGTCAGTCTTTGGAGGTCAACTCATCTTCTTGAGGCTAAGTATGAGATTGGAAACCTGTCACATTTCAAACACAATTTTGGCAATTTACATGCCATGGAAAGAGGAATTTGATGGGCTAGGGGCTCTATAAATAGCCGCCTAGTTCTCATTCCTTACTTACCAGTTTACTTGCTGATTTACATTTTCCTGGGGAGTTTTTTTTTTGAGATACATATTATTCTGAGAGCTGAGAATTACCAATTCTTCATAATTGATTCATCTGAGTTTTATTCCCGTGTTCAGTTGTGACCATTATCAGCTTGAATACACATTTTTGAGAGAGAAGTTTAGCAATTTGTGAGAGAATTTTGAGCGTGAAAGGCAGAGTCTTGAAAGGGGTTTTTTCAAACTAATTAGAAGTGCTGGAAGTGTTGTGCGAATTAACTGAGACATCATCATTTTGGGAAAAGCTTAAAACCAGGCATGGGATATTCTTCTACTATTATTTTCAAAAGTAATTCTTAACATATTTCTGGAAAATGTATTTCTTGTCTGTGCATAGATAGGGAATTGCATTGTGATCTTTACTTTTGTTGCGTATAGAGAGAGGGTTGTTTCCTGAACTGCATTTGATAAGGAAGTAAATTGTTCAAAGATAATAGATGCATTCTAGCTATGTTTTACATGTTAGTAATAATCTCCATAATAGGAGAAAGTTGTTTGTAATAGCTAAATATATAATAGGCTTGAATGAATGCAAGAGTCACTTGGTGTACATAGGCTGAGTTATTGAAGTAACTAGGGAAGGTCTATGTTACTCCTAGGATTAGATGAATCCAGTAAGGGAGGGTGCTTGTTGACTTGCTTGTTAATTGTCATCTTTACATGTAAGGCTAGATGTTGTAGGTTGGTCTGGGATGATAGATAATCCAGTGAAGGACTTGAACCTATACTTGCTATCTTACTTGTTTATTATGTTAGATTGTTGTAGGATAGTCTGGGATGATAGATAATCCAGTGAAGGACTAAGCCTATGCGTAGTGTAAGATAGCCCTAAGTCAAATCGACCCTTAGTAGTGTATATGATAGATGACCTTCATTCGAAGTATTGAATGAGAACACTTTCGCCAAAGTAATGAAATGTACGACATTCACTTAGAATGTGTGATGCTTGAGACTACATTGTCAGTTCATCGCGATCCTCTATGCAAGCTAGTTTGGGATTGTGAAATAGCAAGTTCTAGTTTTGTCCGACACAACGCTATGCTCAATTGGTAAACAGTATTAGTTACCCTACCAATCTCTTCGTCGAAGGGGGGGTCATCAATTGAATGATAGATGTGCGTGGGACCGCATTATAAGTCTGTGGTTGGCGGAAAAGCGCTCGAGTGATGTTTCTCTTCCACATCAGGCTACAAAAGTACCAAGATTTGAAAGGACGGATTCCTAGACATTCTTACTACTATTTGTTCCAAAGCTCTAAGAGCTATGTATGTTCATGTATGTTTCCTTACTTTGTTGTTAATTTGAAAATGAAGAGGAAAAGATATCTTGCTGAATTATATTTTATCTTGTTTTGTAATTATCAATGAAAGAAAAGAAAAATTTATTTGCAATGTCTTTATTACCCTATTCCTATACTTGTTGGTATAAAATTAAGAAATTCTTATTTACGTAAGGGTTAGGTCGTTACACACATACTTCTTCATCATCTCAATAAAATGCAATTGAACACACTCAAAAAAGGTAGAGTACTTAGTGTATGTGCATTCAAACTTGTATCTCCTTTCACCCAAACAAAGTAGCTAAAAGGAAGTGAAGTATCGAATCAAAGCATACTAACTTGATGTTGAAGATGAGCCAACTAGGATGCATAAAAGTGCTAGTGGCAGTGCTAATGCTTGTTCCAATGGCATTGTTTGAGGTTCTTCTAATATACAAGTACCTAGATCATTTAATATGGATGGTGATGATATTTTTGAAGACCCAAATGATGATGCTTGATCAACAATGGCTAATTGTTGACGCTTGATATTATAATTTTTTAATTTTAATATATAGTATATATCATGACATTTGAGCTTGACTAATTGACATTTTAATATTTTTAACTTTTATGGTCGTTTTGTTTGTTATACAATATATGATGCTATGCTGTATTTTGAACTTAATTATTGTTGCAAATATGTATATATTTCTGATTTTTATATGCTTTTGTATGGAGGAACCCAAAATGAACCAAAGTCCCATATTTTTTTTGACTGAACCTACAAACCGAACCAATACCAGCACTAGTAACTTAGTTATTTCCTATCAACTTCTGTACGGGTGAATTATTTTAGCAACAATTGATATATGTGGCACTCATTTTAGTTATAAATGTCTGCCCCTAAAATAATTGATATATGTGGGTGGTCCCTTGTTTCGTATTTCTTTTATTTTGCTCTTCCCCTTTGTGGGGCCTTTCTAGATTTCTTTGTAATGTCCCCTAATTGGGAATGCCCTAAATTTTCCCTAATTCTTTTTGAGAATTGCGAGAGAGTTAACTCACTTCTTTGTTTATCTCTTTCTTGATTTCCTAGATGGCTTATGCCCGCCCCGTAGGGGAGAGGGGAGAATTATAGCACTCTATTGTAGTAGTATTAGTTGGCGCATCAACTCGTATCGATCTTCAGGTGCCAGGTTCCGATCCCCTCATGTTTGGAGATGTGTTTGCCTATTACTGAACTCCGAATCTCCCATCTCGGCCCATACTCAAATTCCCTCCCCCCCGCAATCGAACTCTTGAGCTTGTGTTTCTAGGTATCTCCACCTCTCAATCTTCTAGATGCAGCCAGCGGCAATCCTTTGAGTTAACACCAGCAGCACCAACTCCAGCTTTTGGAAAGAGAACCAGTGAGATGAGAACCAGGGCAACCCCCCAATGAACCCTGGCGAATAGTAGGGGAATTCCCCCCCACCAACCCCTGGCGCCCCCCCGGGAGGAAGATTAGTTGTCGGGGCCTCCCACCCAAAACCTTGATTGAAGTCATGCACATAGATTAGAACCATTTACCATAATCAAATCAATTAGTAGAATAGAATCATTTATTACAACAATAATAGTTAATAGTTTTCCATAGCTAGCTATTAATAAACTATTGACCAATCATTAATTCAATCACAAGGTACTTTAACATCCTTGGCAGGGTTTGATTCACCATGATGGAGGAGTGAGGTTACAATGGGTGTCCTGGTGACCCAACTATCCTAGGCCCAAAGGCAGAACTCTTTGAGACAAAGGCAAGTACCCCTTTGGCCTCCTTGGGACTACTTGGTCCCCCATTATAGGACACTAGGTCCTCCATTATGGAACACATAGGTTCTCCATTATAGAGCATATAGGTTCTTCATTATATGACAATTGATCCTCCATTATAGAACCATAGGTTCTCCATTATAGAGGTGGCGTACCTAGGAGAGTGCCCCATTTCTGTTCCCTTTTGTAATCTCCCTTCTTCTATCATGGTGCCAATACACAAATAGTAATTTAATCAAATTCAGACTTGCAAGTAATCATATCAGCAATACATAAAGGATTATGATTATGCTATCATAGAATGTGAGTAATGATATGCATGAAACATTGATCCTATTTGACAATCCATTATATCCTTTAATTATTCTATCACAACTACATCACTTACAGTACAAACTGAATCCTTTGCTGCCAGCAGATCTCTTATTTCATTTCCATAAATTGATGTTCTGTTCTTATTGTTAGTGTGGATCAACAGATAAAAATCCCTTATCCATAATATTATTAAAGCATCATTATTTATAAGGCTCAATAATTGCTGCAAGCATCATTATTGCATAGTCGTACATCATATGTCTATATATATAATATATATATATATATATATATACAGACATACATCATTATTGCATAGTCGTATATATATATATATATAGTTACACTTAACCGTTTTCAATCTTCCCATAATCACTTTGTATGAATTATAGATCATAATTAAACAATACACTATATTCCTATGTAAGTACCTTACTACAATACATATATATTAATTTATAATTCTGCAATCATAAATAATTATACCGACCGATATAGTGGAATCCATAATTCTGAAATCATGAATTAATTTATACTAACTGCGCTGGTCAACCTGCTCTTTTCCTTTATTTTCCAATCAAACATATCATATTAAGTTATCTGCTGTTCACAGACATATTCAGATTCTTTGTTCCTTTTTCTTCTATCCCTGCTCCCTCTTTTATATTCCATAAAGTGGAGGGTCATGTCTTTTGGTTTATGAAAAGATGCTTTGCTTGCACCTTCCCCCGTGTCCCTTCATGCCACGTGATTCTCCTTCTCACTTAAGTTAATAAAATTCCATATATGATCGGTACCTTTAGTCATTAAAACCAATCGCTGCCAATAGTCAAGTGCAGCCTTTTACTGATCGCTGCTTCTGGAAAATATATTTAATCATGGGTCAATGAGTTTGACTCGAAAACTACACGGTTGAATCCTGATAGCAATATCATAATATATTTGATGTTAATTAATTGCTGCTATGTATTATTGGTTTATTTATATGTTAATATATCTTATTTTATTATAATAATTATTTTATTATATTTGCTAATTATAATTTTAATGTTATCTTATGATAATTATAATTATAAAAATATTAAATTGCTAATATCTATATCTATATATTTTTTTCGATATTATATTATTATTTATTTTATTTATTCATTCATATTTCAACTTTAGGGTTTTTAGTGTCGTAATTTCGGGGATATGGCATTCTCTTCCTAGAACTTTATATTGTAAACTGCTGTACTCTTGGGTCCCATAGGCCTACTTTTGGTCACAGGTGGAAAATAATATAATTTCTTTCTTTCTTCCTGTCTAGTGCTTCCCTTGATAATAAACAAAATTCTATACCAATCAAAATCTGACTAGGGATGACCCACAAAATGAGACATTCAGACCATGTAAACAATCCTGAAAAGAAGACCAACACTTTGTGCTCATAGGACAAAATGTGAGTTCAAAACAAACCGCTTGGAGTTATTTTTCATTATTCACATTACACATTCTGAAAAAACAAAATTAGTAGGTCCATATTGACTCTTCTGGCACTCAGCTAGTATAAAAGATTTTATATTATAATGATTAAAATTTATCTCCAGTTAACCAATATTACTCTGGAAATCAAATAGGTTTAGTTAGGTCATCAAAATATCTGTTACATGAAACAGTTTTCCTGGGATTGGATTGAACGTTTGCTGCATGATATCTTCTCATAATGTCACTAGGACTACTTTTACAATTTACAAGGTAATCTTCTATACTATTTTTCTTCTGTATTTTTGTGAATTAAATGCCAGGTTGGTGCAGTATATCTTGTAGTTCACAAATATTATGTTAGTTTTTTTACTCATTGAAAATAGCACGCACATGCAGTATTTGCTTCAGTAAATTATAGTTTGTCATGTCAATTATACTCAAGAAATAATGCATAATGAAAACCTTATTCAATATTTAGAAATAAACCTCATACCTGCAAAGAGAAAAAATTTTCTTTAAGCAGGTGATAGAGAACCTGCTACAATGTGCGGGTAAAAGTCCAACACTCTCAATTGGTAAACTGGATGTACGGGATGCACAACGATCCAAAGTAGAAACTAATCTTTGAAGAGCCTGCACATATTATCACCATGAGCATTCATCAGAAAGTAGTAAATAAATCAGAGAAGAAAATAGAGAAATAGAGCCTGCACTAGGAATATCAAAATATTTGAACAAGTGCCAAGTTTTTTACATTTTACTTCTAAAGGAGCAAACAATATTCACCTCTATTGGGGCATCTATGCATGACTTCAGAAGCCTATTACATAAGACATCTAGAACATTTACTTCAATAGTTTCATCAGCTTTTAGAGTTATAGATGGTACAAGCTCAGAAGGGAAAACACGTCCACAGCAGCCAACAAGAAAAGTTTCATATGCATCTGCAACTTCTTTCCAGAAACGAGGTCTCCCCAATCCACTACCATGTAAATCAACCTGTGTGCCCAAGCATTCTGAATTAGACTGCAGACTGGTGATGTCCTCTATCAAAATACGATTGAAGACCTCAACAGAAGTTCTCCACAGTGAGCCCTCTGGAAGGTCTCTCCTTGTTGCCATGCATCTTCACAAAGAAGAAAACAGTTTGAAACAGTCACATGACCTTCAAAATCGTAACAAATTTGATCACCAGGAAAAAACACTGAGAAGCATCAAAATTTCATACATCACTTTTCAACACTCTAAATAATATGCTAAACATGCATTGATAAAATATGTTACACATGTATTATTATAATAGACATTACAGATTATATGGAGAACAAAGAAATATTGCAATGCAGCTTCTTAAAATGATGTCATTTCCCTATTGCTCTGTTGTTCTTTTGACAAACTTGCTTGAATCATGTTGAAGAAATTTATAAATGGTTTTATATTTCTTTCTAGCAGAAGTAAAATTTATCATGTCCATGCAACAGTTCCATTTATCTCCATAAAATACAAACAAAATGTAGCAGGAAAATAGTATAAGCATTATAGAATTGATAAATGTAACAGAGTCACAGTGTTTAGCAAAGACGGTCTTGGTTGATGAAAGATACCCTCTCAAAAAAAAAAATGATTTTCAATAACAATTACAATATAACCAAGCACCCGTTAAGGTTAGCTTAAACCAAAACGCTGCATAAAATAACTCTAACCAAGAATGCGCCCTAAAACTACTTAAGGAGGAGGGGCGGGCATATGGTCAAAGGATCCCTAGGATATACTGATTTAATAATTGAAATGATTACAACTGAAAGAGAGAGAACCTAAACTCAACACCAAGAATGTGCACACAAGATCCTTTAAAAGGCGAGGTGCTAACATATGGTGGAGTAATTAAACAAACTGAAATGTAAATAGGCGGTGAACCAGCCATGAGAGATTTCCACGCTACCACTTAATTAGTGGGGGGAAAAAACATTACAATTCAAAACTAATTCATCCGCTACGGCGGGCATCCACTCAACAGTGGGAATTCTCCACTTGAGAGTGGGTGAGAAAGAGAGATACAAATGTTTATTCTCCACACAGGCGGTAAACATAGTTGCCGCGAGACTGGTACTAGTACGGGAGACTAGTACCGGTACGCCTTTTTTTTAAATGGGAAATGGAGGTACTTGGAGATGCCATTTTTTTTAATATAAATAAAAAATAAAAAATAAATAATTTATAGAAAATTTGAAAATAAATCTAGTAATTTATAGAAAATATGAAAATATGATGACATTGAACTTTCAAAACAATAATTTAATCTCTCTTAGACGCGTCAAATACATTATGCTTTAATTTTTAAAGTTTCAAATGTTTAAACTTTAAAGATTTTTTAGGTATTTTAGTGGGAGACATCATTTTTTGCAGCAGGAGACGGCAGGGTACTCGGGAAATTTCAGCGGAAGTCTACAACCTCTTGGAGATGTCTCCGGAGACGGTATCGGTCTCTGAGGCGCGTCTTCGTCTCTAAGACACGTCTCTGGGGGGGGGAGACGCGTCTCCTGGCAACTATGGCGGTAAACCAACCAAGCGTTAAAGTGTTTGCATTAGGAAATCACAAGTAAATGCAGTAAGAATAATGACTGGATTAGTACTACTAAATCTCAGCCTTACAATGAAATAAATCTGCATTTTCCATGTGTTACAATGATATAATCAATCCAAACTTTTAAAGAATGTTTATTACAATATATAATCTTCTCAATCACCAAGATATAAGCCAAAACCTGAATGTTTAACAATCTGGTATGCATAAACAGCAGACTGAAATTGTTAACCAACAAGCTGTATCACTCCCAAAATGCATCAAAACAATCCAAAGATACCTCCGAATGAGCTGAAAGGAATTGCAAGAGATCTCTAAAAGGATGGCGCCCAAAATCAATCACAGAAATTGCATCAAAACTCTCCAAATGATTTAGCACAAACTCCAAAGCACCTCCAGCAAGGGTACGGCCTTCTAAGAGGATCGACCTTGCATATAAAATTGAGATCCGCAAAATAAATTTTGTAACCTTGCCAAGAGGGTTGCCCTTAGCCTCAGAATAGATTGCTTCAATGCCCAGAATAAAAATAAATTTATCTAGTGAGCTACAAATGAAAACTACTTTTAGCAATGGCATTAACTAGCAAAATACAAACTGAAATTATCACCAAATTCTTCAACTGTGATGCACAATATGCACTTCTGAATGAAGCACACTCTCAATCGACCATCTAGGGAACCATAGTTTCAGGTCCGAAGAATGGAGAAGAATTGCTAAGCTCTCCCTTAGCCGGATTCTGAAATTAATTCAGTAGCATAACTTTACAACATTTTCAAATATAAAAAATGCGAGAGCAAAGGCTTTCTTTTATAGAATTGAAGGTGACTGTTGGCTCTTCGGCTTCCATTTTTTTTTCCCTCCAAAAGAGATGCCCATTTCACTTTTGAAATATTTAATTTTTAAAACATTATATTCACCTTTCTAAGCATCCAAAACTTGAGGAGAAATATTTTCTTTAGAAATATTTAAATAATCTCCCAACGAGGCATCCACCTTCAAGGCCACCTTTTAAAACAACTTTAAGTCATTAATACTAGGCCAAGGGGGTCAATAAGAAATTATAACATTAATGACTTGGAATAAACCATTTTACCCAAAATGAGCCTCAAAGTGTTGAAGGCCAAATACGTTCCAAACTGCTCTGCTTGGAATGGAAATTGAGTTGACTACTGATGCTACTGCCCAAGATGGCACTGCCAAAAATAGAATTTACTAAAAATAGTAAATTTAGAAAAGTTTCCCGATGACTTTATATGTCATATCACTATGAAGCTCTCTGAAAACCTAGAAAGAATCTGCAATCCTTATTCATGCAAACCTTCTTCAGAACCCCTATAAAATAGGAAACCCTAACTTCACCTCTGACGAGCCTACGGGCTTCCGGGAATAGGCTATCAAATACTGAAGGGCGTATGGCTAAAAATGGGGACATTACAGTCCGCCCTTCCCAAAATTGCTTGTCCTCAAGCAACTCAATTGGCATTCCAAATTCACTATGCCAAACCAACTAAAACTGAACATGATCCCAGGGTCCCAAATCAACCTAGGAGATTGATAGCACCAACTGATGTAAGCACTGCATTGCTGGATGCCAGCACAAGAGATCACCAAAAGAAAACTAAACTGAAACACCAGGGGGAAAAACTCCAGAAAGCCAACATTGGCTTCCCTATCCTCAACTGCTAAATTGCAAACCCAAGTGATTCCAGGATTCCAAATCATTCTTAGGAAGACTGCTCCTCTAATCCGTTGTGCTACTCTAATTAAAACATCAAGGTGGAGCAACATAACTTGATCCACGAAAGATGATGCACCAAACATGTCAGTGCCCGGGTCCCATATCAGTCTATAGGACCTCCAAACCTCGTTGTCATAATTTTGATCAGCAACAAAAATATTTTTAAACAAGTCACCAAACCAATGCCAAACAACGAACCATGCTCCATACTCCATCTCAATCCAAAGGGATATACATTAACTCGAAAGACTCCAAGAAATCTTCACATTTTTCACTTCATGAGCCTTAATTTGACAAATCAAATCAACTAATAACTCGCTACCCCAAACAATAATGTATGAGATGTTATTATGAATTACACTGTTTATTATCAAAGAACAATCCATATCTGAGTTTTGACTATACTGAATCATTCCCTTACTTAGTTGAGGCAAACCTTCAGTCCAAATAAGAGATGGAGAGACCTGAAATTGAACTAACCAACTGTCAAACAGGTCTGAAATAATCATCTTGAGATCTATTTTTTGAAAAATCAGCATCCAAGAGGGTAGACAGTAGCTGCAACAAAAAAATTTCTCATCAGATTTGACATAGCTGCTCATGAACAAGGCTGGTGGCACTTTCAGCAAGGGTCCCTATAACACTCTACTTGTTTACAGGTTAAAAATGCAAACCAACTTCCAAAATCAGCTGAAGTTTAACTAATTTGCTTTCACACTGGGTTTCCTTTGTAATTTGAACGGAAAAGAAATTCAATTTAAATAAACACATCATATTAAATTGAACAACTAACTTTTTGAATTTTCATTTAAGCTGAAAGGAGCAACTAACCGATTTATTATAACTGAAAATTCAAAAGAACAATAACCAACTTTTCTTTGCTTCCCTAATGTAAGAGCAATAAATATAACTGTCATCCTAGGGTTTAAGAAATGGAAAGGCTAACTGCCACATTTCATCTGACAAGTAACTAACGAATTATCTATTTAACAAATTAACTAACTGAAGGCAAGAAATAACTTCTTATAGTCATTAATTGATTTCGAATCTTTCAGTTCTGTTGAATGAGTCAAATAACTGTCTAACTATTCAACTGCAATTTCTACATACGAATTTTTAACAAAAGTAACTACAATTTATTGCAGCATTGCAAATAATCTTAAATTGACAAAAGCGTGCACCTTGAATTACGAGAGAGAGAAGGAGAGTACAATGTGACGTCGTCACCATGCTGATTTACTTGAACAGTCTTATCATTGAGAGAAAGGGAAACATCATCAAGGGCTTTTACCACCCAACCGAAGACCTACTGGTCTCCCGTGTTTCTTCTACTGAAGAAACCCGTCCCTTCACGAGGGTAACCAACAAGGATCAAATTATCATCATGCCATTCTGAGCCTGGTGTCATGAACCTATACCCCTGGTCGATCCCTCTTCTGTAGGTTCCTCCTAACCAGAAAGATCATTCTGACCAGAAGTATATCTGGTTCATGATAGCTGACCAATGCCTAACTGGCGTCATACCTTGGCCAAGGATTTTTATATCATTATTAGCACTCCTGTGCCATCAGCACTCTCACCCTTGCTCGACATTTAATATTTTTATTTCTTTTATAATTTATATTTTCAAAGATTCATCTTGCAACATGAGTTTCCAATCGGATATAGTTATTCCAAAATTTCAAAGATGAGAAAAGGTTTACAAGGCTTAGACCAAGTTTTCTTTTCTGGAAAACTTAAGCATAACCTTGCTTGCATCAAGAGAGAAACACTTAAACTATTCTCAGCTTAGGTTAACCTCAGTTCTTGGTCTAATTCTCAGTGACAGGTCTGATTATCATTACCTTTTAATTCAGGGATATAACTTCTCCATAAAGTTTAAACATAAAGAAAGAGATCCATATGGCATTGAAGATCTTCAAGACCCACATATCTATATACCCCTTTAAAGACCCGGGTGAGCAATTACATGCACTTGACCAACTTCAAGATTAGAGAGAAGCTAGGAATAATATTCGGCTTAATCAGGCAGAGCATGTCTTTCAAGAAATTTTCAATAGCTCAAAAGAATTCTTGCTCAGAAGCATAACAAGGACAAAGATATATTCGATTGCAAGAATAGAATGGGGTTTGGTTCTCCTTTTACAAAGATCCTTTTTCAATCCAACCCCTGATGATATTAAAAGATTCGTTTCCATTTATCATACAGAAAGATGAGAAAGATTAATGATTTTATTTTCCTCTACAAAGGATGTTCAACAAGGAATGGAATCATCGTTGTAATATACTGAAGAATTATATGCATTACTTGCTTGAAATGAAGATTCCAATCCTCGGATAGTTACAAACTCTTTTCTTGGTTTAGCTGCAAGCCACCGTAACTTCCAGACAAGAGAGATGGCGCCGGTGACTTCAGGAGCTAACAACCATATTCCGAAAGATTGAAGCCACGAACTGTTTTACCCGACACAACAAAATGCGATATCCTATAAGGTTATCTAGCAAGAAGAATGCCGATACAAAAGAATGGAAAGGATTGAGCTAAGGCAATGGTGAAATTCAAGAATGAAGGTGAAGGACTCGACAAGTGATTGTCGACACCGCCATATCAGAAATGAGAGGTGCGACTAGGTATGAGAGCCAATATGCACGAGGTTAACACCAAATGATAATCGTCATTTGAAAGATCGACTAAGCTTCACAAAAATAGCCGATGGTGTTTTCAGATAAGGCGAGCCCCAACAGAGTAGTAGTCCTCAGAAGAAGAAAAGGAGACCAATTAAAGGAGAAGCTCCCCGGTTAAATGCGAATATCTCCAATAAACCCCCACTCCAAGATTCTAAGAATCCCGAGACTTCTTAGCTTCCAACATGGCCGTTTCTCCCAGAGGCTCGAAGGAAGGGTGACGGAAAAGACTACCGCTGATGACTCACAACATTTTTCCTTAATTCATTTTTGATATCCTTTCATATATTTCCATATTTGATCGATGGCCTTAGGATTAAATCCATTATGATTAATTTAATATTAAATATCCATTGCAAAAATATATACGTACCAAGAATTGGTTCGCCCAACTTTCAAAAGGATATTGTTAAATTCTTTAATTATATCTTTTATTGTAATTTAATATTTATTAACCATATGCAATCTCCTTAAAAGGTGATTATAGATATATAAATATATTTAAATTGTCTTGCTTAATCAATAATTATATTAAATTATTTATGGCTAAGGTCATGACGTCAACACAACTGTCTTACACCGACTCTAGGTTTGATGATAAATTGATCCATTGTTAACCAAGTCCTCTCCTTGATGATATTTCCCTTTTTCTCGTGTCGTTGGCAATCCTGCACCCACTGACAAGAATTATGGTTAGATTGTTCTCAACGTATATCTCATGAACACATTCATTTTCACATGAATAGGAAACCACTCACATATATAAGAAAATCGTTCTCATTGAATTTACGACATATAAACAATTATTCTTTCCACAATTCACATTCTCATGAAAAGCAGTTACTTGCAACTAACATAGCGACCTTACTTTCATTGTCATACACATGTTCATGATAAAGGGGATGTAACAGTCCCCATGCCACCACAAACCAACTTCTGATCATATTTCCTTTCCAGAACACCAATTTATGATCAGAAATAAAGAACCAATGACCAAGAAAGGAGGCGACAAACATAAAACTGAAATTTTGACACTTATCACTCCAACCAACCTTCTTTTTATGCATACCATTCTTCATAAGAATATACTTGAGATCCCAAATACTGATTTTCAATTGAAGGCATTTCCCAACACATAAGCAAATGGTCACAACTACATTCTGAATATTATATGCTGGTTTATCCCCCATAAAACTTACAGTATTACCTTATTGCCAAGTAATGCCAGGATCCGAAACTAACAGCCATGAAGAACCACTTCTCAGACGGAGAACTGCTCTCACACGAATCCTTTGATTTGCTCATTCCATCTGAATTGACGCTACTTGAAACTCCAAGAAGTAATCAACCATCCTATGTTGGATGAAGATATTGAATCTCCAATCTTGTGTCATGATTTGATGGAAAGATTCCATGAACCCTTCATCAAATACAATTCTGAAATCTATCACTCTAAGAGAAGATGGTGATGAACTAAAATCTGACAAGAGTCTCACAAGCATCCTCATCAAAAAATAAATAAAACCTTCATCATCATGACCATCAACTCTTTGTTGATGAACAATAAGAATGTCTTCATTTCTTTGTGTTACAAGAGTTACCAATTCTTGTTGAGTGGGTGCACTGGGAGAAGCAATAGATTCAACTTCATGCAATTCTCGTATCAACTCTCCAACGTTGGAAAACAAACTCAAATTTCCCCCTTCAGTAACCTCTAAAGCAATTCCTTCATCAATATCAAAAAGAGGATTTACAAAAGCCTTATTATTACCTTCTTCATACAACAAATTGTCAAAAGCCTAAAAAACTTGTTGATGAGAATTTGAATGCTTTGATCTCTCAGGGCAGCATTCCAAATCATATGTTTCTTGTGTGAGATTCAACTCATCAAGAATTTTCTGAAGCTCCTCTGCTCTTCTTTTGTTTTCTTCCTCCTATGAGTATTGAACAACAAAAATCTGATTCTCTACTTCAATTAGAGTCTCATGCACTTCTTGCAACTTGGCTTTGGTGAGCTCGTTACACTCCAATGTCTTGTCAACAATTTTGGCCACTTTGTCTTTAACACGAATGATGTGCAAAAGACTTGATTTGATTTCCTCCAAGGCAAACTTAATGAACTTCATATCAACAATGGAAATGCAATATACATCTTCTCCTCTAGGCACAACATAAATCAAATTTTCAACATGCTGATTCAATTCATCAAGCTATGACAAAGCTTGAATTCCGTTTTCAGCAGTCTGTGAACTTGAGTTGCAATCTTCATATGCTGGCTGAAATGATGTAGAACCACTTTCATGGATAAAAATTTTGAAAATGGTTTGAGCTGTACTCCTCAACTTGTCACGCATGTGATGAACATTCTTCATCATTCCATCCATAGTGCCTTCCAATTCCTTAGCATTTTGCCTTAGCTTGATTTCAGATGAAGAGAAATCTGCCTTATAACTACTAGAAGCTCCACCTTCCATGTCTTCTACACATGATTCAAGGGAATTGATCAAATCAGCTTTGAAGTGGGAAGTGACTTCAGCTTCCCCTTTCTTCTTCTCCTCCTTGACTTGACTTTCAAACCAGCATTCTTTGGAATTGTGAGAAAACAATTCGCTGGTTGAACCATAGTTACAAGACTCGGACTCTGCAAGCCGATTTTTGACTCGGACTTGGACTCGGAGCCTAGACTCGCCCAAGACTCGACAAAGACTCGGCAAATAGAAAAACCCTTGAAATTTAGAGATTTTTAAGGATTTAAAGCTTGTTTCATGCACCCTTTAGTGAATAAACCTCAAATACACAATAACATCATGAAATAGAAACTACTATGATCCTATACACAAACATATATCGATCACATAAGTATAAACGCAAATTTTAGCTGAAGGAAATAACACATTCAGATATATAAATATTGTCAAATGTATACAAAATTCATGGAATATGAAATCCATGGCATCAAAACAAATATCAAAACTAAAAAATTAAGTCTATGGCTCAGAAGAGCTTGCATTACTCATCCCAATATCACGACAAGTCATGCGCTAGTGTCTAAGTTAGGTCCTAGATGATGATGTAGCCATGATATTTGCTTGTGTCTCAATGATAGGTGTGTATATTCAAGTGAGGATTTTATTATTAAAATTTTATTGAAGCCTTCAAGATTGCATGTTTTGTTGTCTAATGTATGAATTTTGAAACAAGATAATCCTTGATTATGGCTTTGACTGTGAAAGATGCAAAGATTCGCAACAGGGGATATGTATTTTGTAGGTTTTTATGATCATGATTCATCATTGGCCTATAACATGCTTAGACCTATAGTTTGATGAGGGTTTGGGGGAAACGCCCCAACGGGGTCAAGGGGCAGTGCCCCTTGTGGGGGTCTGGGGGCAGCCCCTTGCGGGGGTCTGGGGGCAGCGCCCCCAGCGAGGTCAAGGGGCAGTGCCCCTTGCGGGGGTTGAGGGGCAGCGCCCCTCGCAGGGTCCCAGGGCAGCGCTCGAGGCGCGCTCCCTGTCGCGATACAGGGCGGGGTCAGGGGCGGAGCCCCCGCCACCAAGCCCAAATGAAGACCTTCAAAACCACACAAACCTTCATGGCGCACACCATTTATTTAAAAAATTTGAAAAAAAAAGAATGCAATTTAAAAAAAAAAAAATTTAATCAAAATGGCCGAGTTTGGGGCACGAGACTCGACGAGTCCGGCAAGTCTTGGCAAGTACTCGACAACTGAGTCTCTGGGACTCGTTTAGGGTCACTCGCCTCGGGACTCGCAAGTACTCGCCGAGTTTGGGCGAGTCTTGTAACACTGGGTTGAACACATATCTTCAACTAACCGGACTTCTCCTTCATTTGGATCTGCACTTATGGCCTCTTCATGCATCTTTGTTTCAACTTTTGTTTCCAAAAGTTCCTTTTTTAAATCTTCAACATGAGGCTTCTTAACACAAGTCAACTCACTGTTCTCCTCTGTATAAAACAAGAGTACCTCACTAGTCTTCAAGGCTTCCCAAACACATTACATTCTTCTACAGAATGCTCGGATGAGTGCAAATCCGTAGATACCCATTGAACTTTTGCAATGTCTTCAAAGGGATTCCAACTTTCATCCTCCTCTTCAGCTTCGGAGATTTGCTCTTTGTCCTCAACAGTCTTCTTCAAACATGGCTTCAATTTTTCTTCACAATGACTGAAAATTTCTTTGACTAACAAAACAACAGTTGGAGAAATCTGCTCTTCTCAATCAAAGGCATTCTTAAGGACTTGAACACTTTCAGGAAGAGTATTAGCTTCTTTGATGGTGTCAATTAGAACATTTTTAATAGCTGCAAACACTCCCTCTTCTTGTTCACTCCAAGTTGAAGTGAATAGATAATCAAACAAATGGTAAATCTGATTATCCATCTCCAATTCTAATAGAAGAATGCAAGTTCTTACTTCTGAAAATGTCTTTAGGACAACAGCTCTTCTTGGAAATAAACCACTCCCAGTTTCATCCAAATCTTGAAAACTTTCCACTATCATTTTTAATATGATCTTCATAGTTTCATCATCATATGGCAACTGGGGAATTACAATTTTTATTATCTCCATTAAACAAGAAGAAATCAGCAGCTTGGTTTCTTCATCAGGATGCCCCAACCAATAGGGTTGATTCAAAAGATTCACTACAGGGGCTAAAGCCAACTGTATTTCCTCCAAAGGAGATGGCTTCACTTGTCTCAAACATTGTTCTAACAAATGAAGAATATTCTCTTCATTTTCCCTTGACTGAAATTCTTTGCCAAGTCTCTTTCCAACCAAAAAGAGAGTCTCTGCCAACTTCCTCTCTTCTTCATTAGCCATACCTTATTTTGACAAGACAAGGTTTCACAAACCTCTGAAAAAACATCAACTTTCAAAACTTCAGAAGCTAAAACTAAACTCTGTTATGCTTTCTGATGTAATATTGGTCTTCTCTGACTCTCATATGATAACTGAAGCACTGAAAACTCACAGGATGGCAGGGAAACAGGCTCTGATACCACTAAAAGATACCCTCTAAAAAAAAATTGATTTTCAATAACAATTACTATGTAACCAATCACCCGTTAAGGTTAGCTTAAACCAAAATGCTGCTTAAAAAAACTCTAACCAAGAATGCGCCCTAAAACCACTTAAGGAGGAGGGGCGAGCATATGGTCAGAGGATCCCTAGGATCTATTGATTTAATAATTGAAATGATTACAACTGAAAGAGAGAGAATCTAAACTCAAGACCAAGAATGTGCACACAAGATCCTTTAGAAGGCGAGGTGCTAACATATGGTGGAGTAATTAAACAAACTGGAATGTAAATAGGCGGTGAACCAGCCAGGAGAGATTTCCACGCTACCACTTAATCAGTGGGGGGAAAAAGCATTACAAGTCAAAACTAACTCATCTGTTGTGGCAGACATCCACTCAACAGTGGGAATTCTCCACTTGAGAGTGGGTGAGAAAGAGAGATACAAATGTTTATTCTCCACACTGGCGGTAAACCAACCAGGGGTTAAAGTGTTTGAATTAGGAAATCACAACTAAATGCAGTAAAAATAATGACTGGATTAGTACTACTAAATCTTAACCTTACAATGAAATAAATCTGCAATTTCCATGTGTTACAATGATATAATCAATGCAAACTTTTGAAGAATGTTTATTACAATATATAATTTTCTCAATCACCAAGATATAAGCCAAAATCTGAATGTTTAACAATCTGATATGCATAAACAGCAGACTGAAATTGTTAACCAGCAAGCTATATCACTCCCAAAATGCATCAAAACAATCCAAAGATACCTCCGAATGAGCTGAAAGGAATTGCAAGAGATCTCTAAAAGGATGGCGCCCAACATCAATCACTGAAATTGCATCAAAACTCTCCAAATGATTTAGCACAAACTCCAAAGCACCTCCAGCAAGGGTACGGCCTTCTAAGAGGATCGACCTTGGATATAAAATTGATATCTGCAAAATAAATTCTGTAACCTTGCCAAGAGGGTTGCCCTTAGCCTCAGAATAGATTGCTTCAATGCCCAGAATAAAAATAAATTTATCTAATGAGCTGCAAATGAAAACTACTTTCAGCAATGACATTCTTCAACTGTGATGCACAATATGCACTTTTGAATGAAGCACACTCTCAATCGACCATCTAGGGAGCCATAGTTTCAGGTCTGAAGAATGGAGAAGAATTCCTAAGCTCTCCCTTAGCCAGATTCTGAAATTAATTCAGCAACATAACTTTACAACATTTTCAAAGATCAGAAATGAGAGAGCAAAGGATTTCTTTTATAGAATTGAAGGTGACTGTTGGCTCTTCAGCTTCCATTTCTTTTTCCCTCCAAAAGAGATGCCCATTTCACTTTTGAAATATTTAATTTTTAAAACATTATATTCACCTTTCTAGGCATCCAAAACTTGAGGAGAAATATTTACTTTAGAAATATTTAATTAATCTCCCAATGAGGCATCCACCCTCAAGGCCACCTTTTAAAACAACTTTAATTCAGTAATACTAGGCCAAGGGGGTCAATAAGAAATTATAACATTAATGACTTAGAATAAATCATTTTACCCAAAATGAGCTTCAAAGTGCTGAAGGTCAAATATGCTCCAACTTGCTCTGCCCGAAATGGAAACTGAGTTGACTACTGATGCTACTGCCCAAGATGGCATTTCCAGAAATATAATTTACTAAAAATAGTAAATTTAGAAAAGTTGCCAGATGACTTTATATGTCATATCACTGCGAAGCTCTCTAAAAACCCAGAAAGAATCCGCAATCCTTATTCATGCAAACTTTCTTCATAACCCCTAAAAAATAGGAAACCCTAATTTCACCTCTGACGAGCCTACGGGCTTCCGGGAATAGGCTATCAAATATTGAAGAGTGTATGGCTAGAAATGGGGACATTACAGTTGATGATGACTTTGTTCCTACAGTCAATGTTGAGGAGTGCAAGGCTGAAGAGGGGGGAAGTGGCTTTCACCTAAGAAGATCTAAACTATCTAGCAAGCCATCTCAAGACTACTGGGAAGCGGGGGATTGATGATGATTTTAAGAAGGTGACTGTCGCTACTGATGAAGAGGAAAATGGGTCTGATTATAATGATCTGCAGAACACTATTGTGAGCCAACCCAATTGCACTGTTAATATTGACAATGCCAGTATGGACCCTCTGGAGGTGATTCACAGCTACCCTCAATGTGCTACTATGGCGGGGGAGTTTGCTGAACTCAAAAAGAAGGTGTTGGACATTGAAAAGAAGATGGATAGTCTTTCTAAATTCAGCTGCAGGGTTATGCACATATCAGCAACTACTCTTTGCTTGCTGCATGATAAAGAATTGGTGAAGACTAATGACAGGGACAATAGCCACAAGGAACTATTCAAGTTCCTCACGAATGATTGGGGCCAGCTCTTTAGTTAGGTTGTTTCTTTATGTTAGTTGCTTTTGTTTGTTTTTTATGAACTGTTAAAGCATTGTTTTTGAGTTGTTATGGTCTTTGGACTTGGTTTTCAGCCTCCAGGCTTTTTGTAATGGGCCAGCCTCCTTGGTTTTGCTGTTTTATATATAAAAAACAATGATGTACTAATGATATGTTTTAATTAATGTTTAATGGTAGGATCCTAACAATGATTGTTAATTACCATTGTGCTTCCTTGATTGAGTTTTGTGTTCAACTTCCTCTAGCTTGCAATTGATGCTTATCATAGTTTATGATTGAGCATTTGCATCACAATTATTATCAATGATAATATTATGTATCTAAATTGGTTCTCTGTGTTCTGTTTTTAGTGATTCTATACTAGAATGTGTCCCATTCAAGGTTTGTATTACTCACATACTTTGGAGTGCTAAATGCATAATCTATTCGCAATATCTTTCTTCCTTTTTTCTTCCAACAAACTGAGAATTGTGTGCACTTTTTCAGATCTTGTGGTCTTGTCCTATGAATTGTTGGTACAACAAAGGATGCAAGGCTATGCAATAGATGTTTTGTTATTCACTAGCTCATGACCTTCCTTTTGCAACCTCCATGTGTAGATATGATTGTTCTATCCCTCTAGAAAATAAATGTTTCTTGCATCTAGGAAACATAAGCTCCTAGATGCAACCTACAACTTTACAAAGATTTTTTTGGCATGCTCTCCTTCAAAGAAGATTTCCCCCTCAAAATTTGACTCATAAGACTGGGTCACCTTCCCTTAGTTCTCTTAATGATATTCCATATCATCCTATTGTTTGAGTCTCCTCTCTTTCCTCATGCACTTTATTATCCTTGAGTGACATGAAGAGAACTATTTGGAAATTGAGGATTAGACAAATCATGATCGCAAGGTGATGAATGATATATGGTGTGAATTCACTTTCCTTTCCTTTTGTATATGTATGATTTTTTTTTTGGTGCCATTCCTCCCTCCTCTTATCAACTTATTATCCATTCCATTCAAAAGAGAGATAGTTCAAACATGAATAGCTACAATGCTATCATGAGTTTAGCTTATTCTTAGCTCACATCATAGTGCAAATCTTTCAATCATTGTAACCCCTCTTTGTTGATGTATACATCCAATTTACCCATGATTACTTGGAAAGGAAGTGGCATTCCCTTGACCTATAATTATAGTTCGACAACTCAACGAGTTGCTGAGTACTCACCAACTTTTTTGACTCTCAAGTTTTCAGAAGGTTTACTCACTAAGTCTGCCACCCAAGTTTTTTTCTGAGTACTCGGCAAGACCAAGTTTACCACTCACTAACTCTTAACATACATGGGATAAACATTGAGAAAACACTAAAAAATGTTCTTTTTCCTTTTAAAAATTATGAAATGGTGTGCGACATGAAGGTCTACGTGGTTTTGAAGGTCTTCATCAGGCTTGGTGGTGCAAGGGGTGCTGCCGCCAAACTCATTTGTTACATTTTGTAGCTGCATTTTGCATTAAAAAATAAATAAAATTGTATTTTTAAGTTTTTGCCAAGTTGGAAATTTTTGGTCTACGAGTCCAAGTTTGCAAACTATGCCTATAATGATTATCATTTTCTATTAAGTTTATTCTTAGCTAGTACCATAGAACAAAGATTTCAATCATTAGAACTCTTATTTGTTTATGTATCCATCCATTTCAATGGAAAGGCAAGTCAAAGGTACATATATTTCAGTTACATATTCTCAATTATTTATTTATTGCAATCACTTGTTATCCATGGTACTATATTTTTCACAAAGCAACATCACTAACTAATCTAATGAGTGATGAGCTATGGGGGGGGGGGCATATATATACAAGATTGCAAAACACTAATCCTCAAGAGCAAGCCATAACACTAGCAGCCTAAAAGTTGTTGAAACTTGAAAACAAGAAGAAAACACATTAGCACAAAGCAACATCACTAACTAATCTGATGAGTGATGAGCTATGGGGAGGGGCATATATATACAAGATTGCAAAACACTAATCCTCAAGAGCAAGCCATAACACTAGCAGCCCAAAAGTTGTTGAAACTTGAAAACAAGAAGAAAACACATTAGCACATGCCGGGTCAAATGACTATTGATATTGATACTTTGGTGACAAAAAGAAAGAACGTCTTAGAAGTCCAAAGAATTTGTACGCATTCTTTAACATTGCCTAAGGAATCACAAGTCTAAATATTCATTGCCATGTTCTCGAGAGCACAAGATACTTATCATGTAATTTTATTTTTGTTGTGCCAAGCTACTTTTAGTTACTACTATTCTTAGCTCGTGGTTATTTTTAGGTGAACTTATAGAAGATCTATTTGGGAAACTTCATATTTTTGGCAAAAATCTATTGTGATAGTGGTATTTGCATACCCTATCACACATTCGTTATCATTTTAGCCCTGTTAGCCCTTGTGCAAGTTTTGTCACATTTTTAGCTCTTTTTACCCTTGTCAATTGTCATGTTTCCTAAGTGGTACCTTTAGTTTAATTATTGGTCCCACCTTATGTCCTAACCTTTCTCCTTGCATTTCCTATGTTTGTAGCTTAGGGAGATATTTTCTCCTAAGTAAAAATTTAAATAATAAATAATCAATAAGGCAAGTTGGCCTTAATCACAAATTATACTATTTCTTAAAAGGAAGCCGACCCAAGTGAAGAGTCACCTTGCTTGTGAAGAGTCTCCTTGCATTGTATATATAGAAGGAGATGATCATCCATTTTTATCATCAAGTCATTCTTATATTCACATTCTTTCAAGAAGGAGCAGCAGACCATCTTGTAGCAGCAGATCGATTTCGAGAAGAAACATATTTATCTTTGCATCAAAGGATAGATGCTATTAATTCATCGTATCAATTTGCCCTTGAGAAGGGTCTGGTTGTAAAGCAGTATTCTGCACAAATATATGATATATATGAGATATATTTTTGCTGGGGTTTTCTCCCTCGAGTAGGAGAGTTTTCCCAGGGTAAACTGTTGTGTTTTTTGTCACATGTGTTGTATTTTCTGATTGCTTACATTTCTGATCCTAAAACTAACAGTTGACCCCTTTTCCCCATGTTTTTCTCCCTAGTTCGCCACTCCTGGTCAAATTTCCCATGTGAACTTCATCTTTCCCCTTTAGAAAATGTTATCAATTGATCAAATTTGCTATCAAAACAATTGGCTGTAAAGGCACACTTGTCACCTTAAGGTTCTGTGAAAAGTTGGGCCTGAACCCTATAGGTCAATATCACCACTATTATAACTCCCAACATAAGGCCTTGCTTTTTTGAGACTCAAGATACCCTTTGGAGGGAATATTAATTAATTCCATACCTACCCATAACTAACAAATATCTACTACATTTTCCTCAAAAAATCTATAAATAGGACCAACCTTTACCCCATTTTAAGATAGAAAGGACAAATTTTGGCAAAGGTCAGCAAGTCTTTGCACTCTTACCACAAGTAAAATAGTTGCAAATCATTTCAAAAAGTTTGTAAGTGAGTTAGCTTCATCACAAAATCAGCAAAATATTTGTATCATGCTCAAGTAATTTGCTCACTGTTGTACCCAAACTGAAATTTTTGCTTCATTAAGGCATTTTGCTTAAAATGGTCTAAACCTTGTAAAAGTGGGGTCAAAACTCAGTTTTTGGGCAAATAAAGTATGGGCTTTTAGTCAGTGTGATGCCAGGAAGATACTGGCAAAATTTGAAAATTTTGAAAATTAGGGTTTCTGAAATCTATTTTTAGCCCGAAACCCTAAAAAATAGGAACTTGTCAGAATTGGCTGAAATTAATTTTGATTGGCTTATTTCACATCACAATCACAGTGGTGAAGTCAGTTTCAGTTAAAAGTCAGTTTAAGGCTGGTGGGTAGTTTTCACTTTTTCAGGAGAAAAGTTAGGATCTTCGGGGTCATCAATGGCAGTTGGCCAGTACCAGGTATCAATATCTAAGCCTGAAACTCAAAGAGGAACGCTCTACGATAAAAGATGTTGGAAATAATGCTTTTTGATGGAGGGGATTTTCAGATTGGCAAAAAGTGCTAAAATATTCTAAGTCTGGGAACTTTTCACTATGTAACGTAGTAGACACTTGCGCAATCAACGTGCAAATCAACTTTATAGTGTCCGTACATGTGAAAATGATGAAGTATAGTCATCCACACACCTCAGCAGTCACAACGCTTCGACATGGTCAACCGCAGTGATGGATACAGCGTTTGCAAAGCATAAAATGGTGAAAATCAATGAATTCAAAACAAATCCGCTCCCCTGTAGCCCAGGGGCGCCCTTCCATTTGAAGGTCAAGATTTGAGTGCTTTGGATGAAGGATACATTCATTATGTTCAGTTTTCAGTTAGCCATGAAGCAAGATGAAGCAAGATTATCCGAGTTACAGAACTCCGGCAAACGAAGACAGAAGCAGAGGTTGCGAAGAGTGTTTTCTCACAAGGAGGCAGTCTAGAAATGCAGATCCGCTCCCTTCTAGCCCAAGGGCGATTTTCTTTTTGAAGGCCCAGATCTAGATGCATGTGTGTTTTGATGGTTTCAGTCTTTGCAAAATTAGTTTAGCTTTTCAACGAGCTATCAAGCGAAAGCGTATCCAGTACAGAAATCCGGTTATCAGCGTTAGAAGTGGAAATTGCAGGCAGGATACATGTCAAAAGAAATGAATTCAATGCAAATCCGCTCCCCTGTAGCCCAGGGGCGATCCTGAATAAGACCTGTTTGATGGATGAATTTGCAATTGAGGTCTTCCTGAGATCTCTTCCAACTCAGTTCAGTTTTGCAGTGTATCCGTTCACAAGACGATCCGATGTTCTGAGTAACTGTGACAGAGGTCCTACCGAGCACGTAAAACAGAGGATGGTGAAGCGTAGCTACACAAAGCTGCACAGCTGTAGGCTAGGGGCGATTCTCCTTTAGGCCTGCCAGACGGGGTTATTTGCAATTACAGTCTTCACAAGACTTGTGTGCAATTACTCAAGCTATCCAACGAGTCTAGCCGACAACCTCCGGGATTTGGCGAATGCTCGTACGTGCGAGGTCAAGATGATAATGCTGTAAGGAAGAGTTGATTGAAGGCAGTTCAAAAAATGACTAAGTGTAAGAATATTATTTTCTTTGAAAAAGGCGATTTTCTTTTAGAGGCCTTAAAAGCAATTTTCTGGCTTTGTCGTCTCCAAGAACATCTCTTGCAAGTTGACCAAACTGTACAGCAAGACAGACGGCACGCATATCGGAGCATTCCAGTTCCCGGTATCAAGGGTCAAAGTATGGTGTTCAGATGAAAATCACACTTTTGTCAAAATAGTGTTTGAGCTATCATAGAATAGGGGCGCTCATTCTTTTGGGGTTCTTAATACAATTTTCAAATCCCTCATATACAGTCATTGGATGCAGAATACTTCTAGTCATGCAATGAATCCATTATTCAGTTAGTGGAGTTCATCATTCACCATCAACGACAATTTGAAGCATCAAAAGGTAGAACGAAGAAATGACTAAGTCTGGAGTCAAAACATCAATTTAATCAGAGGTGCCTAATTTTCTAAGGTATCAGATGATGATTTTAGCAGTTGTTGCTCCCAGCAGACATTTCATCCTTGTCATGCAAGCTTCGTAGTGGATATCTCAGCACGGTCGCAGGATCATTCAATCATCTGGAGATCAGAGTTGAACAGGGTCAGTTGTAACTTTGCAGTCAGCTACAAAATAGGAGATTCTCAAAAATCTCATAACTCTTGCAAATGGACGCCTAGAAGGTCAAATTTCGGCTTTCTAAAATCAGTGAAGTTTGCTGGGCACATCCAGATGCTATTTTTAGCAAAATGATTAAAATAATATTTTTGCATGCAAAGCATTAAAAAGTGACGAATTTCTTCAAAGAGCTAAATATTGGTGCCTCTTTTTAGTTTGCATGCTTTGAAATTAAAATATTATTTTTAGTCTAAAGACTCAGAGACAGCAGCAGTTCAACTGGTAAAGGGCCAATCGGATTCCTTCTTCACAGTTAGGGTTTGAGCTTGCAGTCTTGCTTTTGTAGTACGATTTTGCTCTAGTTATGCAAGCATGGCATTCATCATTTCATTCATCCAGCTTGAGCAGAGGTGAATTCTTTCCAGAGTTGGGCGAATTTCTTCAGCGGTCAGTTGTGAAGGCATAAAAAATATTCTTTTGCAGGTACAAGTCAAGATTCATCAGCAGAATTCAAGGCAGAGTGGCGATTTTGACAGAAGAAGATAATAAATAAATAAAAATTAAAAAACATCTTTCTTCTTCTCTAGATTTCTTCCATCTTCTCGTCTTAAAATTTTCTCACATGTTTGAAGAATTGGCGTTTTTGGCAAAACAAATCATCTGGGTTGATTCAGAATTGCTTTCTCAGCAAAACCCATGTGCTAGAATTTTCAAGAAAAATTTGTTCCAGAGCATCAGTTCTTGAGGCTTTGATTTTCTGAAGTGAAATTCCTTTGCATGGTGGAGTAGAAGTCGATATTTTTCGAATCTAACGTTGTGGGTTGTCTTAGAAATATCTTCTGGACAAAACCCATATCTCAGATTTTCTCGGGAAAAAATGTCCTCACAGCCCCTCAGATCTCAACTGAAAACCTTTTGCATGCGGCCTAAATCACATTTTTTCACAATTCTGACATTGTGGGTCATCTTAGAATTTGATTCTACATAAAACCCACGTCTCAGAATTTTCTGTGAAAATTGCCCTCCGACAAGCTATTTTTAGCCTCATTAGGAGAGATTTTTGGTTTTTTGGAGAAGTTGTCAGAATATAGCCATGTTCACAGTCAACAGGCGAGTTTTTCAGGATGTAGTTCACGCAGAACGAATTCAAGACCAAGTCAGTCTTAATTCATGATTTCATCAGAAAAGTTGACATTGATTTGTATCAAGCGCATCGGAAAGGTTGACAAGAGTAGTCACTCAAGTTCACATGGTTTCATGTCTCGTATAGCTGATTGTCTTCCAAGGCCAGTTTAGAGGGTTGATACCGTTGGGTTTCTGTGTATGCAGCATGTTCATTTGTATTTCTCACAACCAAAGAGTTCGCAGTTTCATCATGCAACACTCTTCCATAAAGAAAAGCATGAAAAACGTGAGAAGCATCAAGCTGCAGAGGAAACAGTGGCCATCACTTCAGTTACAAAGCCGCCATAGTTACCAACCAGTGAAGGGCCAGTTTAAGTATACAGAGATTTTCAGTTTTGCTTGAGTTGCTAAGAAGCAGTGAATTGACAGTTGAGACATGTGACGACCTCTAGATGGTGATGCAGTCACTAACCTCGTGGAGGGGTTACTTGCTCGAGATCAGGGTCAGTGAACTTCAGTTCAAGGCGTCCCACCTTTTCCAAGATAGACATTAGACACAGGAGTTAAACTCGAGGCTTCTTTCCGAGTTAACAGGTTGTTACACATTGCATGCCATGTCTTTCTTGGAAATATCTACATATACTTGGAGATTAGATTAGATTTTTTTCAGTTGACTGATGATAGCATTCCAGTTGACTTGCTTTCAATAAGGACATGCATGTTGCACCTTGTCCATTTAGATTAGATGTTTTAGTTAACTGATGATAGTTTCCCAGTTAACTGTATAGTTTCATTCAATTAGGGTTTAGGAATAAGATCTTGCATGCATTGCAAGACCTTAGTTGACTCAAGGTGATTTTAGGGTTGCCTACACCTTGAAGTCTATAAATAAGAGCTTTAAGCTCATTTGTAATTTAACTTTTGCTTGATAGCATACATGCTGCGCCTACCTTGCCTGTAGTATTGCTATTATTGTATCTGTTCAAAGAGTAATTGCTGTTATAATAAATTGCTGCGCCTACCTTGCCTTCATGTTATTGTCATGGTGTTTATTCGATCTTAGTTAAATGGGGTTGCTGGTTTGATCGTTATTGCATGCGTGTTGCGACTATACAATCTACTATCCCAGTTGCTTACCTTTTGTTTTGTTTATTATAAGCCTATTCAGAAGAGCAAATAGTTGCACCTACCTTGCCTTCATGTTGCGAAACTGTACTTAAAGCTTATCGTTTGATGTGTGTGATAGTAGACTCATTCAGCCAAGCAAATAGTTGCGCCTACCTTGCCTTCATGTTGTGAAGTTGTACCAGGTTTACCGTTCATTTGTTTGTTTTAATAAACTTCTTCCCGGATTAGCAAATAGTTGCGCCTACCTTGCCTTCATGTTGTGAGCCCGCACCTGGAGTTTATCGTACAATACATTCCTGCTCCATTTCCTCATGCTCTGTTTCTTGAGGAAATTGGATAGATATTAAAGAAGTTAGCTTAGTTGTAGTTGCATGATCTGCGAAACCAGAAAATACTTAGCTGCAACGTTCTAGGTTTTCTTAACCTTGTGCCTCTACCAGCTGAGAACAAAAAGATAGGACATTAGTTTAGTTTTCTATTTTCATGCATTCCAGCACAACGAGGGAGCTTCCCCTCCTAATTTGAAGAGCACTCATTACGTAGTGTGCATAGCTGTCCGTACAAACTTACACTCCAGAGGTGTTAGTTCTTACGCCAACACTCACCAAGGTTTTTTGTAAGTTGGTCCTAATTTTTCCACATTTTCAAGTATAGTTTGAGTTTGAGCAAAAAATTTTACATAAGAATGACAATATTTTTCTAAGTATTTGCAAGGTTTCCTTCATCATCAATTCCACCACCCTTCCATGCCCTTACCCATCCATTTTTATCCAATTTAGTTAATTTTTTCATCACAAAGGACATCCCCTAAACTAGATTGCATCCATTCTTGAGCTAGTGAGCTTAGATCTACAAGTTTTCTATCCAAAACTTACTTTCAGCCCTAGTGCTTCAGAATAATAGTCCTTCACATCATTCCCATCACCCTCTCTTCAATCAACAAGAGTCCACTTTGCCATCTTCTCATGTTTCCCATCACCCCTTGTGAGTGTACAACTTTTAGTCACCCTTGCAAAGAACCTAGTCAGAATCTAATCTAACCTCCATAAAAAATTACTTCAAAATATCATTTCTACATCCCATGCTAGCCCTCCAACAACCACTTAAAACATTTTGTCTCAAAGTCCAATTTGCTATCAAAACCTTTTCGCACACCTTTGCTCATTTGCATGATTCCCTTGAAAGCCTAGTCTAGGTTAAATGGTTTGATTGTGTTTCAGAAATTGCTTAATTAATTGGATCATCACATTACATCTTAATCATGTTTGTTCATCATGTGGATCCATGTTTGAAAACCCACAAGGGATCTGAGGGAGACTCCCTTTCTAACCCATGTTTTTGTAGGTTTCCCATCATAAGAGACTTGAAAAAAGCCACCAGTCATCTCAGCCTCACCAGACTGCAGAATACTTTCTAAAAATTTAAAGTTTATCATCTCAAGTGCCACTGGTAACAAGCTGTCCACTATCGACAAGGCGTTTTCCCTAGCTGCCCAACTGTCTGTCCCCTTTTCCCTGGCCACCTGGTTGGCCACCACTTGTCCAAATTAGGCCTTAAACATATCATAATTTCATCAAATCAGAACCAAAGCCTCTTTTGTACATTTCCAGCCAACCCATGATTAGAAAACTTAGTTTTATCAAGTATAAAGGCTTCAACTGATAATTTTATGTTGAAATCCAGTACTTTATTGCTTGCATGGTTTCATAGACCTAACCTATAGGTACAAGCCCAGAAAATTCAGCAGACCCACCCAGCAGAGTCTTCTAGGGTTCTACCAACCCATTTGACCAAATGCCAAAATGTCATCATAGTTCGGTAACAACAATACATCTTTTTATGTCCAATTTTCCAGCCATAAATTCATGCAGATACATTCCTCACTGTTAGATTATCTTCTATTCACTAATTGCAGGTGAAAATTTCATAGATTGTTTAGATTACAAAGCAGAACATAATCTAGAAGCCTCAGGAACAGAAGTACACTAGTGCAAGTTTGTCCAAGGATTACAAGGCTGCCCAGTTGGCTGTCCACCTGGCCACCACGTGTCAAAAACAGCCCAGATTTCACTAGCAGAAGAAAAATCTAATTTGTTGCACTTTTCAGAATTGAACCAAACCAACCCAGTTGCATCTTGACCACTTTGTTCACTATTTTTCAACATAGCTTAGCGTTTCAATGTCAAAACTCTGATTTGACCACTATTTTTCAACATAGCTTATCATTTCAATCTCAAAACTCTGATTTGATTACTTTATGCACTATTTTTCAACATAGCTTAGCATTGTTCAAATTGCATGATCATTTGATTGCACTTAGCTTGTCCCAACTCATTTAGTGGTTAAACTAGGTTTGGCTGGTTGCAGACGGCCTTAAGTTTCATTGATTCTCTTGCATCTTTGTATACGTGGACATAACTTTAGTTAGTATCATTGTAATTGCATTTATAACCACTTCTGAAAGTAATTTTTGAAAAATGTCATATTTTTCTCAAGTTACATCTATGTGAAGGTTTCTTAACTTAGATATGTTTTCATATGAATTGGAATTTGGAGCCCACCTTGATTGCAAGCAAACTCTTTTTAGTATAGAAACTTTAGCTGTTTAGTTTTGAACTTGAATTGAATAAATTTGCATATTTTAAGCAATTAAAATATTGTAAACATTTATTAATAAGTGCATTATGCACTCAGATTAAATGTTAATAGTAATCTTTATCCCTGACTGCTGCTGAAATTTTTGTTCAAGCCCTCTTATGTGAACTTGTGATATTGTAATTTTGTGAGTTCAATATCATTTGCTAGTTATTACAAGGTTTGTATTATAGTAGTTACTGATATGGGTTTTGTAGCTTTGTATGCAAATCCGCTTAATCAGTTGATAATCTTGTATCAATCCAAGTTTTGTCTGTAATTATTCATCATAGTCTCTTCTTTTAGCTAGAAAAAGTGAACATTTGCTAGCTATTTAGGTTGCTTGCTTTAAGATAAAAGGCTTGAAAACCTCTCATCTTGCACAGAAGTGCTGATTAGTCTCGTGCTCATACCCAAGAACAAAAGGACTGTCTGTATTATAAGTTTGTTTGTATTGCATAATGAAAACTAAAGATTGTTTAGAGTTCTAGGAATTAGTATTGGTTACAAGGGAGATTCCCCTTCCAATTTGAAGAAAGGTATATCCTTACATGCCATTCCATTTTGCATTGTCCTGAAAAATACAAATTAAAATGCTACCAGAATGAAAATTACAAGAAGTTTTTAGAGAAGAGACCAATAATCAGAAACAATAAGCAGTAGTTTCCAAGAAGAAAAAGAGAACAAAGAAAACAAATATTTTTACATGCCATTCAGGTCTTGTGAATGGTTCAAGTAGAAAAGCTTCATAGCTAACCACGTCTTGCCACTAATATTTTTATTATCAGCTTTGTAAACCCTTGTTCTAACTCATAGAGAGTCACCAAAGTAGTCATCACCTTGATGAACGTTTCCAATCTGAAAGAGACCAATCCAATGACTAGTTCTTGAAAGACAATGACAGAAGATCACTTTTCTAATTTCTTTTCACATTCAACAATTATTTTTAAAGTAATAATCACTTGGACTCAGTCACCTTTTTACAAATTGTTCTGTTAGTTGGAACTGTAGAGTTGCACTCAAAAGTAACATAACTATATTTCTGAGCTCAGAGTATTGAGAATAGTTTCCTGCCTACACGTAAAAAAAAAAGTGAGTGCTAATAGTTAAATATATTACATACCTTCCAAGTGCTGCAACTACTTCAGGTGAAATATCCATTTTTTCTACTGAAGGAGCCAACAAATATAGATCAACAAGGACACTAATTATCCCCTCAGCAAATAGTGGACTTGAGGCTTGATTAGACATCTCTTCCTCAGGAGTAGCACTTAATTCAGAAATAGAAATTTTTTCTTTAGTCAGAGAATTCTTAGAAACATAACTAGGAGAAGTTGAACCTCCTGATTTCAATGTTTCTTTAGAAACCATTTTCAAATCTGCAGATTTTGACTGTGCACTAGACACACTTTGTCCATTACCATGTGCAGATGTAATTTCTGCATTACTGGCATTGACAACACTTCTAGGTTGTTCTCTTGAAGTATTGTTGGCATTCAGTGCAACAAAGCCATCACCAAAGTGGGATTGAGCTCCTGGAAGATAAAATAGCATTTTTCTAAAAAGACTTGGCCACATAGAAGACAATTTCCCATCCTTCGGCTTAAGCATAGGCAATACCTCCAACACTGTTCGTTGAACTGGGGGAAGGCTTCCCTGACACATGTACATTATGATATCTCAATCAGCTACATCCATTTTGTTCAAACAATTCAAGGATGAAAATGTAATTTCTATAAACCAAAATTTTATTAAATAAGATTTAAGCACACACACATTGCATCTGATAGATTAATCTTACATTGTCCATCACAGTGCTATCAGTTACACTTTTTGGATGTCTAGCCATTAGATCAACCAGCTCTAACACACGGAGATAGAGAGTAGCATCAAACATATTGAATGCTTGAACATACAATTCACCTGTTCATAGATTGAGACTACAAATTGTCAACAAAATATTCTATAAAGATCCATTGGAAGCAAAAGAGCTACAATTATCAATGGTTACAGAGGGAATTCATAACAAAGTCATCAAAAGCAGAAGAGTTGCAATTATCAATGGTTACAGAGGAGTTCATAACAAATGCATCGATAACTTTTCAAGAAGAGACTCTCATATTGTACCCTAAGATGGTTAGTTATAATCAAAAGCTTACCCAGGCTACGCAATAGTTCTTGCTTGACCTTACTGGTATCTCTACTTTGGTACTCAGCACCTTTTTGTAGAGCAGTTTCAAAAACACAAAATGCTGATTTGAAATAATCTGCAGGCATAGTCCCCTGCAATAGCAATGTCAACTTCATCAAACCTTTTATAGAAAAATGCTAAAAGGAAGTGACACAAGCACTGAATAAAAAATGAAGTGTCTAAAACCTTTGGACCTCCTCTAGAATTTGAAGTCATATAGAAATCATAATTTCATAAGAGAAAAAGAATTCTCATTCAAAGGAAATAAGATCTAACAAAAAAGTAGTCTCTATCCAAAAGTTGTCAGTTAAGTCAAAAGGCTTGGTTTAGGTTTGGCATCATCATTATTTTTCAATTGATTTGCAGGAAAACAAGATAGAAAGCAGTATGAAAATTAAGAATTGACTGTACTTCTATCCAGATTAGAAATCATTTACATTCATCAAATATAGACAAAACTAAAAATTTGTAGCATAAGTTTTTCAGTCCATTGAAAACAAATTTGTAAAGTTTTTTGTAAAACTGTGCAAAAATTTTTACTTTTTACCAAAAACTTCACAAATTTAAAAACTATAAATCACCCAACAAATATTCACAAACTTTTCTGACAGTTAAATATCTAAAGCACATGTCTAATAGTACCTTCAAACAGTGAGCAAGCAGTACAGTTTGTAAGCAGTTAATAGCTGCAAGAGCAACTTCTTTGCTCCCACTTAAGATGCTTTCTTGAATAAAAATCAGCAATGACTCCCAACCTGCCAAAGTTTCATTCTTTGTGCTAGAAATTAATCTTTGAATTCTTAATCAAAACAGAATTTCAGATAATGTGTATTTTAAAGCTCAAGCATGCACTCACCTGTTGTGAAATTGTCTAGGGTTCGAAGAAAAGGGAAGAAAGGTCGTAACAGACGGCTCATTCCACCTAACACCAGCACCAAAGTCTCATCCCATTGTTTTTGTTGAGTATTACGGCTGCCAAATTATTGCATTCATATGAAAAATAAGAAAGAATGAAAAGATCTACACTAGCAGTGTTTCACTCAAGACTAACGTAGTGGATGTCAAGAACCTCAAACATCTCTATAACATTATTGAATATTTGGGTCCTACTTACCTGTGATGAATAAGCATGTGGACTGGCTTTCCCCCTCGCATACCTAATTCCTTTCCCTGCCACTCATCTTTTGAAGAAGTTGCAGCCTGTAGAAATATTAGGGCCCAAGCATATCTTGAATAAACTAAAACAAATATCTCTAGATTTCATATGACGCCAAGTATCAAGAAGGCAACAATTTCATTACTCACCAAATGCCGTACATCTGTAAGAAGAGGAAACACAAGTCTCCAAAGGCAATGCTCCCACATATCAGTTGATAACTTATGCCCGTGACTGCTAAGAGATTGGAAGAGAGTTCGAATAGCTGAAATCCTGACCTGTAACAAAAGGAAAAGAGAAACTAAATTTCATAAAAGGAAGAAGAAAATATCATGAACCCTCTCTGCCTCCCTTCACCCTCTCCACCCACCATGTCGAAGAAATATTTCTTCTAACACTTGCAAAATAGTATCTTTGTAGTTTTATCATATTAATATGCTGATGAAATTTATTTGCAGACACTACATCCTGTAGCTCCAGCTACTGTGAAGACATGTCCCAGTTTTATTAACCCTTTACGTGGAATGAAATGATGCACTGTTGTAAATAGGATTCATCCAAGAGAAATAAAGAGCAAAAATACAGCAGTTAGATTCTGCAACAGTGATGTTCATTTGAATAGCCTAAGACGTCAAGATTAATGTGTGTAGAACTCTGAATTTAAGGTTTTCTAATCTACAAACTTGTAATCAGCTAAGACATGCACCAGTGGAATCCATTTGCCAGTGGAATCCATTTGGAAAATTGTTGGATGCTCTACATCAAAAAATATGTATTCCTGGAAAAATATTCTGTGGATAACTAATCTTATTATTCAGACCACCATTAAAAACTATGAAATTAGGTCATCTACCAGAGTACTCATGTAAAAGATACTCGAAAATTTAGTACAAATACAGATGCAGAATGCTAATGCAATCTTTCTTCATTTATTTCAATATATTATGAACAAATGAAAGAAAAAAATTTCCATTTAAAATTCCCCTTAAGAAGTATGATCATAGATAGGAAGATGTGTCGAGCAATGTCTATAGTAATAAGAAAGAAATGTGTCTAACTTAATTAGGATGAGTTAGAATTATCTTTGAAAGCTATACTTTATAGTTTATATAGCATTTTGTTTTGTTCCTCAATAAGTAATACCCCTTTCCAGTAGTTTTTTAATGCCACTAGTCACATCCTATATATGCAAGCCATATATTGTAAATATTTTACACAACACCCTTTTGTTCCATTGGTCATGAGAATGAAATTAGTAATGATGAAGATCATGGAATTGATCTCACTATCATACCAACAACGCTCACTTTTAAATTTGTCTGCTTGATGTATCATAATCTCATTTCCTAGCTCCCAAACTTATTTTTGAGCCTATTATTCTTATTTACATCCTAAATGATTACGATCACATAATTTCAATGGCTATTTTCTGGGTAAATCCTTACCAAAGTTTGAGCTTCCAAAATTGATTAAAGCCACATGTAGATACATAGATGAAATAATAATTCCATTAAAAGAAGATAAATATCATCATATGTGCATTAAAGTTCTTAACATTCTATGAATTATTGAATGTACTGGAAGCTTTGCTTTATTTTAAGATAAATTTTTATATCATTAGCTCCTTATGCCTTTTGCTGTACACCAAATGTAGAACACTATATATTCCTGTTCAACTTTCTCAACACACCAAGAGAAAAAATGAAAGCCAATTGCACCTAAAATTTGAAATAAATAAACTCAGATCATACATCACAGGCGACCAGATAGAGAGATAGTAATAGAGAACATTGGTCAGAACTAACAGGCTACAGAAGCAATCAGATAGAGAAAACTCCTCTGACATAATCACAAATATAAGAAAGAAAGAAAAAGGACATTTAAGTGTCAAAAGTAGAAAGAAAAACGCTAACAAGGATAGACAAAATAAATAAAATATTGTTGCACTGAAATATGGGTGAAGAACTATTCATCCTTATCTTTGGATGAAAGCACAATGAAGTTGTGACCTAGTGCCTGCCAAAGAATGGCTTCTCAAGAATTGCATAGACTGATAGGCCAAGAGAAGAAATCTCAAACAGAATCAAATATTCCCTTCAGAGCTAACATGGAAACCAAAGAATCACTCCTAATATCCCCAGTGCATAGATGCCATGATATGAGCATAGCATATGCACAAGGATTCCCATCTCATGAATACAATAATGTCACAAACTAAGAATGTACAGAACAACTAGGAATTGTAAATTGAAATTATATGTGTGCTGACACAAAGTAGTTGACAAGTATTTAAGCAATTGGTTTAGTTCATCTGTGATTGTGCTTGAATGAGATATGCATAAGGAAACACCACTCAAGGCAAGGCAACATGATAGCCAAAACCTTTAAGAAAGTGGTTCTTTGATGTGCTACAAAGTAGAGTAGGCCCAAAAATCTGAGATCTTCCAATCTAGGAGTTAAAATAATTGCAAACTACTTATAAATATTGGAAAGCTCCAAAAATTTTGACAATCATCAACTATGCATACGAGAAGATCACTTCATGCCTCTACAACCCTGCCACTTCTACAAGGGGCACAACATGTAATAACTTTCAACCCTAATATCTCTTGAATAGGATTATTGTTATGCTCCATACTGAAAGTTTTCATCCTTTTTCTATTTACGTTTTACTAGACTTTCCCCTATTTCTAGCCACCTTGTGACTTTCAAAGTACATATCAACCTTTGTGGCATATTACAATTCCAAGTCAATACATATGCAGTAGCTATCATGAGATAAAGCTTTCATATATATATAATCAACAAGGGCAAACCAAGCATTACAGTCCAATAGGAGAACAAGCAACTCTCTCTCTCTTCTCAAAAAAAATTCACAGCCTACTGGTGTAGGGCTCTCATGTGACTAGCATCAGCCTGAGAGTGTCCTTGATTTGATAATTTTATGGGAGGAGAGCCTCTTTTTGTTTGAGAAATGATCAGTCAATAAAAATTACATGTCAATTATATGTGCTTGAATTATTAATGATGATAATGATAACTTTTAGCATTGTTTAGAACAAATTGACATGTAGGACCTGTCAATGTTTGTCATTCAAATATACATTATCCTTTGTTTTTAACTTCCATGTGCAATACATCATTGGAATTGTTATTTTTGTTGTTACTTCCTTCTTTCTTGTAATCCATGTTCGTTGGTTCATCACATGTTTGTTTAAGAAGTGTCATCGTTGAAATTATAGCCGATATAAAAATCCATTCTCATTCACCAATGATCACCCAACTCTTTTCTAGTGCACGTCTTTTGACAAGAAGTCGGCAATTTGTGGAAGTCTGAACCGGCTGTAGTTACCTCTTCTCACTTCGAACTCGTCTTCACAGTTCAACCAATAGTCTTTGTTGAAGATAGATAGCTTCGGTCAGATATAAATGATGATTGCATTCATGCATTATCATCATTTATATCAAATCTCCAATCCTAAGTATAATCTGCATTAAAATATATATTAAAAGATTGAATGCATATATGTCTTGATTTATGGTTGATGGCTAATCGTCGGCTTTGTTAAGGACGAAGGGATTAAACATAAGAGACACGCCCCATGATCGAACATGTCTCCACTCTGTGGAGACACGTCCGCTCATGTCTCCACTCTGTGGAGACACGTCCGCTCATGGGACATGTCGATCATAGAGACGTGTCTCCATGAGACGCATCTCCCAAAAGTCATGCCTCCCTAAATCTTAAGACGTGCCTTCCTCACCCATATTTATGGGAGTTTCGATCTTCAAAGCAGAGAATCGAAATCAATAAATTTAATCTGCTCTTGAAGGTCGAACATCCACACAGAAAATTCAGACTCAGCATTTCGTAGATAAATAAGAAATCTTGACATCAACCTTCTTATTTCTAGTTCAGATTTTAAGGACATTATTTGATAGACTTAATACAGAATTTAACATGGTATCAGAGCCACGTTAGGAAGATCCGATTAAAAATATCAGATTATTTAAAATTGTCTTATCTTGAAATAAGAATCACATTCCATTCTTCATAATGTCAAGTGTGATCAGATTTGAAGATCGTCTTGAGAGTGCAAACAACTTTGCATCATGGAAATTCAGAATCATGATGATTCTAAAAGAAAATAGACTCATTTATGAAAGAAAACAAAAGAGAACTAGAGGACGATCCAGAGAAAACTCAATGGATTGAGCACAATGAGAAAGCCATGAAAATTTTAGTAGATGCAGTTAGGGACCATATAGTACCTATTTTGTCGAAACATGAGACTGCATATCTAATGTTTAAATCCCTTGAGAGCACCTTCGAAATAAACAACACCAATAGGACCCTTGCATTAAAGAGGCAACTTAACAATGTTCAAATAAACAAAGGAGAATCTATTAATGCATACTTCATGAGAATCACTGAACTAAGAGATCAACTATCAACAATTGGATATCAAATTGATGGTAAGGAGTTAACACTAATAGCTCTAGGAGGCCTACCAAATTCATGGGAGTCATTTGTTCAAGGAATAAGTGTGAGATCTAAACTCCCTAAATTTGATAGGCTAAGAACAGACTGCTTACAAGAAGAAATGAGATTCTTAACAAAAGAAAACAAACAGAAACCCATAGATGAGGATATTCATGTGCTCAACACAACTTCTAATAAAAGGGGTAAGAAGAATTCTTATGGGAAAAGATCATTCAAGAGAAAGAGGAATTCCTATGGAAAAGGATCATTCAAGAAGAGGAAAAACATCTATCAAATACAATGTTTCAGATGTGATCAATATGGACACTATGCAATGAAGTGCCCTGACAGAACAAAACAACAAGCATCTTTTGCTAAAGTGGGAAAAACAAATACAGACTGTGACTCTGAGAAATTTGTCTTCTACTTAGCTTTATCAAGTCAAGTATCAAACAATATCAACAACTGGGTAATTAATACTGGTTCATCAAGGCACATCACAAGGTTCAGAGAACACCTAGATACTATGACGGAAGAAATTGATGAAGAAGTAACTATTGGGGATGATTCTGCACATCCTGTAAAAGGGGTTGGAACTTGCACCATCAAATTGAAATCTGGTCTCTCCATACAACTCACTGGAGTCTTATTTGTACCAAGAATAAAGAGGAATCTAATATCCATCTCTGCTCTTGAAGACAATGGATATAGGGTTACCTTTATGGATGGAAAAGTTTTGGCATGGCCAAAGAACTCCACTATAAAGAAAGCACAAACTATAGGTATAAGACAAGGTTATCTTTACAAACTGTGCACTGACAGCAAACAAGCTCTTACCCTTGAGACTTTTGATTTAAATGAAATTTGGCATCGAAGATTAGGACACATTCATTTCCATGCCCTACCCTCTGTAGAAAAACTAGTAACAGGATTGCCTAAACTAAAACAAATTCATGAAGGAGCATGTAAAGGGTGTGCCCTAGGAAAGAATACAAAGGGATCCTTCCAAAATAGTTTGAGTAAAACCAAAAATGTGTTAGAACTAATTCACTCTGACTTATGTGGACCCATGTATGTACCCTCCATGGTGGGCTTCCTATATTATGTAATATTTATAGATGACTTCTCTAGGAAGACCTGGATTTATTTTCTTAAGTGTAAAGAGTCAATAGAGATCCTTCAACTGGCTTTGGAAATCCATTCTCTACTAACTCCCATAAATATTGTGAGTAAAACAATGCCCTCATTGTAATTGTCTAATAGTCATAATTCTTGCCATTAAATTGTGGAATTTGTGGATTTATCAAGCTCGTGCTTGTGCTTGCCATTGTTGGCTGTGAGAATACCTTTGTTGGAGTTTTTTAAGAAAACCCTTTTTTTGTGAACCTACTTTGATACCACTTTGAAGGAGTTCAAAGCTCTTACTGAAAACTTCTCCGGGAAGAAAATCAAAATTCTTAGGACAGACAATGGGAAGGAATACACCTCTAAAATCTTTAAGGAATTTTGCATAAATGTTGGGATTAAGAGGGAGTTTACAGTAGCCTACAACCCTCAACAAAATGGTGTTGCTGAAAGGAAAAATAGAACTATTGTAGAAGCTGCTAAAGCAATGTTGTTTGACCAGAACATAGAAACCTCATTTTGGGCAGAAGCCTCTAGAACTGCTGTCTACATCCAAAATAGATGTCCACATTCTCATCTAGATAACAAGACTCTTGAAGAAGCATTTACTGGCATAAAACCTGACATTAGTCACTTAAGGATCTTTCGTTGCCCTGTCTACATTCATGTACCTAAAGAAAAGAGATTCAAACTAGAACCTTCTGGAAAGAAAGGGATATTTGTGGGATATAGTGAAACCTCTAAAGCCTACAGAATATACATATCCGGGTAGAAACAAATTGAACTAAGTAGAGATGTCATATTTGAGGAAGACATTGCATTCAAAAGGGCAAAGAGTTCAAGTGAGATAGAAATTCAAAATTCCCCTAGAGTCTTAGAAGAGGAACCTACTGCTGAGATTCAGAGGGAGTATCCTGAAGAAATAATAAGTGAAATTCAAACTGCTTTAGAAGAGAATCCCAATGACAACAACAAAAAGAGACCACTTTGGGCTAGGAAGATGATTAAGGAAGCTGAGAATCATGCAACACCCAAGGGAACCTTTAGAGAAAGTAAGAGACCCAAAAGATTCTCAAGCTATGTTGCCTTAATGAATGAGATCATCAGTTCAAAACCCACCTGTGTTACAAAAGCTTTCAAACATCAAGTATGGAAGGATGCAATGACGGAAGAGTATCAGTCCATTTTGAAAAATGATGTATGGGATATAGTGCCTAGACCAAAAGGGAAATTTGTTGTCTCTTCCAAATGGCTCTTCAAAATCAGACATGCTGTTGATGGCAGTATAGAAAAACACAAGGCACGTTTTGTGGCCAAAGGTTTCTTTACGAAAGGAAGGTATTGATTATGAAGAAACATTTGCACCTATTGCCCGGTACACCTTTGTGAGAGCAGTAATAGCTATTGCAGTAGCTAAAAGCTGGAAGATCCATCAAATGGATGTGAAAACTGCATTCCTGAATGGGACCATTGAAAAAGTCTATCTAGAGCAGCCTGAAGGTTTTGTGATACATAAAACTGATTCACATGTATGCAGATTAAAGAAAGCTCTATATGGACTTAAGCAGGCTCCCAGGGCCTGGTATGAAAGAATTGACAGCTATCTCTTGGGACTAGGATTTTCCACGAATGATGCAGATCCAAATCTTTATTTTAAGGTAATTAAAGGGTGATATGCTAATAATAATTTTATATGTTGATGACCTACTGATAACAGGAGAAGATCACCTTATTGACCAAGGTAAAAAGGACTTGACTTCAAAATTTGACATGAAAGACTTGGGCATTTTACATTACTTCCTGGGTTTAGAAGTTTGGCAGAAATCAGATGGCATCATCCTAAATCAAGGAAAGTATACTATTGATATTCTGAAGAGATTTGGGATGTTGGATTGTAGACCCATGTCTACACCTATGGAAACCAACTTACACAAATTAAAAGAAGCAATAACAGAATCTAAATTTGCAGATCCCACTCTATACAGACAAATAATTGGATCATTGATGTACCTGGTTAACACCAGACCTGATATTTTCTATGCAGTGAATGCTCTAAGCCAGTTCATGTGTGAGCCAAAGGAAATTCACCTTGTTGCTGTGAAGCACATATTGAGATATCTTCAAGGCACTATTGGATATGGTCTTCATTACATAAATGACCAACTAGATTTACATGGATACTCTGATTCAGATTGGGCTGGAAGTGTAACCGATCGGAAAAGCACATCAGGATGTTGCTTCAGTTTAGGATCGGCTATGATCTCTTGGATCAGCAGAAAACAGTCTTCAGTGGCACAAAGCTCAACAAAAGCTGAATATATTACAGCCTCAATGGGGGCAAGAGAAGCAGTATGGCTCCGGAAATTGCTTGTGGGACTATTTGGTGAGCCCTTAAATCCTACTATTATCCATTGTGATAATCAGAGTTGCATTAAGCTTTCAGTAAATCCAGTATTCCATGATAGATCTAAGCATATTGAGATCCCTTACCACTATGTAAGAGACATGGTAGAAAGGAATGTGATCCAGTTGGAGTATATTCTAAGTTACCGGTTCGGGTTCGGGGACAAGTTCGGGTACGAGAACCCGGTACGTGGGTACGTGAAAAAAAAAATTAGGGGTTTGGGTACGTATGGGTACGTGTGTATATATATATATATGTATTATATATACAAAAAATAAAAGAGAAATATACAGAATTGTAAAACTAAATCATTTCATAGTTTGATACTTGATCATTGATCAATGCCAAATGCCAAAGATAAATATTAAATGTCAATTGATAGTTGTATTTGACTGATTTGAAAGCAAATTGGGTACAAAATGGCATCCTCATGTGGAATGCGTTGATGTTGATATTCTTAAACAAAATGAAAATAGAAAATTGTTTTTGTAAAACTGAAAGTAAATACTATATTAATATATTTTACAAATTTACATCTTCCTCTTTCCCATAAAAATGAGGTGCGGCATGGAGTTTTGTATGGTTTCAAAAGCCTTAAATGCGATATTATAGATGAAGACTTGCAGGAAAACTATGGAAACTTGGACTTGGAGAGTACCAATTAAATTCAATGGGAGTTTGAGGGCAATGTCTCCAATGGGGTCGAGGGGCAGTGCCCCTTGTGGGGGTCTAGGGGCAACGCCCCCAGCGGGGTCGAGGGGCAGCGCCCCTCGCGGGGTCCGAGGCCGTTGTAAGTTCTGGGCCGTGGGTTCTTCGAGGTACGCCTAGGTACATGCCTGGTACCTTCGGGTCCGCGCACCAAACAGCTGGATGCGCCCTGGGTACGCACAGGGTGCGTGCCCAGGGCGTACCCGCAGGCGAACCCGTACCGGGTTTGAACCCGAACCGGGTTCGAGGCCTCCGGGTACGCATCCGGTAACTTAGAGTATATTAGTACAAATGATCAAACAACAAACATTCTCACGAGACCTCTCTCCAGAGTTAAAGTTGAACACTTCAGGAAGAAACTTGGTATGGTTGAAATGTAATTTGATATTATGATTGAGATTCAAATTTTTTAGTTGTACTAATATATTTAAAAGATGTTTAATGCGTAAACTCTTTTGTCATGTGTGTGACTCGATGACTTTATGGGCCCTCTCTCCCCCTTTGTACATTATTGAAAGGTGACGATCTTTCTAATAATGAACACTTGTATTTGACATTGTAAAGTGATGACTCTACAATGATTAGTTGAACTATCACGATAGATATCATGTGACTTGATATCTGTGGATATGTCATGATAGTATCTTGTGGACATTTTGATGAATATCACGAGACTTGATATAAATTGAAGATCATTATGATTCTTACAAGATATTCATGGTGGATATGTAAATATCCGTGGACATGCCATGATTTACTATGGTAGACATCATGTGACTTGATGTCAGTGCACATACGATATTGAAGATGTGTTATGAAGAATGTCACGTGACTTGACACTTTTAGTATACCATATCTTTTGATATCACGTGTAAGGTGATATCACTTTATACTTGTTTTGAGTTATCTTCCCTAGCTAAGAGGGAGCGTTGAAGATAGATAGCTTTGGTCAGATATAAATGATGATTGCATTCATGCATTATCATCATTTATATCAAATCTCCAATCCTAAGTATAATCTGCATTAAAATATATATTTAAAGATCGAATTCATATATGTCTTGATTTATGGTTGATGGCTAATTGTCGGCTTTGTTAAGGACGAAGGGATTAAACATAAGAGACACGTCCGCTCATGGAACATGTCAATCATAGAGACGTGTCTCCATGAGACGCATCTCCCAAAAGTCATGCCTCCCTAAATCTTAAGACATGCCTTCCTCGCCCATATTTATGGGAGTTTCGATCTTCAAAGCAGACAATCGAAATCAATAAATTTAATTTGCTCTTGAAGGTCGAACATCCACACAAAAAATTTAGACTTAGCATTTCATAAATAAATAAGAAAACTTGACATCAACCTTCTTATTTCTACTTCAGATTTTAAGGACATAATTTGATAGACTTAATACAAAATTTAACAGTCTTCAATGGAAGACTTGTGTGAAGAGTATTGACCAAGGTGTGTTGAATAGTGATCCCAAGGATCATATGACCGTGACCGTCTTTCGATGAGATACTTAAGGTTAAGTCCCACCATCTCTTGGCCCATAGCCTTGGCATCAACCGCTAACTTGCACCTATAAAGTCCCATCTAAAAAGGAAAGTTTGCAGTTGGCTTGCGTTTGTTACACAAAAGAGAATGCACCTCGTACAACTGCTGTAAGAACTCCATGAAGACCACCCTATCTGATGGATAGCGGGGTAACATGGCGGGATGACCCAAGTACTGATACACGCAGATGTACGTGAAAGTGGGGAACTGGATGAACCAATTTTCCCAATCCACCATTGCCTCCTTGGTTTCTGGTGAGATGCGTATATGCGACTCATGATCGAGGTCTCTCACAATGTGCATCAGGAACTGATCATTTACTCACTTGAAATGTCTTTCTGATTGTGTGAACTCAAGCTACGAGAAATGCTCGTGAACCATTTTCACAACCAAAGTTCCCACAATGTTCAATGCTCTAAATTGGCCTTGGAAGGTTATCAGATATACAAGATATGAACACATGTGGAATTCGTGAGCCTCTAGGAAGCTGGTCATCTACTTATGGAGAGTATCACTGATTAGGGCAGGCCAGTCGTAATGTTCTCTGTTGCTCACAATTTTAGTGATGACATAGTACATCCACGACTAGAATTTGTTTGTCTCCTCTTGACCAGCAATATGGTTGAGTAGAGTGATCAACATTGCATACTCATCTCTGAACTCTCCATGTCCTACATTCTTCAGCAGGTTGGCTCCTTTCTCTTTAAGCCATTTTTTTGCCATCCTCTTCTGACATTTATCTTTTTCCGCTTTGAAAGTCTTTTCGCACTCTCTCGTAGACACGACCAAGTTATTCGCACATGGTGGAATGTCGAAGCATTTTTTGATATCCCTAAGCTTGAGGCTACATATCACTCGTCCATCTACTGATTGAATTTCTTGTGTAGTAGAATTGTAATGCTTTACACAAGGTATTACAAATTCCACACTCTTGCTAAGATGGGGAATGACACTGCTTGAAGCAATCCAGATTGCTCAATGTTTTGAAGTGTGCATTGGTCTATGCCTTCCAACTTTTCTAAGTTGACCTTTGGGTGTGCTTGATGCAGATCGGTGTCAACCGTTTTTAGGAAGTTGTGGAATAAGACCGTCTTGGTCTTGTATTCGACTTGGGCGAACTGCATTCTGAAAATCTTGAAGATTGACTATGCACACGATACTGTTCGGACAACTACTTTTGTAACTGCTAAAAATAGACTTGTCGAGGGTAATTTTTACGAAAAATTATGAGACGTGGGTTTTGTTGAGAATATTTTTCTAAACAAACCCAGAATGTCAAAAATTCGAAAAAATGAATTTTTCTGACATGCAAGAGCCCTTCGATTGTAGGCAGCAAGGGAACAAAAACCTATTTTTTTCAAAAAACTCTAACACATGGGTTTTGTTCGCGCTTCAAAGCTAAACAAACCCAATTTGTTTGTTTTTGAAATTGTGACTTTTTCGAAAACCCTAAGAAAGTGGGTAGCGAGGCAACTTTTTTCTATAAGAATCTGACACGTGGGTTTTGTTGAAATTACTGTGTTGATCATACCCAGAAGGTCAGATCTATGAATAACTATCGTTTAATTTGACATGCAAGAAGATCTAAGACAAGAATAGAAGAAATATGTGGAGGAGAATTTTAGAAGTTATCAATTGCCTCTCTAAATCTTCAAGAAAACCACACCTGGAGATGCAAACACTAATAAACTATCCTTTTGTGCAACTTTGTTCTTGAAAACATGAAGAATGTTGAGAAAACCCTCTGCCAGATCTTCAAAAAGTGTTGGAGAGCAAAAATATTCGTTCTTGAGCTTCAACCTAAAAAGAAAGTTAATGAATAATGATGCCTAGACTTGATAAATAGTGTTTGATGTGGAAGCAATCAAGTTTGGGCGCCAACTCTTGATTGAGGAGTCAATCTACTTGATCCGAAGTTCATTGGAGCAAATTCTACCAATTTGGGGACGTTTTAGGCATGAAGAGGCTTCTAAAATATCTCAACTTCAGTCAACTGAGCCTATTTTGACTTTAGGCATCCAACTTGAGGAGTTGAAGATTTTCATCATTTTTTTTGTGACGAAGTGTCTCTGTTCGATCCTTGATCCTGGTTGCTCGATTGATCCTGAAGTCTTGCTGAAAAATCCATTGCAGAGTTTGGTCAACTCTGAAGAAGTGTGTTTGAGAGCTGCAAAGCTTAAAACTTGAATCTGATGCGTCAAATTCTTGGGCGCCTTTTCCCAAAATGGTGTATTTTTCACCAAACTTAGTTTCCTGGATGTCTTTCAATTTCTTCAATTTTGACCTTTAGTGCTTTGATCTGAGATTCTCGATGACTGATGATTCCAATGAACGTGTCGGGACATGGAATGGATAACCAGTTCAATACCAGAGAGAATGATTGGCCTTGTAGGTCATGAAGGTCATTTTAGAGGTCCCAAAATTTTGGGTTCCCTTGGCTTGCAGGGGCGCCTTTTGCCTTTTGCACTTTAATTTTCACCTTGCAACCTTTCATGAACAACCCCAATTTGACCTTTGATGGCAGATGTTTGATTTATCTATTCAATCTGTTGACAGTGTCATCACTGAGATTGATCAAGACAAAGGACATCCTGGAGGTCACGAAGCTTGAAGACTGCATCTAACTGCCCAAAAAGTTGGCTGCCTATTTCTAGGAAGGTGCAATTTCATTCACACAACCATTTTTTCATGTCTTTCATCTCGCCTTTGCATTCGGTGATTTCTGCTTGATCTTCGTTTGTGAATGCTTGACAGGTCTTGTGAGCTTGCAACTAGATTGGTTGTGGAGCTGAAAGGATGTTGAGCAGATTCCTTAAAGAAAGCAGTTATTGAAAAGATAAATAGGTGACTCAATATGATGGGCACCCCTGCTAGCCAATAGGGGCGCTTTTGCTTTGATATGCATTGATTTACCCTCTATTTCGTGTGCTCAAATGATCAACAGTTGTCGTTATTTGATGTGTCTCGCAGACTGACGAACAAGTTCGTTGCAAAGCTGAGCTGACACCGGGAAGATCACCTAAAGGTAAGCTCACTCAAAATTAACATCTAGATCATCTCATTCTTGGGCGCCCCTGAGCTACAGGGGCGCTTTTTCCCATGTTTGACTACCATTTTTTATGATACTTGCTTTTAGCATCTCCTGACTTTGCCTACATTAGCCGATGATTGATGAAACAGATGAACCCGCTTGATGTGTTGGAAAGCCAACAAAATCATGAAGGAGATGACTGTCTAGACAAAACTTGATGACTGCCTTTGATCCTTTGAATTCATGGGTGCCCTTGGCCAGCAGAGGCGCTTTTGGCTATAGTTTCATCATTTCTTTGAAAGTTCTCACCTCTTCGGGCTTTGCGTTCATCGTGTAGCTTGACTGTTTTGATCATCGTCGTCAATGACGTGAATGCATTCACCATAGCAATTGCTTTCACCATGTTGCATGTACGAGTGCTTGAAAATTCACCAAGGCATTGACTACGTAGCAACTTTCTTGTAGCAAGGCATCCTTCTTCCAGACTTTAGAATATTTTCAGCATTTTTCAACTTTCAAAATCCCCTTCGTCGCAGAGCATCTTTTCGAGCATCTTTCGCCATGGATTCTTCCTTGAAGGTTTGGAGGCTTAGATTTTGACACCTGGTACTGGCCATTCTGCCATTAATGGCTACGCAGGTTCTAGTTTTCTTCCTAAAAAATTAAAATAGACCCACCAAAGTAAAACAAACTTTTTGGGGATTTTGACTTGACCGGTGTGAACGTGAAGTCAAATTATCCTATCAAAATCATATTCAATCATTTCTGGAAAGATCCTATTTTTTAGGGTTTTCCTAAAAACAGGGGTTTGAAACCCTAATTTTCAAATTTTTAGAAATTTGCAAGTATCTTCTTTTACACAAACCCACAAAAAGCCTATGTTTTGTTTGACCTAAAACGGACTTTTAACAACAATTTTACATGATTTAGATCATTTTAATCAAAATGCCTTATTGAAGCGAAAATTAATTTTGGGTACAACATGTATATATGTATATACATTTATATATATGTTGCAATCATCTTTTCACAATATTTTTTTCTTGTTGACTTCTCATGTTATTCATTTCCTTTCACAACATGCTTGAGTAGATGAAGCAAGCCATTCATAGTAGGGAGTTTGATTTAGGATTTTATGAAGAACATATTAGGTCCATTGTGATGCAGTTGTGAAAAACTCTAAACACCCTGCTACATATGGCAGCCTGCATTTTAAATACGTGTGTGTGTATGCATATATATGTTGCCATCACCTTTTCACTATAGTTTTTTCTTTTTGACTTCACAAGTTATTCATTTCGTTTCACAACATGTTTGAGTAGATAAAGCAAGCCATTCATAGTAGGGAGTTTGATTTAGGATTTATGAAGAACAGAGGCCCATTGTGTGCAGTTGTGAAAGACTCTAAACACCATGCTTCATATGGCAGCCTGCATTTTAAATACGTGTGTGTCTGTGTGTGTGTGTGTGTGATGCTTGAGTAGATGAAGCAAGTCATTCATGGTAGGGAGTTTGATTTATGATTTTATGAAGAACATATTAGGCCCATGGCCATTGTGATGCAGTTGTGAAAGACTCTAAACACCCTGCTTCATATGGCAGCCTGCATTTTAAATATGTGTGTGTGTGTGTGTGTGTGTGCGTGTGCGTGCATGTGTGCGTGCATGCATATATACGTTGCCATCAACTTTTCACTATATTTTTTTCAATTTGACTTCACAAGTTATTCATTTCCTTTCACAACATGCTTGAGTAGATGAAGCAAGCCATTCATAGTAGGGAGTTTGATTTAGGATTTGGTGAAGAACATATTAGGCCCATTGTGATGCAGTTGTGAAAGACACTAAACACCCTGCTTCATATGGCAGCCTACATTTTAAATACAAAATGGTATGCAACAAGGCTTCGGAAATTGCCTCCATTAGATGAGGAAAAAGTGAAAGAAGGGCTCATGAAGGCCCTTCAAAAGATGTCCAGTGATGAGGAGTGTACCTTACTGAAAAACACAATGGTTAAGTGATGAGGAGTGTAACTTACTGAAAACACAATGGTTAGCCATTGTCAATCTCTATGGTCCAAAATGCAGAAAACCAAAGGCAAGGGAGATAGAGCTACATTAGCTCCAAACAACCCTATTGAATGGTAGACATGGCATGGTCAACCTATAGCTTTATCCAATTAGTCAAAAGAAATAGGCTTACCTATCAACAATCAAAGAAGCTAGTGGCCATGCATATTGCCTTGCAGCTTCAAGATCAACAAACTCCAAAGTATTGTCAAACCCCAACCACACATTGGGATATTGATCCCCAAGATGCCACACAAGTTGAGGAGGCACAAGAGGGATTTAGTTGGAGTTCCATTGAATGAGCCAGACACTCGTAGTGGCAGCGACTCAAACTTAGAATTTGAATTTGATGCGATCTTACTAGATGCTTATTAGGGATAGCTACATATTTTATGTTCATTATTTTTGTCATTTTGTAGTTGAAACTTGAACCCTTTAGGCATTTTGTTGTATTTTTTATATAATATATATGCACATTGACAATGAAAGAAATATATATATGTATTTCTAATGTTATGTATTAAGGTTCTATAATGTATACAATGAATGCCTTACCAATCTCATCATATGAATATTTGAAATTTTATATATTTTTTTAAATTTCCCTATTGTTTAATAATCATCCTTTGTTGTCTCTATCTTGGAAAATTGGTTTCCATATTTAAATTATTAATTAAAAAATTAATACTATTTAACAATAATTGTAATTTAAAAAAGTAATCATAAGTTATTAATTAAAAATTAATATTATTTATTAATAATTTTAATTTTAAAATTACTAATAAACAATTAATGTGAACCAATAAGTCAAAATCAACAAAAATGACAACGTTAAAACTAATTATCAAAAATTAATAATTTTTAAATATACCAACAAACAACAATAAAAATATTAATAAATAATTAAATTTTTAAACAACAATTTTAATTAAAAACAATTATTAATTAATATTTAAAATTGAAATCGATGGACAAATTATGAACACTTGACAATTCAACATTCTTGACTTTGACAACTTGACTTATGACTTGGCCAGAAATTGACCATTTTGTGTTTTCACAAACAATTTGACACATACAAATGACGATTTGACGCAAAAATTCCATGTATCACAATCGAGTTTGGATTGGGTGCAACACAAAGAAAAATAGTTAGATTGCAAATTTTTTTCAAACACCCCGATTTTAGAGTTTTTAAACTGAAATGCCTTCAATTTGTGTTTGCTTTGGCACAACTGCAAGAAATTGTGTATGCCAATTTTCATGCATAGAGTCTTGGAGACTCCATGGAACACTGGTTTTATACCTTTCTAATTTCCATTATGAGCATGAACCTTGTGACTATAATGGGAATGATGATAAACAAATTTAAATTAACATTCTCCCCTTTAGACAGCTGGCATGGAAAATATCTTTAGTCTCATCCATAGTTTCCTCTTCAAAGTCTACACATTTAGTCCATTTCAGCTTGAAAATTATCCTAAGGTTTCTTGAAGTTCAATTTAGCATTCTATTTTGAACACTCAATATGAAGGATGAGGCTAGACTAAATTGAAACCAGAGCAAGAGCAACCCTACATACTAATTTAACTTAATTGGAGGAATGTAAAAGCTTGATGTAAAATGAGTAGGAATTGTTTCATTAAATAATTCCATAGCTATCTGGAAACATGGGAGTATGGGTACCAATATGGGGATGGTTACACCATCCAAAATAGTGTAAACGATAAATGAATAAAGATACAGCTATATTATATATAAGTGTAATCACTAGAATTGTGGGTATGGGGATGGGGATGCACTACATGTTCCCATAATGGAGTTTCCTGGTAACCATTAATAATTCTAGCATTGCATATTGGAGAAAGTGTAACCATCTTCCCAATTTATGGAATACAACTTCCCCATGGAAAATTAAAATGGTTATCCCAATGTATCCCCTGGTAGCATAAATATTGTTAAAATAAAAACTGCCTTATTTCAGTCAAATGTAATGAGATGAAGACTATTAACAAGCTGCTTTTCTTCTACAATATCCTTGATAGGGAGTACCTCTGGTCTCTCGTCTGTTCCAAGGGATTTTAGCACCCCAAATACAGACAGTAGTAATTGGTCAAAGTTCATTTTGGAACTCATGGAAGATATCTTTTCAAGGTCTCCAGTCGGCATATCAGAAGCCGGGCTAGTTTTCCCATATTCATCAGAAGTCTGCTCTTGAGATTTTGGACTTGGTTGTGCACCAATACCACTTACCCTCCTCCCTAAAATATCAATGATGAACCAAATAATTGTAAACAAGATGAGGCATGAATCGAATAAAAACAAATTGTATACAAGCTCAATATAAATATCGCATATAAGAAAGATGTTTACAAGGCAATACCTATTTCCTGAATCTCCAAGTGCTCATAATTTACACCCCTTGCAAAAAAGTCTGATGTTGTCCATAGTAGTCCTATTGCAGTCAAGCTTATATTGATATCCATCCTCTGTGCACCATATGCTCCAGCCACATCTATACATCTGGTGAACAATATTTTAATGAAAACTATGAAAACCTACATCTCAAATCCTTCTCACTATCAAAATACTCTGCACCACAAATCCATGATAATACTTCTAGAAAAAAATGAACATTGGATTCATCTCTTACATGTCAAGACAATGTGCAGGGACTGCAAGAAGCCCATCATTCATGATGACACGAACACACTGAAATGGCAAAATTGAAAGTGTCAGTTTTGACTAAATGTTAAATAGCCTCACTGGAAAGTGCCATTTCTAAAGAAAAATAAATTGCGTATAAAAAGGGATTGCTATAGATTTAGAACCACCTGCACATTTGGGATGTGCATAGTGATTTTCTTCACCGCCTAAAAATGATAAGAGTCCATTGAAATATTCAGACAAATAAATACAAATAACACAAGTTTACTGAGTTTCATAACCATCTTACTTACAACTAACCAATTATGTGCAGCAAAAATAATGAAATCTAAACAAAAAAAATGCAATTTTTATAAATTAGTTTGTAAAGTTCAATAATCAGAGGGCAAGAATTTCATTATCCCAACTATGAGTTTGCCATCACCTTGTTTAGTAACCAGAGAAGCAATGCAATGCAAACAGACATTACTGGTTTTAATTAAAATAGCTTACATTTGGTGAAGAGTTTTTCTAGCAATTGACAATGTAGGGCCAACAACAATGCTGCTTACATGTTGCTTAGAAAACTGTGTACTCCATGCCCAGGAAAATAGTAACCATTTAAGACTTAAGGGGAAAAACTCACTCAAGAAGCACATTAATCAAGTTGTATGCCAGATGAATCATTCATCGAAATGGAGCAAGCATTAAAAATTTTAAACTATAGAAGACAAGAGCAAGGAAGTATGTGTATAGAAAAACAAGTGGGCAGGAATGTAAAACAAAAAACCATTTTAATTGATGTATAGCTTTGATTGGTGAGGCTATTTATGTGCTAAGCAACGATAAAAGAAGAAAACTCATGCAGTCCTACATCTACAAATTACCATCAATAATAGTAAATGCTGTCATGCCTAACTAATCGGTAATTTTTTTTTGTGCCTCACAATTAGTCCCAACAGTTGAGAAGCTCCAAATGATGAGGTTCTAAAGAAGCAACCTCCAGATGTGTCTTATGACTTGCTGATCATTATAGTACATATATATTAGGCTTTGTAGCATAATTAAACACGTCTTCAACTGTAACAGAGATATAAAAATCATACTGTGGGAGATTTCAGGAATAATATTTAAGCATAACATAGAGAATAAAAACTAGTCACTGAGCATTATCGTTGAGATATAAAGAAAAAATACATAATATCAGCCTTAAAGCTTACAGAATGCTTGCAGAAAATAAAAATAAGACTAAGACTAAAACATAAGGAGCCAAAAAGACATTACAAGTGAGCTCAAGGCTCCTAGTTATAGCTAGAACATTAACCATGATGTACAAAAACCTTTGCAAATGATTTATTTGCACTTACTTATCATTTAATATTGGTACATAATACATTATTGTATGATTGGGTGTCCTTGGAAGGTCCTACTTCCTCAACAGTTGCTTTCCCACTTTCCTAAACAGCTATTTTCTATAACCATTCTTGTGGGTTCAACTCATTATGATTACCTCTGTATCAGGTTTCTGCAATGGTCCATTTTGTCCTATATACTAAACCACAGCAGTACCCACTTTCAGCAATAACCTTTCCAAATGCCACATTAATTTCTTCTAATTGTGCCCCAAAGTGGCACAGAGATATTTAAAATTCCTTTCATGACCAGTTTCTGAAATATCCTTAGCTAATTCTGACTTTGTTTTCACTATTTCAAGCCTTGGACATTTCGTCAAACAGTTGTCCTGACTGTTGCTTTGGTCTGATATAATTTTCTGTTTGTGTTTTCTTGTTGATTTGAATGATGTAATGATGCATTAAATGCTTATCTAGCAATGCCCAATGATTACTAACACTCTAGGAATGAAATGCAAGTCTTTTTGAGATTTTCCGATGCAAGAAAAATGACTGAAAATGCATCTACAGCTGATAGGAATTTTACCAAACACTTTCAATGCAACCTAATCATGCAATAAGATCACCTACAGCAAGAAGGTAATTTTACCAACATATCATATGCAACTGAAACTCCTTTATTGCAGCCTTAAAACTGATTACATAGACTGAGAATGCATGTAGACATTATTACAAACAGTTGGCATGCTCCCTTCAAGCTCCATGATGAAACTACAATAACTTGGCATTAATACAAACACTTGTCTTGCATACAAAGCTCAAGTAAATCGGATTAAATTCTATGATATGCAACTGATCACAAACTGAAATATTGAAGAACCTGGACTGACTATCATGCAGCAATATAAAATTCATGCTATGGCTCCAATGATGAACAATTAAGTCCCCAAACTGCAGCGCGCTGATATAAAACTGCTGCAAACTCATATCTGCAAAATATATATCTGAAACTCATCTAAATAAGCCCAAATGAAAACCCAAGGTAGGCCCTCCCCAAAGGTGAACTGGGTTTTCGTCCAATCCATGATAGCTTTTGAGAGTTTTCGTTCCTAGAAGGCCGAAGCAATGCTGAAACCCTTCTTCAGAGCTCAAACCTACAAAGTGTTTTGTAAAAATGAGAGTAGAATGCTCAAAAAGGAGCCCAACATATTGCTTTATAACCTCTCATGGACATTTTGATAAAAATCAATAAAATATTCCTCTTGAGGGTCTTTCCTCATCCAACGAAAATGCCACTTTTTTAAAAACAACTTGAGTTGCTAGGATGGGGGCACTTTTCACTATTCACCTTATGATTTTTAGTTAACTATTCACTTTTCACTATTCCATTAAAGCAACCTTAATATTTTCACTTTATCTTTGGATTCATCAACTGAAATCCAAACTGAAAGGCTCATAAAGCTCCCAGCTAAACTCCACAACCCTCGGTTGGGTTCCCTAACCATGCTATTGACCTATGGGAACCCTAATATTAGCCCAACCTCTGCTATAGATTGAGTTGTCTAAGGAAGGGACATTATAGTTTCAGAAGCAATTTAATGAAGAGTTGTTGAATTTCACCACAGGTCATTATCTGAAATTTCTGACTTTGGATGCAGAAGGGTTGGTGGTTCTCTAAATGTTAACACCAATCACGGAGATTATCAAAGCAGAAAACTTGGCTTGTTTGCCAAGTGGATTTTGGTGGGACACTAGTCTTTCAGAAAGCATGGGGATTATTGACCAATCATGATGTAACTAAGAGTGACCGACCACCTTTGAGAGCTTCTTTTTCTTTATTTAATTACAACAAATCTTTTAGGGTATGGTCTATCATTGGATTTACCTTGATCGGCAGTTATTTGATGTCCAACTTCTTGTCAAAGCAGTACCAGACCTCAAGCCTTAAGAAGATTGCCACCTCTCTTCTAGAATGGTTCATTTGAGTTCTCATTCCAGATCATACTTTAAGATTTGTGAGTGTATTAGATCAGATATTATCCATGGTTATTGGATCTTTTCCCAATGTTACAAGCCTGCCATGTTTATTTCCTCTAATAGATTGCCACCTTTTGGCGTTCATCCTTGTTGACCTTTCTTTTTAAGCTTTTATTATAGGTCTTTGATTATGTCTTAGTGAATATTGGCCAAGTGTGGGAGAAGGCTGATGAACCAGCAGATTCTGATGCAAAAATGTTGGTAAAAATCTATTTGCAAATTGTTCTATAGCGTTCAGAATTTGTATGTTATTCAGCCCTTTTGAATCCAATGGCCTTTTTATTGAATATAATGACCTACCCTAGTTTGGAACAATTTTTCTCCAACATCATGTAAGTTTTCTGACTTCTAGTGAGCTGACATTTCGTCAAACAATTTGCATGCTGCTGTTTTGAGCATTTCCATTTGTCCCAGGGGTTTGATTAATGTTTACGCAATGAATCCAAAAATATTCTCTCCCAAAATTTAATTACAAAATGATTGATATTTGCAAGCTTAATGAATAAATGTATTGCATACAAATATGCAACTGTCATACCTTCAAGAAACTAACATTTGATATTAATAAATCAGAATCACCAAAACCATTACATTCAAGATATTGCTGACCTGGATAATGAGGATAACTTCAGTACACAAGCCTCCAATGTATCAAATAAGCCACTACATATAATAAGATGCCATATTATGAAGCATGGCTCCCTATGGGCTCAAAAGCTCCCTGGTTAATAAGTCTTCAAGCTACTATCCGCTTAGAGAGAAGCCAACTTCCTTTGACCCGATTCCTCTTAAATCACCAACTTGACTTCATTATGGATGGTTGAAGCTTGATTAATCGCTGCATAGAAAATTTACTTACAATTCCCTTAATCGTGAACCCCACAACAATTCACGTCCCTCACCTTGTTGACACGGCTCCAAGTCAAACTTTAGCAACGCCTCCTTATAATGCACGAGACCAGGAACAGTATATGGCTTTGACTATTAGTCAGCTCGTGAAGGAATTTGAGGTGGCAATGTATTCTTAAATCATATGATATCTATGCCAGCTATGGAAAATTAGACCTTCAAGTTAGTATTATGATATCGGTCACTAGGCAATGTATAAGGAGCGGCTCCAATTTAAGACCAGCTTCAACTTAGGATTTATTACCCAAATTTCTCAATAGAAAGATCTTATATATTTAGTAAATAATGGGCAATTCATTGCCCATTCCTTAAATGAGACAGTCCATGCATATAATCAGCTCACTAATGAAGATGAACTCACTTCTAAACTTTAGTGGCTTCAAATTGTATAGCAATATAGATTCCCGTCGACCCCAAATAGACTCTTCACTGTTCAATGAATCATGGATAGAAGTATTTTGAAGGAATTAAAGACTGGTTTCCAAGCATGACCGTCCAACTTCCTCGACTCCTTCCTTAAGCGGCCAAAAAGAAAGGCATCAACTTTAATAATCTAAAATTCTTCTCACGACAGCCTTGAAATATTTACACAACCTTCATACACGACTCCCTTGAAGAAATACGAATTCACTTACAGGTACATCTTGATTGTGGGATGGTGTTAACTATCTCAATCTTTCACGATTCTCTTATAGCCTTAATAAACGTAGGGAAGTGAAATGGATTTAATCTGAATAAAAGGATCTTCTTGAAACTTGAACCTGACGTCCTTATCATCTCCGCAATTTCTCCAGTGGAGTGATATCTCCCTTAACTAGAAACTGTGACCCCATCTCTTTGCATTCAATATCAGTTATGATAACACGCCTAGTCAATATAGGCCTTTCTTGTGTCGTAACACCATTTAAATCAAACTCAAAAATAGTCCGCGAGGTCCTGCTGATTCACATGAAATTTATTCAAAATTCCCCAAAGATAGATTTGTCACAATCTCGATGTATACATTCTAATGCAATCTTCATAACATCATTAAATTATCCTCTACACAATTCCTTGAATGATTCCATTACATCCTTAGAGTCTCCATAAATTTGATCGACTCTTTATTTACTAAATGTTTAAAGTTGACCATAGCAGCAAAAATCTTCTGGGGAAAAAATCGGCAAATCAAAAGTATAAGATTTTTTGAAAAAATCATGAAAAAATCAGGAAAAAATCGGATTTAAAAAAAACATAAAAAATTGTAGAACAAGAGATAAAAACTGTTTTTTTTTAAATTGAAAGGCATTTCCATAGCATAGAGATATAGAGAGCAAATAAAATAAAGAGTTTAACTAATGAATTGTAGAAAATCGATTTTTGTAATTTATATTCATATCGCTGATTACATGCATTGCATTGCACATCTTTCAAACTCAAAGCATTACTTCACATTGCATAACTAATAACTAGATGTTGATAGATGACAAAATTTCAATTACAATATAGTTTTTTACAAAGTCAACCTAAGCAATTATGCAATTACTTCACATTGCATAACTAATAACTAGGAGCAGCTGCCAATTGCATTAGCTTGTCATGGCATTCCATGAGACCACATTTCTTTGAGGCATTTTTTCAAACAGTTCACTGCCTTGTCTATGCTACGAAATTTTTCATACATGTCTACCAAAGCATTTTATCAAACAGCTCACTGCCTTGCTGCTATGGCTAAAAGCCTAAAACAGGTGCTTTCAAACAAGCTATGGATGCTTGGAAAAAATCTATCAAAGCATAATAGTAAGCAATAGCACAGAGAAGGCAGTGAACTGTTTGAAAAAATGCTTCAAAGAAATGTGGTCTCATGGTGATGGAATGCCATGATGAATGCCTATGGCAATGGACCATCACATTCCATCACCATGACAACACATTTCTTTGAGGCATTTTTTCCAATAATTCACTGCCTTGTCTATGGTATGACATTTTTCATACATATCTACCAAAGCATTTTATCAAACAGTTCCCTGCCTTGCTGCTATGGCTAAAAGCCTAAAACAAGTGCTTTTGAACAAGCTATGGATGCTTGCAAAAAATCTATCAAAGCATAATAGTAAGCAATAGCATAGACAAGGTAGTGAACTGTTTTAAAAAATGCCTCAAAGAAATGTGGTCTCATGGTGATGGCATTATGCCTCAAAGAAATGTGGTCTCATGGTGATGGAATGCCATCACCATGAGACCACATTTATTTGAGGCATTTTTTCAAATAGTTCATTTCCTTATCTATGCTACGACATTTTTCATACATGTCTACCAAAGTATTTTATCAAACAGTTCACTGCCTTGCTGCTATGGCTAAAATCCTAAAACAAGTGCTTTCGAACAAGCTATGGATGTGTGGAAAATATCTGTCAAAGCATAATAGTAAGCAATAGCATAGACAAGGCAGTGAACTGTTTGAAAAAATGTCTCAAAGAAATGTGATCTCATGGTGATGGAAGGCCATGACAAGCCATAGACAAGGTAGTGAACTGTTTGAAAAAATGCTTCAAAGAAATGCAGTCTCATGGTGATGGTTGTCATGGTATTCCATCACCATGAGACCGCATTTCTTTGAGGCATTTTTTCAAACAGTTCATTGCCTTGTCTATGCTACCACATTTTTCATACATGTCCACCAAAGCATTTTATCAAACTGTTCATTGCCTTGCTACTATGGCTAAAAGCCTAAAATAGGTGCTTTCGAACAAGCTATGGATGTTTGGAAAAAATCTATCAAAGCATAATAGTAAGCAACAAGCTATGGTCTCATCGTTTTTTTTCACATGAAAATCAACACAATTTTATTCGTGTTTTTTTGTAGGTTTTAAATGTGTTTTTTTGGCAATTTTGCAGTTTTAAATGGGAAAAAATCATTGACCAAAAAGTCAGAGTTTTTCAAAAAATCGGGGAAAAAATCATTGACCAAAAAGTCAAAGATTTTTTCAAAAAATCAGGGAAAAAATCGTCCAACCTGCAGATTTTTTAAAAATCGCGATTAATCGGGTTTTTTTATAGATTTCTGCTTCTATGGTTTAAACAAATAATGCTCAACTAATCTATTGAATTTTCATATCATTTCCACTTTGAAATTTGTCTTGGAATGAGACACCACAAAATTTCAACAAACTTCAATCACTAAAATCAATTGCAATATTTGAGTGATTTCGCCAATTATCAGCGAGGGTTGATATTTTCACCACCGGAGTTGATCGTCTTTCAGAGGGTTTTCATCCTCCAAAAGGGTATGGTGAACTTTGTTCAACCAACAAAGAACTGTTCTCCAATTCCAAAACCAACCTACCAACAAAAAACTCATCCATAACTTTTATTCACTTCCTCCTTGTAACACCTCAAACTTCTTGAATTCTCATCATTTTCCTTTTATAAATTTAATTCATTTTTGAATTCTCCTCCAAAGTAACTTAATTTATTTATTTTAACTTTTTTAAAACTTGAGTTACTTTGCACTAAAGATAGAAGACTCGCCGAGTACTTGCCAAGTCTTTAAAAACTTGCGAGTCTTTTTCAAAAACGATTTTTTTTATGTTTAATCGCCGAGTCAAATTGGGTGAGTTTTTTGAAAAACTCGCGAGTCCAATAGAATAACTTAGTTGCATCTAAGTTTTAACTCCTGCGTCTTTTCTCAATGTCAATTCATTTCAAAAAGCAATGAAACTTTGTATGGGGAGCCAAACCCCCTCGCTCTCCCAAGCAAGGAGACATCATTTGCAACAATCTGCCATCGAGGAGAGTGGTATCAAACACATTTTCTTACAAATTTTCAAGGCAAATTCAATTCACAAGTAGGATTTTTGTTTTTGTTTTATCTTTTTGATTAATCATTTTCTTTCATTCTTTTTGCAAAATTCTCATTCCAAATTCAAAAATAAACTTGATAGAGCACAAAGAAGCAATTTTTTTGCATTTAGAATCCAAAAAACAAGATTCATCACAATTTTTTGTTGATTTTTTCTGATTTTTTCACTATTTTTTGAATGTTTCAGACCTAGGTTCATTTTTTGTGTAGAATGTTTAGATTAGTTAATTTATAATTCATTCAAACACATTTATATCAATTTAAGTCAAATTTAGAGAGATTTTTTAATGATTTAGGTTTTTTTTTCTTTAAATTGTATTAAAAATCTAATATGTTGTACAATTTTTTTGTATGTGTAGATTCAATACGCACTATAATGGCTTCTGGCTCTGGTTCAACCTCAACCTCCACCCCATCGGTGCCCACACCATCATGGGTTCTAGGCATTCGTCCTCCAGGAGCTAGAGACCTTGCATGGAAGTATGTTGTGAGAGGGTCCGTACCTGGATCAGTTGTTTGTAGTGAGTGTAAGAATGTATATCATGGAGGCATAAATTGCCTCAAATACCATCTGGCAGGCATTCCTCAGTGTGATGCCAAGCCTTGTGAAAAGGGCAAAGAAGAGATTAGAAGAGAGATGCTTGCCCTACTTTCAGTTGTTGAGGAAAGAAAAATGCAAAGGGAGAGGGCAAAATCAACCATAGCTAGTGGACATGGTCATGAGCCCGAGGCCGAGCAAGTAGAGATAGAGTCCGATGAGGAGGTAAGTATTGGCATTGTGGGCTCTCTTTGTGGTCCACAGATTCGCACTCATGGCACAGCCACAGCCACAGCCACAGCCACACTATCCTCTAGGCCCCCCGTTTCCTCTACTTCAAGTAGAGTGCCACCACCACCTACATCTTCATGCACCCTATAGAGTTTTTTTGTGCCGTGAAACACACCAGGAGCACAGGTGTCATCGAAGGCTACAGGGTGAAGTAAGGAGGTGCATCAACATGCCGACATGGCATGTGCAGATTTCTGGTATTTCAATAGCATACCATTTAATGTGGTGAGTAGTCCCTATTGGCACAATTTGGTCACCACATTGACAATTGCGGGAAAAGGCTACAAGCCACCTTCTTGCAAAGATTTGAGTGGGAGGTTAGTCAACTTAAATTTTATACTAAGTTTATGTTCTTTAATTTAAATTAATTTATGTTGAATTCAAACTATTTTTTGTTTAAAAATTACAATTTTGTACTTATTTAATTATTTTACTCTTGTTGGCATTTCAATTTGCACCTCTAGAGTGCGTATTGGAAATAGACAGCTATGCACAGTATTAACTGCTCTTCTAATTAGGAGGGGAAGCTCCCTCTTTTGTTGATATGCGTGAAAAGTAAAGTAATCTAAATTCCTATCATTTTGACTCAGCTGGTAGAGGCACAAGGTTATAAAACCAAATACATTGCAGCTAAGGTTTTCTCTAGTCTCCACAAATCTTAACTACAACTAGGCTAACGCTAAAACTATCCTATCTCCTCTAGATAAACAAAGTAGGAGGAATTAGGAGCAATTGGGAATGGTTGACAATAAACTCTGTTGGCGTAAGAACTAACACCTCTGGAGTGTGAGTTTGTACGTACAGCTATGCACACTACGTAATGAGTGCTCTTCACATTAGGAGGGGAAGCTCCCTCGTTGTGCTGGAATGCATGAAATAGAAAACTAAACTAATGTCCTATCTTTTTGTTCTCAGCTGGTAGAGGCACAAGGTTAAGAAAACCTAGAATGTTGCAGCTAAGTATTTTCTAGTTTCGCAGATCATCTAACTACAACTAAGCTAACTTCTTTAAATCTATCCAGTTTCCTCAAGAAACAGAGCATGAGGAAATGGAGCAGGAATGTATTATACGATAAACTTCAGGTGCGGGCTCGCAACATGAAGGCAAGGGAGGCGCAACTATTTGCTAATCCAAGAAGAAGTTTATTAAAACAAACAAATAAACGGTAAACTTGGTACAACTTCACAACATGAAGGCAAGGTAGGCGCAACTATCTGCTTGGCTGAATGAGTCTACTATCACACACATCAAACGATAAGCTTTAAGTACAGTTTCGCAACATGAAGGCAAGGTAGGCGCAACTATTTGCTCTTCTGAATAGGCTCATGATAAACAAAACACAAGGTAAGCAACTGGGACAGTATATTGTATAGACGCAATACGCATGCAATAACGATCAAACCAGCAACCCCATTTAACTAAGATCGAATAAACACCATGACAATAACATGAAGGCAAGGTAGGCGCAGCAATTTATTATAACAGCAATCACTCTTTGAACAGATACAATAATAGCAATACTACAGGCAAGGTAGGCGCAGCATGTATGCTATCAAGCAAAAGTTAAATTATAAATGAGCCTAAAGCTCTTATTTATAGACTTCAAGGTGTAGGCAACCCTAAAATCACCTTGAGTCAACTAAAGTCCTGCAAGACATGCAAGATCTTATTCCTAAACCCTAATTGAATGAAACTATACAATTAACTGGGAAACTATCATCAATTAACTGAAACATCTAATCTAAATGGACAAGGTGCAACATGCACGTCCTTATTGAAAGCAAGTCAACTAGAATGCTATCATCAATTGACTGAAAGATCTAATCTAAACTCCAAGTGCATGTAGATGTTTCCAAGAAAGACATTCCATGCAATGTGTAACAAGAAGTTAACTCGGAAAGAGGCCTCGAGTTTAACTCCTGTGTCTAATGTCTATCTTGGAGAAAAGGTGGGACACCTTTAACTGAAGTCTACTGGCCCTGATCTTGAGCAATTAACCCATCTACAAGGTCGTTGACTGCATCTCCATCTGGGGAACTGAAGCTCTGGCGAAGAATCCTATGTCTGTGCAGCATGTCTTCTCCATTAGTCATCTGACACTGGAACTCACCCTTTCTCTTGATTGCCTCCTCAAACAATGTTGACATGGCTGTAAGCTAATTCAGCTTACAACCAACGGTCTCACCACTGAAAATACCGTGAATAAGTGCTTGGAGCTCTAACTGGATGTCAGCAAGCTCAACATAGTCACCACCCACACGCTGATATACACATGGTAATTGAGACACAAAGTCTCTTATATAGCGGAGTGCACTAGTAACATGCTCTCTGCTCTCAGCCACCTCAGATGCTATCTTTCCTTCTATCTCTACCTTGAAGATCAACTGTGTTCTCCAAACGTAGACCTCTTCTTTATCTTCTGCCTCTGTGACTAAATCAACTGACATTCCCAGGTTGGCAATCAGAATCTCATCCCTGGGTCTACTAATGGCCAAATCACGTTCCTCATCTTGAAGTCGTAGACGAAGCCCACGTGCATTATACCGCAATTGATACAATTCTGTAAGTACAAGGCGGCCTCTAGCAACAAACTCCTCTTCCCATTCCTCCAATCGCTTACCATATGCAACCAAGGGATCAATCTGACCCTGCTCTGCTGGTGGTTCTAACATATGTGGAAGCGCGGTGACAACATCCCCTGTCCTGAATACAAGGCTAGAAATGTACTGGTGAAGCTGCTGTACTTCAGCCTTGAGTGCTGATTTATCTTCACCATCTTTCACCATCCTATCCTTGGCGCTATCTGTAGCAACTTGTAGGAGATCAATATCTGTTTGACGAGTACTCTTACCGAAATGAACTGTGATAACTTTGAAGTCTTGAGCTTCCATCTCGTCTAGACTCTTATCTTCTGGAGGTGCAACAGTCTCAACAATGAATTCCTTATCTGCACTTCTCCCAATATGTATCTGTTTCTTGATCCTCTTTTCAGGCACATCTTGATGGTCATGATCGAAATCTGAATGATCAAGTACATAAGATGGTTGTCTCCTTTTTCTTCCCAGTTGACTCTCAAGCCAAGATGAATCCCGACTAATCCCACTGGAATGATCTATACTAGTCGCAAGAGGATCTGATGAATGTGAATGTGTAGAAGAATCGCTGTGAGGAGGTGAATCCACGTCCAAATCAATGTGAATTGGAACGAGAGGCTGCTCTAATGGTGTCGGTGACGGCATATGGGGCTGAACCTCAAGTTGTGGAGAAGTCTGAATAACTTCTCTGACTGGCTCTACATGTGGAATCGCAACAGATGCTTTTCCCTTCGAGTTACTAGGCACTAGATTCTTGCTAGGAGGATTACTCTTCTTCTTCTGCTTAGGTTTTGAAGAAGAAGGCAATACAAGTCCTTCTGGTGGCGGCTCTGCTCTAGGCATGGATGCCTTTCTCAACCTTCTGCTTTCTAAATAAAGCGTACTATTTTGGATGACCCTGCTCAATCTCTCCTTTACTGATGTGAACTCTTTGGCATACCAGTTCACTAACGGCAGTGGTTGTCCATCAACCTGCTCTCTGTAAAATTGAGGAAGTGTATCTCCCTCATCCTCTGTCAATCCTTCCACATCTTCTGCCAAGAAAATAGAAACCTGCGGAAGAGAGAACCTGCTATAGCTACGTCTGCGAACCTCGAAATCATCCTCACAATTCACCCAGTAATCTTCCATCATAGGTTTGTGATAAGAGAGATTACCCAGGCGAGCTGCGTAATGACCCCAAGGATCATATGTGCGTGTATCCACCAGGTACTTGAGTTTGCAATTTTCTAACTCTTGACCTGCGGTCTTAGCATCAACTGTTGTCTTACACCAATACATCCCGAATTGCAAAGGAAACTCAGTAGCTGGTTTACGCTTGATGCGCAAACGTTTGTGAACTTCATATAGCTGCCTCAGGAACTCCATGAATATTGTTTTATCCGAAGGATAACGTGGTAACATAGCTAGTTTTCCTGTGTATCCATAGACACGGATATAGGTGTATGTAGGGAACTGAATGTACCAATCTACCCAATTCTTCATTGCTGCTCTGGCAACTGTCAAGATGCGAATATGCAACTCCCGGTCCAAGTTTCTCACTGTATAAGTCAAGAAAGCCTCTTGTACACTTTTAAAATGACTTTCAGCCTTCGTGAACTCAAGTTGGTCATAGTAACGATAGACTTTCTGTACACTGAGTATGCCCACCATATTCAAACCGTTAAACTGATTCTGATAAGCAATCAAGTACACCAGGTAAGAACACACATGAAATTGATGCGTAGCTAGGAAACCGATGATTTGCTCGTGAATAGCATCGCTGATGAAGGATGCCCAGTCATAATACTCTTGCCCAGAGATGATTCTACCAATGATATAATACATCCACGGGTGAAATTTGTTTGCATCTGCATGACCTGAGACACGATTAAGCAGTGTAATCAAAATATTGTATTCATCCTTACACTCGCCACGACCCAAGTTGTTTGGCAACTTGCTCTTCTTTTGTTTTAGCCACCTCTCTATCATCTTGTTCTGACACTTATCCAGTCCAGCATTGAATGCCTGATCGATCTGACTCATGGAAATGACCATCCCATCCGAATGTTGAGGAATATCCAGACTTCACTCGATATCAAGGGGTTTGAGACTGCATATGACACGTCCATCTATTGACTGTATCTCTCGTGTAGCGGAATTGTAATGCTTGATGCAAGATATTACAAACTCCACGCAATGCACCGAAATAGGTATGGAAGCGGCCTCAAGTAACCCGGATTGTTGAATATTCTTGATAATTGAATCCCTGATTTTGAGTGGATCCAAAACTACCTCCGGCAACACCTTATGTAGATCTGTATCAACTGTTTCGATGAAGTCGTGGGTTAAGACCGATTTGGTCTTGAATTCGAGCTGAGTGAACTACATTCTGAAAAACTTGCCTGTTGACTGTGCACACGGCTATATTCTGACAACTTTTCTGGAAAGCCAAAAATAGCCTGCTAAGGCTAAAGTTAGCTTGTCGGATGAGAATTTTTACAAAAAAATCTGAGATATGGGTTTTGTCCAGAAAATTATTCTAAGACAACCCAGAACGTCAGAAATGCAAAAATTTGCCCTTTACTCAGCCATGCAAAAGAATTTCGGTTGAGAAAATTAAAGCTTCAAGAACATATGTTCTGGAACAAATTTTCCTGAAAAATTCTGGCACATGGGTTTTGCTGAGAAAGCTCTTCTGAATCAACCCAGATATTTTGATTTGCCAAAATCTGCCAACACTTCGAACATGCAAGAGAATTTAAGACGAGAAGATGGAAGAAATATAGAAGAGAAAAAGACATTTTTATTATTTTAATTGTTTTGTTTTTGTCTCCTTTCAAAATTGCCACTTTGCCTTGAATCTGATGCTGAATCTGAACTTGTACCTGCAAAAGAATATTTTATCACCTTCGAACTTGATCCTTTGATGAAAATTCGCCAATCTCTTTGAAGAAATTCGAACTTTCAAAGCTGTGTGAATGATGAAAGGCGCCATGCTTGGTTAAATAAACAATTCGTACCATCATGCATGCATAATGTAATCCTAATTTAGAAAAAAGAATTCGATTGGCTTCTCTCTAGTTGAACTGCCACTGTCTCTGAGTCTTTAGACTAAAAATAATATCTTAATTTTAAAACATGCAAAAAACTAAAAATGGCGCCAATATTTATCTTTGAAAAAATTCGTCACTTTTCAGTGCTCTGCATACAAAATATTTTTTTTATCATTTTGCCAAAAATAGCATCTTGCTGTGCTCAACACACTTCCCTAATTCTAAAAAGTCAAATTTTGATCTTTTAGGCTTCCATTTGCAAGAGTTATGAGATTTTTTGAGAATCTCCTATTTTGTAGCTAACTGCAAAGTTACAACTGACCCTGTTCAACTCTGATTTCCAGATGATTGAATGATCCTGCGACAGTGCTGAGATATCCACCACGAAGCTTGCATGACAAGGAAGAAATGTCTGTTGGGAGCAACAACTGCTAAAATCATCATCTTATACCTTAGAAAATTAGGCGCCTTTGATTAAATTGATGTTTTGACTCCAGACAGCCATTTCTCTGTTTTTGCCATTCTGATGCTTCAAACTACAACTGATGGTGAATGATGAACCACGCTGACTGAATAATGGATTCATTGTGTGACTAGAAGTACTCTGCATCCAATGACTGTATGTGAGGGATCTGAAAATTGTATTAGGAACCCCAAAAGAATGAGCGCCCCTATTCTGTGATAGCTCAAACACCATTTTGACAAAAGTGTGATTTTCATCTGAACACCATACTTTGACCCTTGATACTGGGAACTGGAATGTTCCGATACGCGTGCCGCCTGTCTTGATGTACAGTTTGGTCAACTTGCAAGAGATGTTCTTGGAGACGACGAAGCCAGAAAATTGCTTTTAAGGCCTCTAAAAGAAAATCGCCTTTTTCAAAGAAAATTGTATTCTTACACTTAAGTCATTTTTTGAACTGCCTTCAATCAGCTCTTCTTTACAGCATTATCATCTTGACCTCGCACGTACGAGCATTCGCCAAATCCCGGACGCTGTCGGCTAGACTCGTTGGAGAGCTTGAGCAATTGCACACAAGTCTTGTGAAGACTGTAATTGCAAATAACCTCGTCTGGCAGGCCTAAAGGAGAATCGCCCCTAGCCTACAGCTGTGCAGCTTTGTGTAGCTATGCTTCACCATCCTCTGTTTTACGTGCTCGGTAGGACCTCTGTCACAGTTACTCAGAACATCGAATCGTCTTGTGAATGGGTACACTGCAAAACTGAACTGAGCTGGAAGAGATCTCAAGAAGACCTCAATTGCAAATTCATCCATCAAAGAAGTCTTATTCAGGATCGCCCCTGGGCTACAGGGGAGTGGATTTGTATTCTAAAAAACTTCTTCTGACATGTATCCTGCCTGCAATTTCCACTTCTAACGTTGATAACTAGATTTCTGTACTGGATACGCTTCCGCTTGATAGCTCGTTGAAAAGCCAAACTAATTCTGCAAAGACTGAAACCATCAAAACACACATGCATCTAGATCTGGGCCTTCAAAAAGAAAATCGCCCTTGGGCTAGAAGGGAGTGGATCTGCATTTCTAGACTGCCTCCTTGTGAGAAAACACTCTTTGCAACCTCTGCTTCTGTCTTCGTTTGCCGGAGTTCTGTAACTTGGATAATCTTGCTTCATGGCTAGTCGAAAAGCTGACTGAAAACTAAACATAATGAATGTATCCTTCATCCAAAGCACTCAAATCTTGACCTTCAAATGGAAGGGCGCCCCTGGGCTACAGGGGAGCGGATTTGTTTTGAATTCATTGATTTTCACCATTTTATGCTTTGCAAACGTTGTATCCATCACTGCGGTTGACCATGTCGAAGTGTTGTGACTGTTGAGGTGTGTGGATGACTATACTTCATCATTTTCACATGTACGGACACTATAAAGTTGATTTGCACGTTGATTGCGCAAGTGTCTACTACATTACATAGTGAAAAGTTCCCAAACTTAGAATATTTTAGCACTTTTTGCCAATTTGAAAATCCCCTCCATCAAAAAGCATTATTTTCAACATCTTTTATCGTAGAGCGTTCCTCTTTGAGTTTCAGGCTTAGATATTGATACCTGGTACTGGCCGACTGCCATTGATGACCTCGAAGATCCTAACTTTTCTCCTGAAAAAATGAAAACTACCCACCAGCCTTAAACTGACTTTTAACTGAAACTGACTTCACCACTGTGATTGTGATGTGAAATAAGCCAATCAAAATTAATTTCAGCCAATTCTGACAAGTTCGTATTTTTTAGGGTTTCGAGCTAAAAATAGATTTCAGAAACCCTAATTTTCAAAATTTTGCCAGTATCTTCCTGGCATCACACTGACTAAAAGCCCATACTTTATTTGCCCAAAAACTAAGTTTTGACCCCACTTTTACAAGGTTTAGACCATTTTAAGCAAAATGCCTTAATGAAGCAAAAATTTCGGTTTGGGTACAACAAACTCTATCTCAGGATTCCCAAGGAGGTGGAACACTCTATTCGAGGTGTAGGCTGAAATAAAGGTTATTAGAGACAACATGAAATGGTAAGCTAGTTCTTAGGATTCCCAAGGAGGTAGGATACCTATCCGAGATGTAGGCTGAAAGTAGATTACTAGAAACAAACATTTAAACGATAATCTTTATTTCTAAATTCCCAAGGAGGTAGGATACCTATCCGAGGTGTAGATATGAAAGAAGGATTATTAAAAACAACATCAAATGATAATCTTTATTTCTAAATTCCCAAGGAGGTAGGATACCTATCCGAGGTGTAGATGTGAAACAAGGATTATTAAAAACAACATCAAACGATAATCTTTATTTCCAAATTCCCAAGGAGGTAGGATACCTATTTGAGGTGTAGATATGAAAGAAGGATTATTAAAAACAACATCAAACAATAATCTTTATTTCTAAATTCCCAAGGGGATAGAATACCTATCCGAGGCGTGGATATGAAAGAAAGACTATTAAAACAATAATAAATCTGGGACAGCAAATTGCATAATGAGACACACACACAATAGATGTCAAACGAGCTTTAGATTAAACAAAGTGAACCAATACAGAATAACAATATTGCATGGCAAGGTGGGCACAACAATTTGTTATCACAACACAAGTTAAAATACAATGAGCAGGGTGCTCTTATTTATAAAACCTCAAGGACTAGGGAACCCTAAAATCTCTTTGAGTTAACATTCAGTCTTGCAAGCATGCAAGATTTCTTATTAATTCTAAATGTAAGCAACCTAACAGTTAACTGGATAAACTACCTCAGTTAACTAATTCTAAACTAAACTGATTGGACTTTGCAACACCCAAGTCTTATTTGATATGCGAGTCAACTAATAACCAACATCAATTAACTAAAAACTAGAACTCCATATGTACATAGGTATCTCCAAAATAGACATGCAAATGGTGGGATAGCGAGTTAACTTTGAAAGAGGCATCAAGTTAACTTCTATGTCTAATGTCTATCTTAAAAAGGTGGGACATCCTGACTCTGTAGTTCACTGGCTGTGATCACGAGCAATTAACTCCTCCATCAAGTTGTTAACTGCCTCATCATTTGGAGGTCGTCACATGTCTCAACTGTCAAATTACTACTTGTCAACTATTTGAGCAATCCTGGAAATATCTCCGCACTTCAACTGGCAGTTCACTGATTGGTAACTTTGGCAGCTCTGTAACTGGAGTGATGATCATTGTTTCTTCTACAGCTTGATGCTTTTGATGCTTTTCTTGATTCTTTTCAATGGAAGAGTGTTGCATGATGAAAGTACAAAGCTTGACTGCAAACACTCTAACTGTGAGAAATGCCCATGAACCTGCTGCGCACACAAAATTCCAATGGTATTCAACCCTCTAAACTGGCCTTGTAAGGCTATCAACTATACAAGGTATGAAACTATGTGGACTTTGAGTGACTACGTCTGTCAAATTGTCTGAATCAACCCTCCAAAGGCACCTGATGCAAATCGGTGTCAACTTTTCTTATGAAATCATGAATCAAGACCAATTTGGTCTTGAATTCAATTTGAGTGAATTGCATACTAAAAAACTAGCCTGTTGACTATAAACATGGATATGTTCGGGCAACTTTTCCGAAAAGGCTAACAATAGCTTTTGGAGGGCTAAAAATAGCATGTCGAAGGGCAATTTTTATGAAAAATTCCGAGACGTGGGTTTTGTAGAGAATGTATTTCTTAGCCGACCTAGCTCATCAAAAATTCGAAAAATTGACATTTACTTAGGCATGCAATGATTTTTCAATGTAGAAGTTGCATAGGGCACTGGAGCTAATTTTTGCCGAAAAAATTTGACACGAGTTTTGTTGGTGCATGCATGCTGAACAAACCCAAATTCTCCATTTTTTAAAATTTTGACCTTTTTTGGAAATCCAAATTTTAGGGGGCAACAAGGCAATTTTCTCAAAAAAATCTGGCCCATGCATTTTGTTGCCAACACTATTCAGAACAATCCCAAATGACTAGATTTTGAAAAAGATAACTGCATGCAAGAGGAAACCTAAGACAAGGATAGAAAAAATGTGAGAGAGAAGATAAAAGTTATATTCTGCCTCTGTCAATCTTCAAGAAAATCGCCTCCTTCGATCCTCGATTTGATGAATTTCTGTAAAAAACTACTGGAAAAATGAAGCATGAAAATTTATTCCTCTATGCAACTTGAACGAAGAACCTCAAAGAACACTGAAAATGGCCTTTGTTTGATCCTTCAAAAGGCGTTGGAGAGAAAATAGCTGATTTTGGATTCAACTTGCAAGAAATAATGAAGTTATGACACCTATGCTTGAATGAATAAGCGTTTTTGAGGTGGTACTACCAGTTAGGTGCGCCAACCCTAATTGAGGAGTTAAATTTTGTGCACGCATCGCAAACTAAAGTTATCCTCCAATTTTAGACACCATATGTAAGAGGTAGCATGCAAAAATCACAACTGAGAGTAAAATGGTCAAACTTTGACTTTTGGCTCCCAAGCTTGAGAAAGTTAGAAAATTTACAAAGATTTTCAACTTCCACTGTGACACTTGCCTCTGTTTGACCCCGAATTCTTGATGCCCGATTGATACTGAAGCTAAGCTAACATATTCATTGTGAAGCTAGATTAAGTCTGAAAAGATGTTGGATGCAAAACTCGCTAAAAACTTCATCTGGTGCCTTGATTCTAGGGCACCTTTTTCCAAAAGGGTGCATGTTTCACCAGACTTAGCCATTTTTGGATTTCGACTCTTCATGCTTCAATCTGCAACTGTTGGTGATTGATGACTCCTACGAACACGCCGAGGTATGGAACAAATAACCAGTTTGATTCTGAAAAGAATGACTGGCCTTCCAACGTGTGAAATTTGATTTAAGGAGCTCAAATGCAAGGGCGCCTCTGGCCTGCAAGGGTGCAATTGGCATTTTGAGATACATTTTGCAACTTATAACTTTCAACAAAATGCTCCAATTTGACCCTCGCTACCAAGAGTTGGACTGCTCTGATGTTCGTGTTGATGATCTCATTGTGGAGATTGAACAACTCTAAAGAGATGATCCTAGGAGCTACAAAGCCAGAAGATTGCATCTGAGGCCCCAAAAAGTTGGGTGCCTTTCTCAAGGAGGGTGCATTTTTCAACACAAACAAATTTCTACTTGCTTTCGTCTCTGATGTTTCACATTGAATCTTCATCCACAAGCATTTGACAGAGAGCTCACTGTTGGATTCATCGCGGAACTGGAAATATTTTGAATAGATCTCTTGAAGAAGACAGTTGCCGAAAATCTCATCTAATTGACCAAAAAGCTAGGCGCCCCTAGCCTATAGAGGTACAATTCACCTTTTGAGTTTCATTTTACCCTCCGTTTTACATGCTCGCTAGATCAACAGCTATGGTCATTCAATATGTCTTATGGACTGGCAAATGGATCCATCGTGAAGCTAGACTGAAGCTGGGAAGATCATCCGAGGATGATTACTGCAAAAACTGCCATTTGATGGGCTTTATTCTTGGGTGCCCCTACGCTATAGGGGTGCAATTTCTATAATTTGACTGTTGTCTTTGATGTTCGTTGCCTTCCGCATCTTTTGCCTTTGCCTTCATTCGCTACTGTTTCGCAAATCTAATGAATTTGCTTGATGACTTGCTAGAAAGCTGATAGAATTCTGAAAAAGATGACTGGCTTTGCAACCACTAACAACTAGATTAGGGCCTTCAAATTCAAGGGTGCCCCTGGCTTGCAGGGGCGCAATTAGCTTTAGAGTTGATATTTTTTTGGATGATTTTCACCATTTTGCGCTTTGCGAACACTGTGTCACTCGCCGAGTTGACTGTGTTGAAGCATTGTTGTCGCTAACGCGAGTACGTGACTGTCTTTCACCATTTTTATGTGTACGGACATAGCAAATTTGACTTGGACATTGATTGCATAAGCATCTCCCACATAGCAAGGCATAGTATTTCCAAACTTTGAATATTTTTTGCATTTTTCACCATTTGAAAATCCCCTCCATCGCAAAGCATCTTTTTCAACATCTTTCACCATAGAATCTTCTCTAATGAGTTTGAGACTTAGATTTGGACACCTAGTATTGGCCAACTACCATTTACGACTTTGGAGGTCCTAACTTTTCTCCTAAAAAAGTGAAATAGACCCACCAGACTTAAACTGACTTTTTCTTGATTCTGACTTCACCAATGCGATCATGACATGAAATAAACCAATCAAAAATAATTTTCAGCCAATTTTGGAAAGATCCTATTTTTTAGGGTTTTCCCTAAAAATAAGGGCCCAAAAACCCTAACTTTCAAATTTTTCAAATTTTGTCAGTATCTTCTAGATAGTAAATGCACAAAAAGCACATACTTTGATTGACCTAAAACTGACTTTTGACAACAATTTTACAAGATTTAGACCATTTTAATCAAAATGCCTTATTGAAACAATTTTTTTATTTGGGTACAAATTTGTACTTGCAGGTTGCTCACAAATGCAACCGAAAGGGCAATGCCTGTAGTGGAAGAACAAAAGAATAAATGGAAGAAATATGGCTGCACCATTCTTTCCGATGGGTGGATGGATGGGAGAAACCGCACCATCCTTAATTTTTTGGTTGCTTCCAAAGGTGAAGTTGTGTTTTGGAAATCGGTGGATGCTTCCAATAAGATAAAAACTGTAGATACATTGTGTACATTGTTGGAGGAAGTTGTCATGGAGGTGGGGATTGCTAATGTGGTGCAAGTCATCACGGATAATGCAGCAACCTATGTGGCAGTTGGGAGAATGCTTGAGATTAGACATCCATCACTCTTTTGGTCACCTTGCGTAGTCCATTGCCTTAACCTTCTTTTGGAGGACATAGGCAAACTTGTTTGGGTGGCACCGATTGTAGACAATGCAAGGAGCATCACAAAATTTATCTACAATCACCCTTGGGTTCTTAATTTGATGAGAGAGCATCCGCGAGGGAAAGAGTTGGTGAGATCAGGTGCCACAAGGTTTGCAACGATTTTCCTAACGCTGCGAAGAATTTTGGATTCTTTGGGCTCTTTAAAACAAATGTTCGTGAGTCAAGCATGGAATGACTCCACATATTCAAACAAGCCCAAAGAAGAGAGACTTTCAAAAATAGTTTTCGACACCTTGTTTGCACAAAGAGCTACAGATATCGTGAAGGTAACTTCAAAACTTTGATTTAAATTTTAAACTCAAGTTGAATATAAATATATATTTTTTCTAATATAACTTTAAGCCTTTCATTATAAATTTCTAACTTTGATCTTTTTGTATTTTTAATCTAGGTGGCGGAGCCCTTGGTTAGAGTCCTCCACTTGGTAGATGGGGATCAAAACCCAGTGGGATATATTTATGAGGCCATGGATAGGGCCAAGGAGGCTATCAAAAGTTATTACATGGGGGACAACCTCAAATTTGATCCCATATGGGAGATTGTTGATAGGAGGTGGAAACATCAACTCCACCAATCCATCCATGCAGTAGGGTACTTCCTCAACCCTAATTATCTCTCAGAGAGCTTCTTCGATCCTAATGGAGAGGTTATGGAGGGGCTCACAACATACATTCAAAGGATGGAATCCACGGTTGCAGTGAGAGACCTCATCGTCAGTGAATTGGATATCTACAAGGAAGCAAGGGGTAATCTCTTTTCTTCGAAGCTAGCTATTAGAGGAAGAACCACTCAACCACCAAGTATAAAATTGGGAGTCTTTAACTTTAAGTTTATTTCACATGAATCTTATAATTTGATAAAATGTGTTTTGACTTTTGATTCTTTGACTTTGTTTTCTAACTCTTCAATATTTTTTTTTGCAAAGGTTCGGTGGAAAACTTGGGGTGGAAATACCCCCACATCTACAAAGAATTGCCCTCTGCATACTATGCCAACCTTGTAGTGCATCTAGTTGTGAGTGCAATTGGAGCTTGTTCGAGGCCATTCACACAAAGAGGAAAATGTTAAGCAAAAAAGCGCCTCAATGACCTTGTCTTTGTGCAATACAACCTTTAGTTGCACACAAAGAGAGTAGAAGAAAAATCATTGGATCCTATTGATTTAGATGAGATAGATCCTTACAATGATTGGACAGGGCGAGATGAGCAGCCTCCATTGTTTACCGTGGATGAGATCCTTGACTTCAAGAGACAGGCAATGGAGGATGTGGGTGCATCAGGAGATGTAGGGTTGGAGGACATTCATGAGGATGTGGATGAGAGTCTGCCAGAGCCAGATATTTCCAAGATGGTGGTCAAGCCTAAGCCACAGCCTTCCATGCCAGCCGAGGAGCCAACAACAGTAGCATCGCCACCAGACACACGCGGCAAGACTAGAGGACCCACCACCCCTTCCCTAGCTGTTGCTAGGGAAGAAGAAAGTCTAAAATACTGTATTTAGTTACTATTTAGTATTTGCTTCTAGTTCTAGTTTTATTGTTTTCATGTATCAGACTTTCAAGCTTTTAGCCATCGAAATTCTGCATGAGAATGCGATTTTGTAATCAATTTGCTTTAAATTCAATCAAAATTAATAGAAAACACTTTTGTACTCATTTGTGGACTCATTGGATTCATCTTGTCATTGAATTTTGCAAAACAAATGTGTTTCTAATGAAATTTAAGCAATTTTTTAAGTTCCCGAGTTTTTTGCCAAGTTTTCTTAGAGTTTTTGTTGACTCTCCAATTTTGGGCCTGGTGAGTTTTTTGCCAAGCCAAGTTTTCCAACTATGCTTTGCACCAATAAAAAATTAATTTAAGTTGTCTCTTTTTAATTTTAACCTTTCCCAACAATTGAAAAATTAGTTATTTAATTATATGTTGACTCATAAAATTGGGGAGATTACATTTTCAGTTTATAGCTAACGATCCCCTTGCACCGTATGCTCTCAACTCGCCTACATCGAGAACTTGGTGATCAGAAAGTGAAGGGTTCCCTTTCAGCTAGTTTTGATTATTGGGCTAACCTTAACGGGTGCATATTGTATGTGAAAATTTCAGAAAAAAAACTAAGGGGGTTATTTCATATTGAATAAGACTAATAAATATTAATAATTATTATATTAAAATATGTATATTGTCTAATATTCTTGATTATAAGGTTATAAAAATATACATATAATATATATATATAATTAAGAACATTAGACAATATACATATTTTAATATAATTCTTAATATTTATTAGTCTTCTACAATATTAATAAAATTAATATATAATAATAAAATTATTACTAAAGACTAAATTTAATAATATATATTATTAATTTTGGATATGTAAACTCTCCCAATGATATTAGGGGTTGTCATGAAGTCTGAAATTAAGGGCAATTATGCTCCAAGCCTGTTGGTTTGATGCATAAATCTGATGTGGGAGTCATATCGATTTGCCTGTCTCTGTAATGTTCATATTTCTTCATTTAATTTATGGGCCAAGCCACCTACCGCTGCTTTTGCATCAATCATATATATATATATATATATATATATATATATATTATTAATTATTAATTTTACAAATTAATTTACATAATTACTAATTTTTGTTATTAATAATAATTATTTTTAATATTAATATTTTATTTTATTTATTTAAAATTTCTAATTTTAACTATATATAATTATGTCTGTAATGTTTATTAATAAAAAAATAATATTAACAAAAAAAATTTTACTTAATTTTAATCTTTTATTTTTCTCCCATTGAAAAACTCACACTTCCGGTAGCGCATAGCACGACTTTCCCGTCGAATTCAAGGCCCATTCTAAATCTCCCCTCGCTCAATCTTTTCTGTTGTCATTTCCGTCAGAACAAAATAAAAAAAGAACCCACGAAAATTAAAAAAACCCTAAACGATTTCAAAAAATCATGGCAAAGAACCCACCTGCGAACTGAACCCGGATCTGAATCCGGGCCGGATCAGACCCAAACCTGCAGGTTCATGAGACAAACCCGGTAACAGAGGACTTAAGTAATAGTTTCAGCACTACTCGATAGCAACCTTACTTGAGTTCTGTAACTACTAACTTTTGCAATAAAAAATTTCAAAATGCCAATAGCCAAATTCTGAAGGAGGCATGGTACATTTATAAAACATTCACTGAACAACTTAAACCAACAAAATCACCAGTACAATATGATAAAGAATGTTTCATTCAATGTTGTTTATAATGCTCTTTAAAAGTGTGTTAAAGTGAATAGTTGGTAAGCTCCACAAAAAAACATGTACTTATTGGACCCCACACTGAGACAAATCAATATCATTGTGCATGAATTCAGAAAGTGATTAATCCAGTACTTGCCACATTTTGCACCATATGTAAGCCAAGAAAAAGAAAACCAGCCATAGAAGAAATAA
>CM021102.1:462643189-462736536 GCA_007115665.2 Sequoiadendron giganteum
TGAAATTGATGCGCAGCTAGGAAACCGGTGATTTGCTCGTGAATAGCATCGCTGATGAAGGATGCCCAGTCATAATGCTCTTGCCCAGAGATGATTCTACCAATGATATAATACATCCACGGGTGAAATTTGTTTGCATCTGCATGACCTGAGACACGATTAAGCGGTGTAATCAAAATATTGTATTCATCCTTACACTCGCCACGACCCAAGTTGTTTGGCAACTTGCTCTTCTTTTGTTTTAGCCACCTCTCTATCATCTTGTTCTGACACTTATCCAGTCCAGCATTGAATGCCTACTCGCTCTGACTCATGGAAATAACCATCCCATCCGAATGTTGAGGAATATCCAGACTTCGCTCGATATCAAGGGGTTTGAGACTGCATATGACACGTCCATCTATTCACCGTATCTCTCGTGTAGCGGAATTGTAATGCTTGATGCAAGATATTACAAACTCCATGCAATGCACTGAAATAGGTATGGAAGCGGCCTCAAGTAACCTGGATTGCTGAATATTCTTGATAATTGAATCCCTGATTTTGAGTGGATCCAAAACTACCTCCGGCAACACCTTATGTAGATCTGTATCAACTGTTCCGATGAAGTCGTGGGTTAAGACCGATTTGGTCTTGAATTCGAGCTGAGTGAACTGCATTCTGAAAAACTTGCCTGTTGATTGTGCACACGGCTATATTCTGACAACTTTTCTGGGAAGCCAAAAATAGCCTGCTGAGGCTAAAAATAGCTTGTCGAATGAAATTTTTTACGAAAAAATCTGAGATATGGGTTTTGTCCAGAAAATGATTCTAAGACAACCCACAATGTCAGAAATGCAAGAATTTACCCTTTACTCAGCCATGCAAAAGAATTTCGGTTGAGAAAATTAAAGCTTCAAGAACAGATGTTCTGGAACACATTTTCCTGAAAAATTCTGGCACATGGGTTTTGCTGAGAAAGCTCTTTTGAATCAACCCAGATATTTTGTTTTGCCAAAATCTGCCAACACTGCAAAAGAATATTTTATCACCTTCGAACTTGATCCTTTGATGAAAATTCGCCAATCTCTTTGAAGAAATTCGAACTTTCAAAGCTGTGTGAATGATGAAAGGCGCCATGCTTGGTTAAATAAACAATTCGTACCATCATGCATGCATAATGTAATCCTAATTTAGAAAAAAGAATTCGATTGGCTTCTCTCTAGTTGAACTGCCACTGTCTCTGAGTCTTTAGACTAAAAATAATATCTTAATTTTAAAACATGCAAAAAACTAAAAATGGCGCCAATATTTATCTTTGAAAAAATTCGTCACTTTTCAGTGCTCTGCATACAAAATATTTTTTTTATCATTTTGCCAAAAATAGCATCTTGCTGTGCTCAACACACTTCCCTAATTCTAAAAAGTCAAATTTTGATCTTTTAGGCTTCCATTTGCAAGAGTTATGAGATTTTTTGAGAATCTCCTATTTTGTAGCTAACTGCAAAGTTACAACTGACCCTGTTCAACTCTGATTTCCAGATGATTGAATGATCCTGCGACAGTGCTGAGATATCCACCACGAAGCTTGCATGACAAGGAAGAAATGTCTGTTGGGAGCAACAACTGCTAAAATCATCATCTTATACCTTAGAAAATTAGGCGCCTTTGATTAAATTGATGTTTTGACTCCAGACAGCCATTTCTCTGTTTTTGCCATTCTGATGCTTCAAACTACAACTGATGGTGAATGATGAACCACGCTGACTGAATAATGGATTCATTGTGTGACTAGAAGTACTCTGCATCCAATGACTGTATGTGAGGGATCTGAAAATTGTATTAGGAACCCCAAAAGAATGAGCGCCCCTATTCTGTGATAGCTCAAACACCATTTTGACAAAAGTGTGATTTTCATCTGAACACCATACTTTGACCCTTGATACTGGGAACTGGAATGTTCCGATACGCGTGCCGCCTGTCTTGATGTACAGTTTGGTCAACTTGCAAGAGATGTTCTTGGAGACGACGAAGCCAGAAAATTGCTTTTAAGGCCTCTAAAAGAAAATCGCCTTTTTCAAAGAAAATTGTATTCTTACACTTAAGTCATTTTTTGAACTGCCTTCAATCAGCTCTTCTTTACAGCATTATCATCTTGACCTCGCACGTACGAGCATTCGCCAAATCCCGGACGCTGTCGGCTAGACTCGTTGGAGAGCTTGAGCAATTGCACACAAGTCTTGTGAAGACTGTAATTGCAAATAACCTCGTCTGGCAGGCCTAAAGGAGAATCGCCCCTAGCCTACAGCTGTGCAGCTTTGTGTAGCTATGCTTCACCATCCTCTGTTTTACGTGCTCGGTAGGACCTCTGTCACAGTTACTCAGAACATCGAATCGTCTTGTGAATGGGTACACTGCAAAACTGAACTGAGCTGGAAGAGATCTCAAGAAGACCTCAATTGCAAATTCATCCATCAAAGAAGTCTTATTCAGGATCGCCCCTGGGCTACAGGGGAGTGGATTTGTATTCTAAAAAACTTCTTCTGACATGTATCCTGCCTGCAATTTCCACTTCTAACGTTGATAACTAGATTTCTGTACTGGATACGCTTCCGCTTGATAGCTCGTTGAAAAGCCAAACTAATTCTGCAAAGACTGAAACCATCAAAACACACATGCATCTAGATCTGGGCCTTCAAAAAGAAAATCGCCCTTGGGCTAGAAGGGAGTGGATCTGCATTTCTAGACTGCCTCCTTGTGAGAAAACACTCTTTGCAACCTCTGCTTCTGTCTTCGTTTGCCGGAGTTCTGTAACTTGGATAATCTTGCTTCATGGCTAGTCGAAAAGCTGACTGAAAACTAAACATAATGAATGTATCCTTCATCCAAAGCACTCAAATCTTGACCTTCAAATGGAAGGGCGCCCCTGGGCTACAGGGGAGCGGATTTGTTTTGAATTCATTGATTTTCACCATTTTATGCTTTGCAAACGTTGTATCCATCACTGCGGTTGACCATGTCGAAGTGTTGTGACTGTTGAGGTGTGTGGATGACTATACTTCATCATTTTCACATGTACGGACACTATAAAGTTGATTTGCACGTTGATTGCGCAAGTGTCTACTACATTACATAGTGAAAAGTTCCCAAACTTAGAATATTTTAGCACTTTTTGCCAATTTGAAAATCCCCTCCATCAAAAAGCATTATTTTCAACATCTTTTATCGTAGAGCGTTCCTCTTTGAGTTTCAGGCTTAGATATTGATACCTGGTACTGGCCGACTGCCATTGATGACCTCGAAGATCCTAACTTTTCTCCTGAAAAAATGAAAACTACCCACCAGCCTTAAACTGACTTTTAACTGAAACTGACTTCACCACTGTGATTGTGATGTGAAATAAGCCAATCAAAATTAATTTCAGCCAATTCTGACAAGTTCGTATTTTTTAGGGTTTCGAGCTAAAAATAGATTTCAGAAACCCTAATTTTCAAAATTTTGCCAGTATCTTCCTGGCATCACACTGACTAAAAGCCCATACTTTATTTGCCCAAAAACTAAGTTTTGACCCCACTTTTACAAGGTTTAGACCATTTTAAGCAAAATGCCTTAATGAAGCAAAAATTTCGGTTTGGGTACAACAAACTCTATCTCAGGATTCCCAAGGAGGTGGAACACTCTATTCGAGGTGTAGGCTGAAATAAAGGTTATTAGAGACAACATGAAATGGTAAGCTAGTTCTTAGGATTCCCAAGGAGGTAGGATACCTATCCGAGATGTAGGCTGAAAGTAGATTACTAGAAACAAACATTTAAACGATAATCTTTATTTCTAAATTCCCAAGGAGGTAGGATACCTATCCGAGGTGTAGATATGAAAGAAGGATTATTAAAAACAACATCAAATGATAATCTTTATTTCTAAATTCCCAAGGAGGTAGGATACCTATCCGAGGTGTAGATGTGAAACAAGGATTATTAAAAACAACATCAAACGATAATCTTTATTTCCAAATTCCCAAGGAGGTAGGATACCTATTTGAGGTGTAGATATGAAAGAAGGATTATTAAAAACAACATCAAACAATAATCTTTATTTCTAAATTCCCAAGGGGATAGAATACCTATCCGAGGCGTGGATATGAAAGAAAGACTATTAAAACAATAATAAATCTGGGACAGCAAATTGCATAATGAGACACACACACAATAGATGTCAAACGAGCTTTAGATTAAACAAAGTGAACCAATACAGAATAACAATATTGCATGGCAAGGTGGGCACAACAATTTGTTATCACAACACAAGTTAAAATACAATGAGCAGGGTGCTCTTATTTATAAAACCTCAAGGACTAGGGAACCCTAAAATCTCTTTGAGTTAACATTCAGTCTTGCAAGCATGCAAGATTTCTTATTAATTCTAAATGTAAGCAACCTAACAGTTAACTGGATAAACTACCTCAGTTAACTAATTCTAAACTAAACTGATTGGACTTTGCAACACCCAAGTCTTATTTGATATGCGAGTCAACTAATAACCAACATCAATTAACTAAAAACTAGAACTCCATATGTACATAGGTATCTCCAAAATAGACATGCAAATGGTGGGATAGCGAGTTAACTTTGAAAGAGGCATCAAGTTAACTTCTATGTCTAATGTCTATCTTAAAAAGGTGGGACATCCTGACTCTGTAGTTCACTGGCTGTGATCACGAGCAATTAACTCCTCCATCAAGTTGTTAACTGCCTCATCATTTGGAGGTCGTCACATGTCTCAACTGTCAAATTACTACTTGTCAACTATTTGAGCAATCCTGGAAATATCTCCGCACTTCAACTGGCAGTTCACTGATTGGTAACTTTGGCAGCTCTGTAACTGGAGTGATGATCATTGTTTCTTCTACAGCTTGATGCTTTTGATGCTTTTCTTGATTCTTTTCAATGGAAGAGTGTTGCATGATGAAAGTACAAAGCTTGACTGCAAACACTCTAACTGTGAGAAATGCCCATGAACCTGCTGCGCACACAAAATTCCAATGGTATTCAACCCTCTAAACTGGCCTTGTAAGGCTATCAACTATACAAGGTATGAAACTATGTGGACTTTGAGTGACTACGTCTGTCAAATTGTCTGAATCAACCCTCCAAAGGCACCTGATGCAAATCGGTGTCAACTTTTCTTATGAAATCATGAATCAAGACCAATTTGGTCTTGAATTCAATTTGAGTGAATTGCATACTAAAAAACTAGCCTGTTGACTATAAACATGGATATGTTCGGGCAACTTTTCCGAAAAGGCTAACAATAGCTTTTGGAGGGCTAAAAATAGCATGTCGAAGGGCAATTTTTATGAAAAATTCCGAGACGTGGGTTTTGTAGAGAATGTATTTCTTAGCCGACCTAGCTCATCAAAAATTCGAAAAATTGACATTTACTTAGGCATGCAATGATTTTTCAATGTAGAAGTTGCATAGGGCACTGGAGCTAATTTTTGCCGAAAAAATTTGACACGAGTTTTGTTGGTGCATGCATGCTGAACAAACCCAAATTCTCCATTTTTTAAAATTTTGACCTTTTTTGGAAATCCAAATTTTAGGGGGCAACAAGGCAATTTTCTCAAAAAAATCTGGCCCATGCATTTTGTTGCCAACACTATTCAGAACAATCCCAAATGACTAGATTTTGAAAAAGATAACTGCATGCAAGAGGAAACCTAAGACAAGGATAGAAAAAATGTGAGAGAGAAGATAAAAGTTATATTCTGCCTCTGTCAATCTTCAAGAAAATCGCCTCCTTCGATCCTCGATTTGATGAATTTCTGTAAAAAACTACTGGAAAAATGAAGCATGAAAATTTATTCCTCTATGCAACTTGAACGAAGAACCTCAAAGAACACTGAAAATGGCCTTTGTTTGATCCTTCAAAAGGCGTTGGAGAGAAAATAGCTGATTTTGGATTCAACTTGCAAGAAATAATGAAGTTATGACACCTATGCTTGAATGAATAAGCGTTTTTGAGGTGGTACTACCAGTTAGGTGCGCCAACCCTAATTGAGGAGTTAAATTTTGTGCACGCATCGCAAACTAAAGTTATCCTCCAATTTTAGACACCATATGTAAGAGGTAGCATGCAAAAATCACAACTGAGAGTAAAATGGTCAAACTTTGACTTTTGGCTCCCAAGCTTGAGAAAGTTAGAAAATTTACAAAGATTTTCAACTTCCACTGTGACACTTGCCTCTGTTTGACCCCGAATTCTTGATGCCCGATTGATACTGAAGCTAAGCTAACATATTCATTGTGAAGCTAGATTAAGTCTGAAAAGATGTTGGATGCAAAACTCGCTAAAAACTTCATCTGGTGCCTTGATTCTAGGGCACCTTTTTCCAAAAGGGTGCATGTTTCACCAGACTTAGCCATTTTTGGATTTCGACTCTTCATGCTTCAATCTGCAACTGTTGGTGATTGATGACTCCTACGAACACGCCGAGGTATGGAACAAATAACCAGTTTGATTCTGAAAAGAATGACTGGCCTTCCAACGTGTGAAATTTGATTTAAGGAGCTCAAATGCAAGGGCGCCTCTGGCCTGCAAGGGTGCAATTGGCATTTTGAGATACATTTTGCAACTTATAACTTTCAACAAAATGCTCCAATTTGACCCTCGCTACCAAGAGTTGGACTGCTCTGATGTTCGTGTTGATGATCTCATTGTGGAGATTGAACAACTCTAAAGAGATGATCCTAGGAGCTACAAAGCCAGAAGATTGCATCTGAGGCCCCAAAAAGTTGGGTGCCTTTCTCAAGGAGGGTGCATTTTTCAACACAAACAAATTTCTACTTGCTTTCGTCTCTGATGTTTCACATTGAATCTTCATCCACAAGCATTTGACAGAGAGCTCACTGTTGGATTCATCGCGGAACTGGAAATATTTTGAATAGATCTCTTGAAGAAGACAGTTGCCGAAAATCTCATCTAATTGACCAAAAAGCTAGGCGCCCCTAGCCTATAGAGGTACAATTCACCTTTTGAGTTTCATTTTACCCTCCGTTTTACATGCTCGCTAGATCAACAGCTATGGTCATTCAATATGTCTTATGGACTGGCAAATGGATCCATCGTGAAGCTAGACTGAAGCTGGGAAGATCATCCGAGGATGATTACTGCAAAAACTGCCATTTGATGGGCTTTATTCTTGGGTGCCCCTACGCTATAGGGGTGCAATTTCTATAATTTGACTGTTGTCTTTGATGTTCGTTGCCTTCCGCATCTTTTGCCTTTGCCTTCATTCGCTACTGTTTCGCAAATCTAATGAATTTGCTTGATGACTTGCTAGAAAGCTGATAGAATTCTGAAAAAGATGACTGGCTTTGCAACCACTAACAACTAGATTAGGGCCTTCAAATTCAAGGGTGCCCCTGGCTTGCAGGGGCGCAATTAGCTTTAGAGTTGATATTTTTTTGGATGATTTTCACCATTTTGCGCTTTGCGAACACTGTGTCACTCGCCGAGTTGACTGTGTTGAAGCATTGTTGTCGCTAACGCGAGTACGTGACTGTCTTTCACCATTTTTATGTGTACGGACATAGCAAATTTGACTTGGACATTGATTGCATAAGCATCTCCCACATAGCAAGGCATAGTATTTCCAAACTTTGAATATTTTTTGCATTTTTCACCATTTGAAAATCCCCTCCATCGCAAAGCATCTTTTTCAACATCTTTCACCATAGAATCTTCTCTAATGAGTTTGAGACTTAGATTTGGACACCTAGTATTGGCCAACTACCATTTACGACTTTGGAGGTCCTAACTTTTCTCCTAAAAAAGTGAAATAGACCCACCAGACTTAAACTGACTTTTTCTTGATTCTGACTTCACCAATGCGATCATGACATGAAATAAACCAATCAAAAATAATTTTCAGCCAATTTTGGAAAGATCCTATTTTTTAGGGTTTTCCCTAAAAATAAGGGCCCAAAAACCCTAACTTTCAAATTTTTCAAATTTTGTCAGTATCTTCTAGATAGTAAATGCACAAAAAGCACATACTTTGATTGACCTAAAACTGACTTTTGACAACAATTTTACAAGATTTAGACCATTTTAATCAAAATGCCTTATTGAAACAATTTTTTTATTTGGGTACAAATTTGTACTTGCAGGTTGCTCACAAATGCAACCGAAAGGGCAATGCCTGTAGTGGAAGAACAAAAGAATAAATGGAAGAAATATGGCTGCACCATTCTTTCCGATGGGTGGATGGATGGGAGAAACCGCACCATCCTTAATTTTTTGGTTGCTTCCAAAGGTGAAGTTGTGTTTTGGAAATCGGTGGATGCTTCCAATAAGATAAAAACTGTAGATACATTGTGTACATTGTTGGAGGAAGTTGTCATGGAGGTGGGGATTGCTAATGTGGTGCAAGTCATCACGGATAATGCAGCAACCTATGTGGCAGTTGGGAGAATGCTTGAGATTAGACATCCATCACTCTTTTGGTCACCTTGCGTAGTCCATTGCCTTAACCTTCTTTTGGAGGACATAGGCAAACTTGTTTGGGTGGCACCGATTGTAGACAATGCAAGGAGCATCACAAAATTTATCTACAATCACCCTTGGGTTCTTAATTTGATGAGAGAGCATCCGCGAGGGAAAGAGTTGGTGAGATCAGGTGCCACAAGGTTTGCAACGATTTTCCTAACGCTGCGAAGAATTTTGGATTCTTTGGGCTCTTTAAAACAAATGTTCGTGAGTCAAGCATGGAATGACTCCACATATTCAAACAAGCCCAAAGAAGAGAGACTTTCAAAAATAGTTTTCGACACCTTGTTTGCACAAAGAGCTACAGATATCGTGAAGGTAACTTCAAAACTTTGATTTAAATTTTAAACTCAAGTTGAATATAAATATATATTTTTTCTAATATAACTTTAAGCCTTTCATTATAAATTTCTAACTTTGATCTTTTTGTATTTTTAATCTAGGTGGCGGAGCCCTTGGTTAGAGTCCTCCACTTGGTAGATGGGGATCAAAACCCAGTGGGATATATTTATGAGGCCATGGATAGGGCCAAGGAGGCTATCAAAAGTTATTACATGGGGGACAACCTCAAATTTGATCCCATATGGGAGATTGTTGATAGGAGGTGGAAACATCAACTCCACCAATCCATCCATGCAGTAGGGTACTTCCTCAACCCTAATTATCTCTCAGAGAGCTTCTTCGATCCTAATGGAGAGGTTATGGAGGGGCTCACAACATACATTCAAAGGATGGAATCCACGGTTGCAGTGAGAGACCTCATCGTCAGTGAATTGGATATCTACAAGGAAGCAAGGGGTAATCTCTTTTCTTCGAAGCTAGCTATTAGAGGAAGAACCACTCAACCACCAAGTATAAAATTGGGAGTCTTTAACTTTAAGTTTATTTCACATGAATCTTATAATTTGATAAAATGTGTTTTGACTTTTGATTCTTTGACTTTGTTTTCTAACTCTTCAATATTTTTTTTTGCAAAGGTTCGGTGGAAAACTTGGGGTGGAAATACCCCCACATCTACAAAGAATTGCCCTCTGCATACTATGCCAACCTTGTAGTGCATCTAGTTGTGAGTGCAATTGGAGCTTGTTCGAGGCCATTCACACAAAGAGGAAAATGTTAAGCAAAAAAGCGCCTCAATGACCTTGTCTTTGTGCAATACAACCTTTAGTTGCACACAAAGAGAGTAGAAGAAAAATCATTGGATCCTATTGATTTAGATGAGATAGATCCTTACAATGATTGGACAGGGCGAGATGAGCAGCCTCCATTGTTTACCGTGGATGAGATCCTTGACTTCAAGAGACAGGCAATGGAGGATGTGGGTGCATCAGGAGATGTAGGGTTGGAGGACATTCATGAGGATGTGGATGAGAGTCTGCCAGAGCCAGATATTTCCAAGATGGTGGTCAAGCCTAAGCCACAGCCTTCCATGCCAGCCGAGGAGCCAACAACAGTAGCATCGCCACCAGACACACGCGGCAAGACTAGAGGACCCACCACCCCTTCCCTAGCTGTTGCTAGGGAAGAAGAAAGTCTAAAATACTGTATTTAGTTACTATTTAGTATTTGCTTCTAGTTCTAGTTTTATTGTTTTCATGTATCAGACTTTCAAGCTTTTAGCCATCGAAATTCTGCATGAGAATGCGATTTTGTAATCAATTTGCTTTAAATTCAATCAAAATTAATAGAAAACACTTTTGTACTCATTTGTGGACTCATTGGATTCATCTTGTCATTGAATTTTGCAAAACAAATGTGTTTCTAATGAAATTTAAGCAATTTTTTAAGTTCCCGAGTTTTTTGCCAAGTTTTCTTAGAGTTTTTGTTGACTCTCCAATTTTGGGCCTGGTGAGTTTTTTGCCAAGCCAAGTTTTCCAACTATGCTTTGCACCAATAAAAAATTAATTTAAGTTGTCTCTTTTTAATTTTAACCTTTCCCAACAATTGAAAAATTAGTTATTTAATTATATGTTGACTCATAAAATTGGGGAGATTACATTTTCAGTTTATAGCTAACGATCCCCTTGCACCGTATGCTCTCAACTCGCCTACATCGAGAACTTGGTGATCAGAAAGTGAAGGGTTCCCTTTCAGCTAGTTTTGATTATTGGGCTAACCTTAACGGGTGCATATTGTATGTGAAAATTTCAGAAAAAAAACTAAGGGGGTTATTTCATATTGAATAAGACTAATAAATATTAATAATTATTATATTAAAATATGTATATTGTCTAATATTCTTGATTATAAGGTTATAAAAATATACATATAATATATATATATAATTAAGAACATTAGACAATATACATATTTTAATATAATTCTTAATATTTATTAGTCTTCTACAATATTAATAAAATTAATATATAATAATAAAATTATTACTAAAGACTAAATTTAATAATATATATTATTAATTTTGGATATGTAAACTCTCCCAATGATATTAGGGGTTGTCATGAAGTCTGAAATTAAGGGCAATTATGCTCCAAGCCTGTTGGTTTGATGCATAAATCTGATGTGGGAGTCATATCGATTTGCCTGTCTCTGTAATGTTCATATTTCTTCATTTAATTTATGGGCCAAGCCACCTACCGCTGCTTTTGCATCAATCATATATATATATATATATATATATATATATATATTATTAATTATTAATTTTACAAATTAATTTACATAATTACTAATTTTTGTTATTAATAATAATTATTTTTAATATTAATATTTTATTTTATTTATTTAAAATTTCTAATTTTAACTATATATAATTATGTCTGTAATGTTTATTAATAAAAAAATAATATTAACAAAAAAAATTTTACTTAATTTTAATCTTTTATTTTTCTCCCATTGAAAAACTCACACTTCCGGTAGCGCATAGCACGACTTTCCCGTCGAATTCAAGGCCCATTCTAAATCTCCCCTCGCTCAATCTTTTCTGTTGTCATTTCCGTCAGAACAAAATAAAAAAAGAACCCACGAAAATTAAAAAAACCCTAAACGATTTCAAAAAATCATGGCAAAGAACCCACCTGCGAACTGAACCCGGATCTGAATCCGGGCCGGATCAGACCCAAACCTGCAGGTTCATGAGACAAACCCGGTAACAGAGGACTTAAGTAATAGTTTCAGCACTACTCGATAGCAACCTTACTTGAGTTCTGTAACTACTAACTTTTGCAATAAAAAATTTCAAAATGCCAATAGCCAAATTCTGAAGGAGGCATGGTACATTTATAAAACATTCACTGAACAACTTAAACCAACAAAATCACCAGTACAATATGATAAAGAATGTTTCATTCAATGTTGTTTATAATGCTCTTTAAAAGTGTGTTAAAGTGAATAGTTGGTAAGCTCCACAAAAAAACATGTACTTATTGGACCCCACACTGAGACAAATCAATATCATTGTGCATGAATTCAGAAAGTGATTAATCCAGTACTTGCCACATTTTGCACCATATGTAAGCCAAGAAAAAGAAAACCAGCCATAGAAGAAATAAGGCACTCTAAAGGATGTCAACCACTGTACCTGAAATCCCAATGGTATAAGGTCCTTCTCTGATGCATTTACAACTGACCTGCCATAAGTTTCAGCAAAATTTAAAAATCATGTTTTAAGAAAATTCAAGTAAAAGATTTCCTTTACATATTAAAAGAAGAAAGGAGAAAAAACTATTAGCATTAACACTATCATAAAGATACCTTAACATATTCAAAATGCTTGGCCAACTATGGTATAGTTTGTCACCATGTCTCTGATATAAACAAAGAAGTCAAAGCAAAACACCAAAAATAGATGCTTTCATAGCCAAAACCTTGAAAAGCATACTCATAGATATTATTAAAAGCACAAGAATTCACCTCTAGAACATGTAATAAAATTTTCAGTGCACCAGCACGAACTTCAGCATTTTGAATATCACTATACAATGATTTTAGAGGTAGAATAATAGCACACTCGAAATTTTTGGGTTCTGAATTTAATTCATGTGCAACACTCCCAGATTTAGAGTCCCTCCCTGTGTTGGTCACTTCTGAATTTAACTCATGCCAATCATATTTTGCTTCACTTTGAACTTGAGAGTGTATAGAAGACACCAACAGAGATTCTTTCTGAACCTGTGTGCATCCCAAAACAGCACAAATAGAGCGATCTAGTGCATCAAGTGCCACATTTCTTACTTGTGAAGTCCCATGCTCTGCCAGCTGCAAAAACCCAATGGAATTTTAATGGTGTAATTTGAAAAATCCTGCAGAATTATGATGAAGTTGAGGAAAACTGAAAGGAAAGATGGATTAGATGAATCTAAGAAAGTAGCCTCACCTCAAGAAAATGAGTAATCACCTGTTCCCAAAGAAGCTCAACTCCTGATTATCAAGAAAGGTGTATGATAAGCACAGTTAACCTAACAGAACTAAGGTTTTACATATTTTACATTTGCAATAATTATTAATGGAAGCACAGAATATTCTTCAAAGCATAGGCGAGGGCAGTGCAAAAGAGGCACAGAAAATAATAAATGCAGGCCAGAACTTAATACAGTGAACAAAACTTGTACCCATTGATTCCTTGTTTCTTGCTAACATTATCCAATTGCTGTAATTTGCAAAGCGTCAAGCAATGTCTAATTAATTAAATATACTTCCAGTAAATAATTATTTTGCATAGTATGAAGGGAAAAAAAAGCATTTCAGATTTCTTTTACATGCAAGCTAAATTGATAATGATTCTTTTCAAGGCAAGCATTATGTGCAAATGCAATTAATTCATTTGATTAAAAAATTAACAATATAGTTTAGAAAAGCATACTGTGCAGATTGTTCACAAGCACAGCTATCATCCTTTCCACAGAAAAAATCTTATTTGCTGTTTGCGGTATTGTTGCAGCCACTGAGGTTCCTAGAGGACTTGTATTGACAGCTGCAGTCTGAGCCAGGCCACTGGTTGCTCCAGTCAAGGACTCATTGGACAACTGGCGCAATGCTGCTAGAAGAGATCTTACAGCTGACGTGCTCATTAAACCTGAACTCTCAAATAGCTTTGTAAACAGACAACAAGCTATTAGTGATGTATTTCAGTAAGATTCTATGATGTTAGTGCTTATGCAAAATACCTATAAAGAAAAGCTTCTAACAAATTGTTCAGTAAGAGAACTTACTTGAGAATTAAGAGAAGATAAGATGTTAAAGTCACTGTACTGGCTACTTGTGTCTTTTGTGAGCCTTGGGACAACAGAAGAAATTTCCTGATTCCAAAAATCGGATCAGTTCTACAAACAAGCAATTTGAAGCTTAAAATAAATTTGTAATTGCATCAAATTTAAATCAGTCACAATCACTTAAGCAAAATGTACAATTTTTAAAAATATCACTACCATTATACTCCATAATCATCAATCTTCCACCAAACCATTCATATAAGGTAGATAAAGTCATTTGAAAGAACTAGAAGCCTTGTTCATTGTCCTATATATTGCATCACTGCACTCACTAGGGTACCATGTATAACATATCTGACCTTTTTTAATCACTTGAGTTTGCATAACAACAGATCTCCACTCAAAAGGAGACTCAAAAGGACTTTAGTTAGATCGGCAAAACTTGGGTTATAGAAATGAAATTAGGCCACTTAACTTGCAAGAAAAATTAATCTCATCCCTAAAGATTCTTGCAGGGTCTTCATCTAGAGGTTAAGTAAGCATTCAGAAGTGAAAGATTCCTTCCTCAATCTGATCTGAATTTTCTGAATTTGGTTTTTCTTGGAGTCTTTGACCAGCGTGTAGAATAATTTTTGTTTTGTTTGTGTTTTGTGTATTTTCTAATTTTTTTGTGTTTTTCCAAGTTTATATGAAATGCATGACATGTACAATGCTGATAAAGGAAAATAACCAAACATACAATGATTTTATTCACTAAAAGACTGAAATTACATAGATAAGATCCAACTGCAACATACCCATTCTTCCAAAGGTCATGAAATTGTTTTATTTTACAAGGCTACAAAATATCAGGTCTGATATAACCCTATAACAGCAGTTTCAAACTTACCCGGTTCTAAAAATGACTACCCAATTCGTTTCCAAGTAGGAGAGGAGTTGAGCTTTGCTGTATGTAAATTCTCAGCTTCAAATCTTCAAAATCTTCACTTAACACTTAGGGTTTGAAGCCCAAATGCCAAACAAAGGTGCGGCTGCCTGTGCAACTGCTGGAAGATGGTAGAAATGTCCTCAAGAAGGACTGATCTGCAATCTGATGCGAATTTTCTGTCCTCCAAATAGACTGATCTGCAATTATAACCTCAAATAATGCTGCCAACTCCACACTGAAGCTAGATAATGCTGAATCCTATCACCAAGAGAAATGGGTTTTCGTCCAAATCTCCAAATTCTTCCAAAAGTTTGCGTTCCTAGAAGCTCCAAGCTCTTCAAACCCTCAAGGCTGCTGCTGCTCTCAAATTGAAGTCATAAGAATGAGTCCAAAATAGACAAAATTGACTTTTAATCTTCTCCAAGAGGGTCGACCCTTTTTTAGGGTTACTATTTGGCCTACAAATTCATAAAATAACATTAAGGGTCAATTTTACATTGTGAACTTGGCCCCCTTTTTAAAACAACTTAAGTTCTAGGATGGGGGTGCACTTTTCACTATTCACTTTTCTAATTTTCAATTACTATTCACCCCCTTCACTATTCACTTAAAGACATCTTGAATATTTCCCAAATAACCTTGAATTCAACTTCTGAATCTCAAACTGAAGGCTTGGAAAGCTCTCGACAAGGTTCCACCATGCTGAAATGGGTTCCCTATCCATATTGCTGACCTACGGAAACCCTAGTACTAGGTCAACCTCTGCTCAGATCTGAAACGCCTAGGGAAGGTACATGAAAGTCCTCCCTTCCCGGGATTGCTTGCCCCCAAGCAACTGTAAAGATGGACGCTGAAGTATTATCTCTCCTTCCCATGCGGCGTCCTCCAATGGCAAGTCCTTCCATCGCACCAAATATTCCTTGATGACTCTATTCCTCAACCTCCTCTCCCTCATATCAAGAATCTTTATAGGTATCAGTATCAATCGACCCTCCTCATCCAGGGGAGGCAAATCTGGTGATGAACATGCTGCCCCAAAGCCTTCTTCAAACAAGACACATGAAAAACATTATGTATCTTGCTCTCTGAGGGTAACTCAAGCTCGTAAGCAACCTCCCCAATCCTCTGGAGGACTCTGTATGGTCCATAAAATCTCAGCTTGAGCTTTTCAGCCCCACTCCTCTTGAGTGTACTCTGCCTGTAGGGCTGTAGACGCAGAAATACCATATCACCAACCTCAAAGGTTCTCTCAATCCTGTGCCGATCAGCATAAAGTTTCTGCTGATTTTGTGCCTACTGAATGTTAGCCTTAAGTGCCTTAAGTATATCCTGACTGTCTTGAAGCCACTCCCGAGCCCTAGGCGCTCTGCTATCACCTAGCGCCAAATCCACAAACAATAAAGCATCATAGCTGTATAAAGCCCAAAAGGGAGTCATGCCAATAGACATATGATGTGTAGTATTATAACAATACTCACTCAAATATAACCAACGCACCCATGGTCTCTGCTGACCCGAAACATAATTACGCAGATATCCCTCCACCCACTTGTTGACAATCTCTATCTGTCCATCAGTTTGAGGGTGGTAACTGGTGTTGGGGGTCAACTCTGTACCTGTAAGTCGAAATAGCTCCTGCCAAAATATACTCATGAATCTACTATCCCGATCACTAACAATGGTCCTGGGGAGTCCATGGAGTCGGAATACCTCACGGAAGAATAATTCCGCCACCTATGAAGCTGTGAAATCGGTTGCAATAGAAAAGAAGTGTGCATGCTTTGTCAATCTATCAACAACTACATATATGCAGTCCTTCCCCTAAACTCTCGGAAGACCAGTATTGAAATCCATCAATATACCTTCCCACTTCTGCTCTGGAATAGGCAATGGTTGTAGAAGTCCAACTGGGAAAGTATGCTCTGACTTGTTCTGTTGACAAGTCACACACTCACAAACATAGCGTAGGACATCATCTTTGAGGCCCTTCCATGAGAATCTCTCACGCACCTGTCTGTATGTCTTGAAGTACCCAAGATGTCCTGCTAGTGGTGCATCATGGATGGCACGTAGAATTTTTTCCTTAAGCTTCGACCAAGGGACTAAATAGATCCTATCCTTGTAGTGTATCACATCCTCAATCATAGTGTACCTGTCATCTTGGACGCGCCCATCCAAAACCTCACATGCGAACTGATTTTTGGAATACTCAACCAAAAGTTGAGACTTCCAATCAGCTAAAATCTCGCTCATGGAACAAAGGGCAGCAATTGAAGGCCTCCGGGAAAGTGCATCGGCGACTACATTTTTCTTCCCCTTGACAAACTCGATGTCAAAATCATATGCCTGAATCTTGCTAACCCACTTCTATTGGCGTTCATTAAGTTCTTTTTGTTCCAAGAAGTATTTCAGACTATTGTGGTCAGTTCTTACCACAAACTTTCCTCCCACCAAATACTATTGAAACTTTGCTAAGGCATGCATAATGGCAAGCATCTCCTTGTCGTAGGTGGAGTACAATCTCTCATTATCCCTCAATTTCCTGCTCTCATATGCTATGGGATGGCGGTTTTGCATGAGTACCGCTCCTATGCTCCCTCCTGATGCATCACACTCTAGAACAAAGGGTTGAGAAAAATCTGGAAGAGCTAAAACTGGGCATGTGCTCATAGCTTGCTTGAGCCTGTTAAATGTTCTTTGTGCCTCATTTGTCCATATAAAAGCTCCCTTCCGTGTAAGATCTGTCAAAGGAGCTACTAGTTGTGAATACCCCTTAACAAATCTCCTATAATAAGCACATAGCCCTAGGAAACCACGCAACTCTGAAACATTCCTAGGTGGCGGCCAATCTAGCATTGCATGTATCTTATCCTAGTGAACCTTCACTGCATCCACACAAATCACATGTCCCAAGTATAATATCTCTGTAAGTCCAAATTCACATTTGGACATTTTGGCAAACAGAGACCGAGCCTCCATAATACCAAGAATCTCATCCAAGTGCCTCATGTGTTCCTCCTAGGTTCTACTGTATATCAGAATGTCATCAAAGAATACAAGCACATGCTTATGCAACTGCTTGTTGAACACGTGATTCATGCATGACTGAAACGTAGCAGGTGCGTTAGTGAGACCGAATGGCATCACTAAAAACTCATAGTGTCCGTAGTGGCATCTAAATGCTGTCTTATGGATATCCTCCTCACGAACACAGATTTGATGGTATCCTGATCGAAGATCAACTTTTGAAAAATACACTGCCCCATGGAGTTCATCTAGTAACTCATCTATGTGTGGAATCGGATACCTGTTCTTAATAGTTTTCTTATTGAGTGCACGGTAGTCAATGCACATGCGCATAGTGCCATCCTTCTTCTTCACCAACACCACAGAAGAAGCGAAGGGGCTAGACCTAGGCCTGATGAATCCCATGTCCAATAATTCTCAGATGGTCTTTTCTATCTCTTCCTTATGCACCTTAGGATGATGATAAGGGGTAGTAATCACGGGCTTGGCGCCCTCCTCCAGCTCTATCACATGCTCAAACCCTCGGTCAGGAGGTCTACCGGAAGGAAGATCTCCAAACACCACGTTGTGCCCATCCAACACTGTTTGGATATCTACATGAAATGTTGGTCTATCATCTGAAGAAGGTGTCTTGGACGAAATGTAACATTGTGTCGCCCAGGCAAAATCCCCATGCCTGAAAATAAACTCCATCCTACGTGTTGAAACTACCATGGGTCCACCCTCTGAGAGTGCCTTCAACACCATCTTCTTGCCACCAACTGTAAACTCTAGCTTCATCTTAAAATCTTGTATGTACCTGCCGAGTGACTATAACCATTGGATGCCTAACACCACATCAATGTCACCTAGACCCACCACATAAAAATCATCGGTCAAGGTGTACTCTCCAAACTGTATACTAAGCTGCGGAACTACCCTGGTGCACCTCATAGAAAATCCATCGGCTGCTGTCACACTAAAACCAGGAAAATCCTTTGCCTGCAATCCTCGCTTAGCAACTAGTCCCTCATCAATAAAATTGTGCGTGGCACCACTATCAACAAGGCGAGTCGCCCGTTGTCCATTAATCACTCCCTTCAAACGAAAGGGATGGTATCTAGGGACTCCTGATAGGGTAGCAATGATAGGCTTAGGTACATCCAATGCGTCACCTACTCCAAGCTCCACCTGTGGGGCCTCCTGTAAGTCCTCACCATCGCTACCCTCTGAATCTGTATCCTGTATATGCTCATCATCCATATCAGACACAACCTCAATGAGATGCGCCCTGCCTTTCCCAAGGCATCAGTGTGTAGGCTCCCAAGGCTCCTTACATGTGAAACATAGCTTCTTCCTTCTCAACTCATTACATGTCTCCTGATCCATCCTAGGAGGAGGTGGTGTACTCCTGTTTTGTCGAAGATCTCTAGAAAGGCTTGGAGACCTTGGAAAACTTCTTATTCTGATGATAAGAAGTGGGAGGTGGTGACGTATCAAGGTTTAGAGCAATCTGAATAGCCTCATGTAGAGTCCTAGGCTTAAGAGCCTTGACCAAACCCCGTAACCTGTCATGTAAACCCTCTATGAAAAGCATCACCACGCGTCTATTTGGCATCTCGAGAACCATAACAGCAATGCATTGAAACTCATTAATGTAAGCTTTAACATGTCCCGTTTGACGAAGTAGGGCCAAATCCCTATAGTACAGCTCAACATCCTTGCGGTCAAATCTGGCAATCAACCGTTCAATGAATTCCTTGTAAGAATGAATAAACCTATGGTTTTGGGTAACCAAACCATGATGCCACCAATCATAAGCCACATCTTCTAAGTGCAGTACTGCAAATTGGATGGCCTCGTCCTCAGGCATCGGCTTAAGGGAAAGGTAGATGTCAAGCTTGTGCACCCAAGCTCAAGCAATGATCTTCTCGCTTCCATCAAAGGGAGAGAGTGAGCTTGCTAGTAGCTCGATGGAGGTCACCATTATGCTGTTGTCTAGGCCCCCTATCACCATGGTTCCTCATGCTATCTCTACGCTGTGAACAATACTGAGATAGAGGAAAAGCATCCCTAATATGCTCTAGAAGATGTGCCCACTCATCACTTGCTGCCATAACAGTATCATGAAGCTCCACTCCCTCAAGGTGGGTCAATTGGTGGTGGGCTCAGCTTTAGGAGGAAAATGGGGTTGCATGGGCCTATCTGTTGTGCGTGCATGAATCCTGTCACGCCTAGGAGAACCAAGAGTACTGTCCCTCGACGAGGGAGCCCTGCTACTCCTACGGCTACCTATAACTGTAACAGACCTATCCGCCCCCTCACGTTTGTCATGTCTGCCACGCCTGTCCCTAGTCTAACCCAAACCCATCCTATCCAAAGCATTTTGAAGTCTATCTAAGGCCTGAACAATCAGTGGTTGTGTATTAACAAGAGTCTTGAATAACTCACGATCAGGACCTGTTGACTGTGTTTTATGACCACACCAACACAAAATAAAATGTCCAACGGTCACTCTATTCTCTCTTGATCAAAGTATTCTGCATGCTAAGATTGCGTGAAAGTTCATGCGTTCAACTCTGTTATACCCAAAATGAAATTTTTGCCATTCTGCTTAAATTGAGCTAAACAACGTAAAAATGCCATCGAAAGTATGTTTTAGGTCAAACCAAATACGAAATCTTTGTGGGTTTCTGTCAAAGAACCTATGGTTAAAATTCTGAAAAAATGAAAATTAGGGTTTTACACCCCTATTTTTATGGAAACCCTAAAAAATAGGACCTTCCCAGAAATGATTGAAAATAATTCTGATAGGATTAATTGCCTTCACGATCACACTGATCAAGTCAGAATTATCAAAAATTATGTTTTACTTTGGTGGGTCTATTTCTATTTTTCAGGAACAAAGTTAGGAGCTCCGTAGCCATTAATCGCAGATTGGCCAGTACCAGGTGCTGAAAGCTAAACCTCAAAAGCTTCAACGAAGAAACCATGGCAGAAAAGGATGAAAATGATGCCGTTCAACGAAGGAGATTCTCAAAACAGAAAAGGCCAAAATTTGGCTAAGTCTGGAAGGTGCACGTTTTGTCTACCAAGGCAAAACATAGTCTACAGTGGCTAAAAGCGCCCCTCTCAAGGAAAGGTGCCCTTGGATCTTAGAGGGCAAATCAAATCATTTGGCATTGCCAAAACAGTCATCCTCTTCACTTTCATACTGGCTCGACAACGAAACAATCAGCAAGATCATCTAATCTAGGGATCATTGCCCAACCGTCAGCGAAGTATGGAGGATCCATTGACGACAGAAATGCCAAATCAGAGAGCTTCAAGGAAAAGCGCCCCTGCTGGCCAGGGGCGCCCCTCAGTTGCAGGCACCAGATGAATCCAAAAGCTACAGCTCTATACATGATATCTTTCAAGCTTCCTCCCAGCTACGTGATCAATCTAACAGCAAGTCTATAAGACACACCAGACGATCACGAGATGAGATCAAGCAGAAAAATCCAAATTTGAACAACTGGAAAGATAAGCCAAAAAATGGCTAATGCATGGCTAAAAGCGCCCCTCTCAAGGAAAGGCGCCCTTTCCTAAAGGTATCCAGATTCAGCTAGAATCCTCGTTGCCTCCCAGGATGACCTTCTCAGGTATGGCCTATCTCATCAGCGAGACTATCAGCAAGAACTTCCGACAAATCATTCAACTGATGGAGGAGGTCAAAGACCAGCAGTCCACAGCCAAGATGAAACCAAGCAAAAGCCAGCAGGGGCGCCCTTTGGTTTGAAGGCCCAAAACTTGCCAGCTTCAACTGAGAAGTCAGGCATCGTGAACAAGACTGAACCGGCTACCCGATGCATCGTCAAGCAGAATCATCTGATTCATCAAACATCGAGAACGTCAGTTCAAAGCAAAGAGGGTCTGAAAAGGTCAAAACGAAGAACAAGTCAATGAAAATTGACTAAGGCATTGTCAAAAGCGCCCCTTTCAAGGAAAGGCGCCCTTCTTTCTGGAGACCGAAACTCAGTTTTCTGTGTTAATCTCTCCCAGGCATATCTAATCATACTGATCCTGCCTCGACAACAGAACTATCGGACACTACTTGAGATCAACTAAGTAACCTGAATCAAAGATCAAACGAGAGCACTTCAGCTTGCAAAATAGACAAAAATGATCAACTTTAAGGTTGGACGCCTAAAAGAAGTCAAATAGAAATGTTGACTTGAGTTAGCAAATTTGGAGCCAAAAAGAGACCAAACACTCCACAATCAGTGGAAATCATCTTCTGGAACTCCAAATCAGGCCTGAATGATGAGTTATCTTCCATACTTTGTGGATCTTAACCCTAATTGCCTTATATTCATGCTAGGCGTCCCTTTCCTCATTATTCTTTTTGCAGGTTGAAGGATAAAACATCAAGTAGCTCCCAAGAACAAGTTTTCAAGATCTGGCAGGGGTTTTGAACGGATCTTCAATATTTTTGAAGATCATTGGCAGTAAAAGCATTCTTCTCCCAAGATTGCTTCCAGAGACAGATTATTGCAAAGTGGCAGTTTATAACTTCCAATCCATCTTCTGTCTACTTCCTCTACTTCTATCTATATTTCTTTTGCATGTCACAGGAAATGACAGATTATCACAGATCTGACCAACTAGGTATGATCAGCATAGCTTTTTCAACAAAACCCACATGGTAGATTTTTCCAGAAAAAGTAGCCCTGCTGCCCCTATTTTTTAGGGTTTCCGAAAAAAGTCATAATATTGAAAAACAGACAAACTGGGTTTGTTTGGCTTTGAAGCACAAACAAAACCCATGTGTTAGATTTTTCCGAGAAAATTCACTTTCTGGTGCCCCTGCTACCTCTGCCACCGAAGGGCTCTTACATGTCAAAGAAAAACTCGTTTTTTCGAATTTCTGAAGATCTGGGTCTATTTAGAAAATCATTCTTAACAAAACCCATGTCTCAGAATTTTTCGTAAAAACTACCCCCAGCGAGGCTATTTTTAGCAGTTCCAAAAAAGTGTCAGAACAGGGTCAAGTGCCCAATCAATATTCAAGGTTTTCAGAATGTAGTACTCTCAGGTACAATACAAGACCAAAACGGTCTTATACCATGATTACTTGAAAACGACTGACACACACTTATGGCAGAAAAATCCAGAGGTCAATTCTGAGGACTTGGAGGGCATGAATCAAATCACATTGTAGAACATCGAAGAATCCGGTCTGTTTCAAGCAGCATCTATTCCAATCACCTTACAAAGCATCGAGCTTGTAATTGCTTGCACTAAGCATTACAACCCGACTACAAGAGAGATCCTGTCAGTAGACGGGAGGGTGATTTGCAGCTTGAAGCCGGTGGACATAGAGACTTGTTTTGCAATTCCACCATGCCCTACCAAGAAGGTCATATCAGTGACAGAATGCGAAAAGGCATTTGAGGCTTCGAAGGACAAATGTTCGCTTATAATGGCTGAACATTGGCTGAAAACAAAGAGAACCAGCTTGCCCAGATTGGTTGGTAGAGGAGAATTCAAAGACGAGTACGGAGTGTTAATCACCCTACTCAGCAGAGTCACTCAACAAGAGGAGGGAAAATGCTTCCAGCCGTGGATGTTCTACATTATTGGCAAGATAATCAACAGAAAAGAACGTTACGACTGGGCCTCCCTAATCAGTGACACACTCCACCAACAATTCATCGGGTTTCTAGAAGAGCACCGTTTCCACATGTGTTCATACCTGGTCTACCTAATAGCCTTCCAAGGCGATTTCAGAACATTAAACACTGTGGGAACCCTGGGTGTGGAAAAGGTACAAGAATACTTTCCTCGCTTGGAGTTCACTCTAGCGGAAAGACATTTGAAAAGGATAAATGACCTTTTTACTATGCACACTGTGCATGAGCTAGACCATGAGATGCACATGCGTATTTCACCAGCAACTAAGGCAGCAATGGTGGACTGGGCGGATTGGTTCATACAATTCCCCACTTTCACCTACATATGCGTGTATGGCTATAATGGCCACCTCGCCATGATGCCACGTTACCCCTCAAATAGGGTAGTGTTCATGGAATTCCTGAGGCAATTGGCCGAGGTTCACTCTTACCTTCGCATAAAGAAAAAGACTGCAGCAAACTTTCCTTTTCAGATGGGACTCTACAGATGCAGGACTGCAACCAATGCAAGGTTGATAAGCCGAGAAATAGTGAGATTTAATCTCAAGTACCTCATCGACAGGAGGCCATCCTATGACCCCAGAGGCATCTTCACAGCTCACCTTGAGCAAAGATCATCACATGAACCTTTCATCGAAGATTTTTGGGTCAACTACGAGGATGAGTTCGAAGTGAGAAGAAGGAACCATAGCAGATTCAAGCTCTTGCAGATTGCAGAATTCATGTCAGAAGACATCAAGGGCTTATCTGAGGATGAAGAAGAAGTTATTCTTTTTTCCTTCTTCACGGGTCTAGTGGATTCACAACCACTTGGCAAAGTAGACTAGTACGCGAAAGAGAGTACGTCTATTGAGGAAAGAACGGGTAGAGTGGTTCGACACAGTCAACTCTACCTAGACAGTAAAAGGACAAGGAAGGTAGTACTTCCCCGATCAGAGCCACTAGCGGTTCAGTTTACACTACCTTCCACGTCTAGGAGGAAACCCAGACAGAACAAGATGAGCTTTCCTCCAGAAGGAATGCGGATGTCAGGGAGCACATGGGGGAGAAAAGGAATTGCCAGCACAAGCCGGCAAGAGGTACAGGTGGAGACAGCCACCAATTTGCCTGAGACAGTTGAGACCGCTGCAACTACACAAGAACCAGTGATTGAAATAATCGCTGTAGAGATGGAAACCATTGTAGAAGAAGTTGCAGCAGAAGCGGTGCCAGTAATAGAAACAGAGCCACCAGCTTCACCACCATCACAGAGGTCACAAAGTCCTATTGATTTGGACTCGCCACCACGAGACATTGCCATGGCACAGTCTCGTTCTTCTAGCATTCAAGGGACCTATGTTCCTCCTCCCAGCGATGCTAGCTGAGATTCTATCTGGCTGGAAAGCTCGTTTGGGAGGAAGAGGGAGAGACCTTCTTATCAGCTTGACTTCTCTGAATTCCATCATGTCCCACAAGACATGTCAGTAAAGAAGTTGAAGAAGCAAACGCATGTAGAAAAGAATGCAGAGAACGAGGTTATCATAGAGACTACTGCCCCACCTAAAGACAAAGATATACATAATGTGAGGGTTGAGGATTTCACGCTTTCAAAGGTGAACCTTGGAAAGACCACTCGACAGGTGGAGGCAGACCTTCTTGGAATTCCCTCAACGAGTGTCAAAGAAAAGATGACAAAAGATGGACAAGACAAAGCAGCCTTGAAGGCTGAAATCCGTCAGCTAAAGTTGTACATTTCTAGTTTGATACATGGCACTCCAAACTCCTCGGCTTTGCCTCAAGGACTGTTGGATCTCCCAGCTGAAAGAAACCATCATCAGTTGATTACATACGGCAAACTTTACATATATTCTTAATCTAATTATAAATATATAAATAATAATAAAATTTATGTACACATATTTTATTAGATTATATATTATTTTAGATTAATATATATAATATATTTATATTATTACTATATATTATATTATATTAAATTAATATATAATATAAATAACAAAATAAATTTAAATAATATAATATATTCATTTATTATATTATATTGCAGCCAGAACATTAAAAAGCAAAGTAATTTCTTTTTAGGTTGCACGAGGAAATTTAATTACTTTTACCGGAGAGAGTCTAACGGCTACAGGATTGCACAGGCCGGATGCTACGGACAACAAACTTTGGCGGTGGCTACGAGATGTCCTTTCCTTTTGACAGACCGTTAGAGGTGCAAATAGAACAGGCATGGCATGGCAAGCCATCGGATGCCCATGCCTTTTTGTAGGCTGGGTAGCCATTGCCTCCTCACACAACAGTTGAAGAGCAAATAATTTTAACAAAAATGTGTCAAATGCCTAATTTCTCCCTTAATTGATAAAATTGTGAAAATGGTAGAAAGGATGAAGTTTTGTGTGGTTTCAAAGGCCTTAAATGGTGTGGCGTCCCTCGAATCCACTGGGGGCGTTGCCCCCAAGCCCCATGAGGGGCACTGCCCCCACACACCGCTGGAGTTGTTTCCCCCAAACCCCCACCAAACTCATTTGATTCATTTTGTAGCTATATTTTGCATAAAAAAAACATTAAAAAATTATGATTTTTTCAAAAATTTAAGTGTTTTTTAAGGTGCCAAGTTTTGCCTAGTTTTTCCTAAGTACTCTCCGAGTCAATTATTTTTGGCTTGCTAAGTACTCTTTGAGTTCAAGCTTGCAAACCATGGGTAAGACAATAGCCCAAAGATAGATCATTGGGAAATAATAACAATAATTTTAAGAATATCCCAAATACCATTGAAATGGTATAAGTAGGTATAATCCCTTGATCAATTCTCCATTCATCCTAAGAAAAGGTATAATTGCTCAATATGAGTCTGGTTGTCAAATTTCATAGTTACATTGCAGTGAGTGTCATTGTGTTCAATTTTGTTGACATTCCAAGTATAAGTCCATCCAGTATACATTTTGCAGCAACATTTCTATTTTGCTTTGTTCAGTTCAGGCCTTCAACATTATAGTGCCCATTTTCACCTCTATTGATAAGATGTTTTCACCTCTATTGATAAGATGCATACACCAGAAAACCAAAAGTTCTCTTCTTTTTTTTTGTTACAAACCTGTGCACAATTAGGCTTCTTTAAAAATCAACCAGATCCCAAGTCTTACTCATTGTACATAAGCCTTTTATTTTGCACTGTTAGTTGAGACAAGTTCAAAGCAACCTACCAGTTGATGCTTGTTGCCCCTACATGCCCAAGTTTTCTTGAGACTTGGGGACCCCTTGGTTTATTTTCTGAATTCTGGTTTTCTGAACTTTCTCAGTGACTTTGATGACTAAAAGACCTGGTTTCAAATTGCAGTCATCCAGGTTTTGTCTGGTGTGTTTTCCCCGGGAATGATTAAATTTGCTAAGTTGATATCACCTGCAGTCAATCCTCCTCCTGTGCATATGACTTTGTTTAAATCCAGATGCCATGCTTTTATAAAACCTATTGAATAAAATATTATGTCCAGGTGTTTTAATGAACCTGAGCTATGTACATTTACCCAAGGTTTGCTCTAATAACACATCAAATTCAATCTGCCCTTTGTATCTAGGTTAGATCTTTTATTGCATCTGCATTTTCATGGTTTTGCCTTAGTTTTCTTGCGTTTTCACATTTATCTTGGTTTCTATTTCAATTTTAAATCTTCCAATCAGATACAATTCATATTGTAGGGCAGCTCTTATATTTTTTTCCTTTTTGCCTCCAATCCCGCTATGGACCCAATCTTGGTTTAAATCTGATGTGTTTATGTATTGGAGTCCAGTGTTTTATTTTATTACTTGGGTTCTCTCGCAGACTTATCTGTATCTAGTCCATTTATAGGTCAGATTTAATTTTGAATCAGGTCCAGGTGTATATAGGAGCAAGTTTTGATTTGTTCTCTCTTTTCCACCTCCAATGCTCTTTCAGGTCCAATCTGGGTTTTAATCTAATTCTCTGTTGTTTTGAAATATGTGATATAACTTGGCTTAGCAATTTAACGTCTGGACATATCCAAAGATTTAAGCCATGTTTAATTTCAAATCAGATCTGGGTTATATTGAAGTAAGTTTTGATTTCTTTTGGTTTTCCACCTCCAATGTCATTTCAGACCCAATCTAGGTTTTCGCAGGATTTAGTTTTATATTGCATCTGGTGTTACATCGGAATTGTCTAAGATAATTTCAACATCTTTTGCCTCCAATGACTTTTTGGATCAGATCCCTGTTCATAGTATGAATGAATCTTTTCTCATGTCCAGTTTACTTTGGTTTTATCCCTTTTGGCCCCAGCTGATAACACAATACATTTAGATAAATATTGGATCCCAACTCTTTTATTTTTCATTATTTTCCATCCAATCTCTAAACAGACTCAATAGTTTAAATTATTTCCTAATTCGCAATTAATAGTCACAAAATACAAAATCTCATCTAGAGAAAAGCTTAAGCCTTATTTCAATCTTATGCTCATAACTAGGACAAAAAGATGGAAAAATTTAGATTGGTTTATTTCACTTTGCAGCAAAATCCCAAAGATTTATAGTGCATAGTGTAAGTAGTTGTAGATTTGTCCATAGTCTCACGTCTAGGGTTAGTTTTGTGTTATAAACGAGCTTCCCCTTCCAATTTGACGAGAAGTTTACCTCAAGTATTCTTCCATTTTATGTTGTATCAAAAGGTACAAATTAATACACTAACAGCACTATTTCTAATTGGTATAGTGTCCACTCCACCACCCAAGACGGTGAGAAATTGTACTGAATTTACGATGGTTATTGTTAGTGTTTGGTAGCTTTAGGAGATATTTTCTCCTTAATTAAAGGCAGGTCGGCCTACATATTGCAATTATCATTTTATATTTCTTCTAAAGGAGGCCGACCTAAATGAAGAGTCACCTTGCTTTGTATATATACAAGGTGGAGTCCATTCAATCAAATGATCATGTTATTCTCATTCTTTCAAGAAGGGGTTCGCAATTTGGAGTAGATCAGACTTCAAGGGGAAGCATATATACTTATACTTAGCATCAAGGAGTGATGCTATTGTTCATTGTATTATTTCAGCCTTGAGTAAGACCAGACTTGTAAAGCAAATCGCTGCTCTTATTTATTCAATATATATGAGATATATTCTTGCTGGATTTTTCTCCCTCGAGTAGGAGGGTTTTCCCAGGGTATCTTGTTGTGTTCATTGTTCTCAATGTGTTGTATTTCTGCTTATTGCATTTATGATCCTAAATCTATCATGGTATAAAAGCAGGTTCAAGGAAATCCAATCAGATTTGTCTAAGCAAACATTGCAGGTCGTAGTTGAATCTTCCCTCTTCGGTGAGGAGTTGAATGTATAGTTTGTATGTGTGAAGACAAATTCACCAAGCACAGTAGAGTCAGTGATCTTGAAGATCGACAAGATTTATATGACCACTAATATACCTAGAGAGCATATATTTCAAAGCTATGTATGTTTCAATGGTAGAGATTATTGAATACAAATATAATCTAAGCGTTCAAAATACTCATCTACCACCGCATCTAATGCTTGTGAACGGTTTTATCAATAAAATGGAGGAGTCAAAAAGAATTTTAAAGGGATGTCAATTATTCTTTTAGCCGCCAGTGTCTGAGCATTTTCAGGTGAAAACATCTACCGTGGGTGTAACGCCTTTCTTGCTTGCCATGATGTGTATTGACAGAGATACGACTTATGGTAGCGGCTTCTTGAAGCAGTGGAGTTTTAAAGCAATTTGAAAGAGTTGGCATATGAAAGGAAACAATCAGGAACTCAACCATATAGGAATTTGCATAATGGAAACAGGAGAAGAAAAACAATAATTTCGAGTGTTCTATAATGAATCTACCTTCAAGGTAGTCACTGCCATATGTATTGTCCGCCAAGCATGTTTATTGGCGATCCTCTGCAAGAGTGCAAAGATCAGCCAGAGCCGAAGACTCGGCCTGAACAAATGTCACCATCTTCACCTAGACAGTACAATTGGATATGGAAACAGAGAAATCGTGATTTTTGTCTGATTATCTAAGGCGAACATCATGAAGCATTTAGAGTATTCATTGGAGTGTCGGGAGTTTTTCGGATTCGAGTATCACCAATATTGAAGATTCATAAATTTATGCCATTCATCTAGAGATCATTCCATTGCCATGAAAGTCCAAGGAGGACAAATTACATTATCAATTCTTTGAACAAGTGGATCACATTGTTTATTTCATTGAATATTTATATAGTTACAAGAGCATATTGAATACTGGAAATTACAGTTGTCACCGATAAACATATAAGTTAAAGGCATCTACCAATATTAGCGTTGAATAGAAGAGTCGCTGCCAAGTCAAGAGTATTTAATTATAACTTGGGAGAATTGTGGCACCATATTAAGGTACGCATAATATTTAAGGCATGGTCAAAGGTCGCAGGAATAACCAAAGAAGGGTTGGCATCTAATTTGAGAAGAGATAACGGTTCCAAGCTTTACCGCCCAGCTTCTAAGGTCGTCGTACTATCCTTTATAATTGTCACGAATTCACATATGGAGGCTTTTGACAAATCATGTGAAGAAGATCTATACATGGAGCAATCATGAGCACCCTAAGTTTGAAAAGGAAGACAAACTTTGTGATTTTGAGAAGAAAAATGAACTTGAGGCTTTTGCAAAGAGCAGGGCTAGATTCATTGTTGCAGAGGAAAGTACAGGTGTCACATTTGATGATTTTGCTCGACATGAAAATGTCAAGCATGAATTACAATAAGTTGTAAGAATTTTGAAGAAACTAGTGAATTTGAGGGTACTGATGTGTATTGCCCCAAAGGAGTTCTTCTATTTGGACCTCCTGGAACAGGTAAAACACTACTTGTTCCAGATCTGAGAAATTATTGTGAAATAATGAGCAGATCCCAGGAAAGATAAGTGCAAACTTGAAAAGCATTTAAGAGCAGCACTTAAGGACTAAGTTACCGGTTCGGGTTCAAGGACGGGTGCAGGTACGAGAACCCGGTATGTGGGTATGTGAAAAAAAAATTTAGGGGTTTGGGTACATATGGGTACATGTGTATTTATATATATAAATATATGTATTATATATACAAAAAAATAAGAAAAATATACAGAATTGTAAAACTAAATCATTTCATAGTATGATACTTGATCATTGATCAATGCCAAATGCCAAAGATAAATATTAAATGCAAATTGATAGTTGAAAAATATTCACATAAGCCATATCAATGATATCATATATGTCTATGTTCACCCAGCAAGTACCCGCACGTACCTGCAGATGAACCTGAACCAGGTGCGTACCTGAACTGGGTTTGGGGCCTGCGGGTACGAACCCTGCAACTAAGCTTAAGGAGATTCTAATTTCAACGAGATAAGTATTTCATGTTTGAAACATGTTCATGAATTTTTATGTAGTTATTAATTCATGCTATGATATTGGGATAGTGAATCATGTATGCTTCTAGCATTGGTATTTCTCTTCGAGATAGTTTAGTTCTATGAACTATTATTAAACTCTCTAAAATCCTTTCAGGACGAACCAAAGGAGCATAACGATGATGAGAGATTGCATTCAAGGGAGGAAGAGCTTGATGCATCCTGTGAGGAAGTCACGTAGGCTGAAGAATGGAGACATAGCTTGCAGCCATGAGACTGAGTTGGTGACTGGAGACATCTCTCGAAGTGGAAGAACCTATACAGATTGCAATCAGTTTTTTTGAAGAGGACTTAACATTCAGAGGGAGTATGACAAACCAACAGAGGCAACCTTGGACAAGGAGATCAGGAAGTTGATGCAAGTACTTGGAGCTTCAGAGGGAGCCACATCATCATGAAGATTTGTTGTAATGTATATTTCTCTGTGACGGAGAAGTATGAGGTGAAAGCCCTTGTAGCGTATATTTCTCTGAGACGGAGAAATATGTCTTAGAGGAATATGAGGTGAAAGCCCTTGTAGTGTATATTTCTTTGAGACAGAGAAATATGAGGTGAAAGCCCTTGTAGTGTATATTTCTCTAAGCAGAGAAATATGAGGTGAAAGCCCTTGTAGTGTATATTTCTCAGAGATGGAGAAATATGAGGTGAAAGCCCTTGTAGTGTATATTTCTCTAAGACGGAGAAATATGAGGTGAAAGCCCTTATAGTGTATATTTCTCTGAGATGGAGAAATATGAGGTGAAAGCCCTTGTAGTGTATATTTCTTTGAGACGGAGAAATGAGGTGCAAGCCCTTATTCATCTTTGAGACCAAGATGAGACGTCATGTTGAGAGACTCCATGACGACATCACGTTGAGAGACTCTGTGATGAACCCTTTGTACTTGTGTTTTTCCACACATGGGAGTAGCCATGGTAGACGTCATGTTCAGAGACTCCATGACGACATCACATTGAGAGACTCTGTGATGGGCGATTATACGTGTGTTTCTTTCCACACATGGGAGTAGCCATGGTGGACGTCATGTTGAGAGACTCCGTGATGAACCTTTGAGCTTTCCACAAATGGGTGTAGCCATTGTCGACGTCATGTTGAGAGACTCCATGATGTAAATATCTGAAAAATATCTCCCTAGCTAAGAGGGAGTGTTAGTGTTTGGTAGCTTTAGGAGATATTTTCTCCTTAATTAAAGGCAGGACGGCCTACATATTGCAATTATCATTTTATATTTCTTCTAAAGGAGGCCGACCTAAGTGAAGAGTCACCTTGTTCTGTATATATACAAGGTGGAGTCCATTCAATCAAATGATCAAGTTATTCTCATTATTTCAAGGAGTTCACACTTTGTAGCATATCAGACTTCAAGGGGAAGCATATCTTCTTGTACTTAGCATCAAGGAGTGATGCTATTATTCATTGTATTATTTCAGCCTTGAGTAAGGCCAGACTTGTAAACCAGATCTTTGCTCTTATTTATTCAATATATGAGATATATTCTTGTTGGGTTTTTCTCCCTCAAGTAGGCGGGTTTTCCCAAGGTATCTTGTTGTGTTCATTGTTCTCTATGTGTTGTATTTCTACTTATTGCATTTCTGATCCTAAATCTAACAGTTATTGATATTTTGCAAAAAGAGGTGGAAAATATGGAGATTGTCCCAGTTGAGAAATGTAGGTCACAAATTGAAAGAAATTTGGGTACCGCACTAGTGCTTGAAACATACAAATTCCTATGAGTGAATGGCAATGAATCTAAGGATGATAGAGAGCTTTCCAACAATACTACGAGAATACCCATGCCCCTAGGAGTACACGAAAGCAACCATTAACCACCTCAATGCGTCACAACACAATTTTCACACTTCTTGATCCAAAATCCAATAGCAATCTTGTTCCACCAAAAGTGTTATGTGACTTTTTCCCCAAGAGAAGAGAAAACTATGAAATAACCCTTTAGAATTAAAAGAGAGATAAAAAAAATAAAGGATATCATGATCCTTTGGTTAAAAGAGAGATTAATAAAAAAGATGCATAAAAACTTTTAAAAAGGGAGAAACAATTATATTTATTAAATAATAATTAAAGGCATCCTTTGTGAAAGGGTGTGATGGTTTGGAAACCACCCCTTGAAAGGATATATAAATCATTCATGTGAGACTTCGGAAAGGCATGGAGAACATTCAAGAGAGAAGAAAAAAAGGAAAGAGAAATTCAAAGGGCACAAAGGAGTGAAGGTTTGGGTCTTGGCTAGCATTGAAACATTTGGAGAAAGGGCACACAGGAGTATGTCTAACTCAGGGTACAACGTACACCCGAGAGTGTCTTGGCCAAGGTTGTTTCTATGCTGTAAAGGCAGGTTGGGTTTTGTGTAAGAACCAGTTTCCTTTGGTGGTGTTTATGCTGTGGAAAGCCTGGACCTGCAACCCTTCCTCTGAGTGTCGAATAACAGTCTCTCCATGAATTTCAAATAAGTATTAAAAACCATTCATTCAACAATATTGGGAATATTGTCTATATGATTTTGATGTTAATATGATTAAACTATATGGAGATGTTATTCCATTTATTGTGTTAATTATTTAGTTGTCACATGTTTATAGTTTGCATTGATTATTCACATTTATTTTGATAACATTACATAACTCAAATTATCTTAATTCTAATATTTATTATATTAAACCAGTTGCTATTACTTAAATAAGTAATGAGAAAAGTGACATTACAAAAGGGACAAATGCCATCACCTCAAGTGGCTTCACTTCTTGAGAACTTAAGAATGGGAGATAACAAAGTTGAAAACCTTAAAAAGGCAAAGGCAGATAAAACACTTGATGAATTAGCTCATTTAACTAAATAAAGGGAATTTGTAAAGTTCCAGACCTGTGGTGTGTAATTTTTGCAATTGCTTTTTATTTGATAGACTTCGTTTTATCAAATAAATGAGATTCAATGCATGCGAGTGTTGGTATTCAATAAGTTGTGCACATGAATATGGACAGTGCTAATACATCATGGTTTCAATTGCATTTCAATAGCAGTAATACATTTAAAACATTAACATTAAAGACCACTATCTGCAACAGTACTAGAAAGACAACCTCTACACTAGTGACTTCTTTAGCATGCCCTGGCAACACACACCATTACCTGAGAAATTATAACAGCAGACTGATATACAGTTTTCTGAGTGCAAATAGGACTGTAATATAAGAGCAGCAGTTCAAATACTTGCTTTGACAATACACCCAGCTGTTACAAGGTATTTCCTAGACAGTAATAATCAGATTTCACAAGCAAACAAGTCCAAACTATAGATGCCACTTACAGAATACTCCAGCTTCATAGAAAACGATTCATATTGTTGGCGTTTCAATTAGCACCTTTGGAGTGCTTATTGGAAACGGACATCTATGCACAGTATTAACTGCTCTTCAAATTAGGAGGGGAAGCTCCCTCTTTTGTTGATGGTTGCGTAAAAAGTAAAGTGAACTAAATTCCTTATTTTTTTACTTAGTGGCAGAGCACAAGGTTATTAAACGCAATGCGTTGCAGCTAAGGTTTTCTCTAGTTTCTGTAGATCTTAACTACAACTAGGCTAAAGCTATGACTATCCTATCTCAAGTATTTCAAAGCAAGAGGATTTAGGAGCAATTGAGAATAGTTTGATCACTTAGACAAACTGTCTCTCATAATGCATTCAAAGGCTCTGAACTTTCAGATTTATGCTGAAACAAACTTCATACAAGCAATCATCAAATGGTAGGCTAAATCTCAAGATTCCCAAGGAGGCAAGGTGCTCTTTCCAAGGCGTAGGCTGAAATGAAGATTATTAGAAACAACATATAACAATTATCCTAATCTCTAAATTCCCAAGGAGGCGAGGTGCTCTTTCCAAGGTGTAGATTGAAAGAAAGATTATTGAAAAAACATACATGAAAGATCTTGAGAATTTTCGATCAAAGGCACATGGCTCTCCTGATTTATTATCTCAACTTCAATCAAAGACTAAACTTTGGGACAGCAAATTGCATGAAAGAAGACAATCACACAACATACGATCAACCAATACACTTGACAAATATTGAACACACCTACATGAATAACAAGAACGCAAGCAAATAGCTCAGCATTTAGCTATAACAAGTACGATTCAAGAACATATACTAAGTGAACAAAGTCGCAAGCAAATAGCTCAATGTTTTGCTACCATGAAGTAAAGTTACAAAATAATGAGCAAAGGCTCTTATTTATAGAAGCTCAAATCAGTAGGCAACCCTAAAGTCTCCTTGACTTAACATTCAGTTCTTTCCAATCAACAAGATTTATTCCTATGTCTAAAAGTAGGTAACCTAACAGTTAACTAGAAAGTCTACTTCAGTTAACTGATTCTAAACTAAAAGAGAACTCCAATATACAAAAGTGTCTCCAAAAATAGACATGCACAATTGGTGGGACAGCAAGTTAACTTGGAAAGAGGCATCAAGCTAACTGTTGTGTCTAATTTCATCTTTGGAGAAGTAGGACGTCCTAACTGGCAGTTTACACCTCATCAATTTGAGTCATCAGCTCCTCTAACCAATCGTTAACTATCTCTACATCTAGACAACTGATAGTTCTCAGGATGATTACGTGTCTTCGCAGCATCTCCTCGCCACTCGCAATCTGCTCCCGGTATTCACTCTTCTTCGCAGTTGCATCATCAAGCTTTGCTGACATGGCTGCAATCTGACTCAACCGACAGTCAATAGGGTCACCGCAAAAACTACTACGAATGAGGTCCTGAAACTGTGTATGTACTTCAGCGAGCTTCATGTACACACCACCTTCATGCTGATATTGGCAAGGGATAGATGTTACCAATGTTCTTACGAACTTGATAGCACTTGCCACGATTTGTATGTACTCAATCAATTCTATAGAGTTTGTATCATAAGCTTTCACCTTGTAGACAAGTTGTTCTTTCCAAGTGAAAATTTGTTGCGTGTTCTCCTCTATAGTGACTGAATTGTACGCCATCTGCAAGTCTGAGATCGTGATCTCATTTCGAGGCCTGCTCTCTGCTATGTCTTGTTCTGATTCCTAGATCTCCACACAAAGGTCGTGGGCGTTGTACCTTAGTTGCTACAACTCTGTAAGAATATACCAGCCCCTGATGACGAACTCTTCCACTTGATCTCTCAAGTGCTTTCCATATAAAATCAGCCGACTTAGCTGATTTTGTTTTGCGAGTAGCTCCAGCATTTGCGGAAGCAAGGTGGTGACGTTTGACGTACCCTGCATCAAGTTAGAGATATACAATCACAACTATTGGTTTTCAACCTTTAGGGCTGCTTTGTCTTCACCATCCTTCACCACTCTTTCTTTTATGCTCACTAATGTAGCCTCAAAGAGATCCACCTCAACCTGACATATGCTCTTGCCAAGGTTGACTTTCAACAAGGTGAAATCGTCAACTTCTACTTCATCTAGGTGGTGTGGCAGTCTCAATAACAATCTCGTTGTCGGCGTTCTTTCCCACATGAACTTGCTATTTTAGCTTTTTCTCTGATGTGTCTTGGTAGACATGATCAAATTCTACAAAGTCCAGTTGGTACGACGACTTCCTCCTCTTCCTACCCAGGAGATTCTCAAGCAAAGACGAGTCTCGACTAACCTCGCTAGAAGGATGGATGCTAGTCCCGTGAACTCCTAACGAGTGAGATTGTGTTGCAATGTCACGTGGTGGTGAATTTTGTTCTAAGTCAATATGGATCGGCGACTACTGCAGTGGTGACTGAATAGGAGGCTCTGCTTCCATCTCTGGCACTGTCTCAGTTGTAACTATTTCCATTTCCGACATTGTCTCAGCTATGTTTGTGGTTGTCTCCACATGTTGCTCTTGCTGATTTATATCAGCAATCTACATTTTTCCCTTTGTACTCCCTGACGTTTTGTTTCCTCTAGGAGGGTTACTTCATGTCTTTTGTCTGGGTTTTGTTCTTGACATGGAAGGTAGTGTAGTAGTAATCGGTGGTGGCTCTGTGTTTGGAATGACTACCTTCGGCGTTCTCTTGTTGTCTAGGAAAATTTGGTTGTTCCTAACAACTCTACATGTTCTTTCCTCAACAGATGTACTTTCCTTGGCATACCAATCCATGGCTCGAAGCGGCTGCGAGTCAACTTGATCTATGAAGAATGTGGGAAGTGTGACTTCCCCATCATCATCTGATAACCCTTCCACATCTTCTGACAAGAAGTCAGCAATTTGTAGAAGCATGAACCTATTGTAGTTGTGCCTTTGCACTTCGAACTCGTCTTCACAATTGAACCAATAGTCCTCTATGGAAGATTTGTGTGAAGAGTGGTGACCAAGGCGTGTTGAATAGTGACCCCAAGGATCGTATGAGCGTCTTTCAATGAGATACTTAAGGTTAAGTCACGTCATCTCATGGCTCATCGCCTGGGCATCAGCTACAGATTTGCACTTGTAAAGTCCCATCAGAAAAGGAAAGTTGGCAGCTGTCATGTGTTTGATACGCAAAAGAGAATGTACCTTGTGCAACTTGGAACTCCATGAAGACCACCCTATCCGATGGATAGCAGGGTAACATGGTTGGATGACCTGAGTATCCATATACACGGATGTAGGTAAAAGTGGGGAACTGGATGAACCAATCTACCCAATCTACCATTGCCTCCTTGGCTACTGGTGAGATGCGTACATGCGACTCATGATCAAGGTCTCTCACTGTGAGCATCAGGAACTGATCATTCAATCGATTGAAGTGTCCTAATTATGTGAACTCAAGCTGCGAGAAATGTTTGTGAACCTTTTGCACACCCAAAGTTCCTATAGTGTTCAACGCTCTAAACTAGCCTTGGAAGGCTATCAGGCATACAAGGTATGAACACGTGCAAAATTCGTGAGCCTTGAAGAAACTAGTCATTTGGTTGTGGAGAGTATCACTAATCAAGGCAGGTCAGTCATAGTGTTCTCTATTGCTCACAATTTGAGCGATGACAAAGTACACCCATGGCTAGAATTTGCTTGCCTCTTCTTGACTAGTAACACAATTGAGTAGAGTGATCATTATTGCGTATTCATCTCTGAATTCTCCACATCCTACATTCTTTGGCAAGTTGCTTCTTTTCTCTTTAATCCATCTTTCTGCCATCCTCTTTTGACATTTGTCTTTTGATCTATTGAACGCCTTTTCGCACTCCTCCATAGATACAACCAAGTTTTTCACACAAGGTGGAATGGTGAAGCACCTTTCGATATCCCTAGCCTTGACGCTGCATATTACTCGCCCATTTGCTGATTGAATCTCTCATGCAATAGGGTTGTAATGCTTTACATAAGCAATTACAAATTCTACGCTCTACGCTGAGATGGAAAATGATGCTGCCTCAAGCAATCCGTATTGCTCAATATTCTGAAGTGTGCTTTGATCTATGCCTTCCAACTTTTCTAAGTTGACCTTTAGGTGTGCCTGACGTAGATCGGTGTCAACCATTTTCAGGAAGTCATGAAGTAAGACCGTTTTGGTCTTGTCTTCAACCTAAGAGAATTGCATTCTGAAAACCTTGAAGATTGACTGGGCACACGATATTATTCAGAGAACTTTTTCTACAACGGCTAAAAATAGCCTCCTTAAGGGGTATTTTTTATCAAAAATTGAGACGTGGGTTTTGATAGGAATATTTTTCTAAATGGACCCAAAAACGTCAGAAATTCTAAAAAGTGACTTTTCCTTGGATATGCAAGAACCCCTCGGGGCAGAAGTTTCGAAGGCAGTAGAAGCTTATTTTCCCCGAAAAAATCTAGCATATGGGTATTGTAAGCGCTTCAAAGCTAAACAAACCTAGTTTGTCTATTTTTTGAAATGGTGACTTTTTTCTGAAAACCCTAAAAAAGGGGTGGCGGGGCAAATTTCTCTACAAGAATCTAGCACGTGGGTTTTATAGCCAATGTTGTGTTGATCATACCCAAAAGGCCAGATCTGTGAATAATTGTCATTTACTTGGACATGCAAGAAGATCTAAGACAAGAACAAAAGAAATGTGAGGGTGAGAAGCTAGAAGAAATATGTGGGGAGAAGCTAGAAGTTATAAGCTGCTGCCCTAAATCTTCAACAAAATCACACCTGCAGATGTAAACTCTGAAAAATTGTTCCTCTATGCAACCTGTTCTTGAAAACACGAAGAACGTTTACAATGGCTTCTGTTTGATCCTTCAAATGACGTTGGGAAGAAAAATATCTGTTTTGCTCTTCAACCTACAAAGAAATAATGAAGAATGGACACCTAGGCTTGATATATATCAAATCTAAAGTTGCAAGCATCAGTCAAGGCACCAAATTCATGCTTGAGGAGTCTATTTGGATGATTGGGAGTTAACTAGAAGAGCTTCCACCCAATTTGCGATGCCTAGGCTTGAGAAATTTTTCAAAATCCTAACTGGGAGTTGACTTTGGACACCACCTTGCCAGTTTGAATATTTTCAACTTTCGCTTGATAAGCAGCCTCAGTTTGGTCCTAAATTTTGGCCACCTGATTGATCGTGAAGCCTTGCTAATAGATTCACTACGGAGTTGGATCAACTCTAAAGAGATGTTACTAGGGGCTACGAACCTTGAAAACTAAATCTAGTGCCTTGAATTCTTGGGCGCCTATTCCTAGAAGGGTGCTTTTTCTACCAGTGTTCGCCAATTTCTTGGATGCTTTTCAATTTTCTCCATTTGACCCTTCATGCTTTGATCTGCGATCACCGATGACTGACGATTCTCGTGAACGTGCTAAGACATGAAATGGAAAATCAACTTGATTCCGGAAAGGGCGACTAGCATTGTGTGTTCTGAAGGTTGATTTAGAGGGCTCAAAATTTTGGGCACCCCTGGCCTGCAGGGGCGCCTTTTACCTTTTCTATTGTAATTTTCACTTTAAAACCTTTCACGAACAACTCTGGTTCGATCTTCATCATCGCATGTTTAATTGCTCTGTTCAATCTGCTGACGGTGTCAACGTGGAGATTGATCAAAATGGAGGACTTCTTGGAAGTTACGAAGCTTCAAAACTACATCTGATTCCCCAAAAATTTGGGCACCTATTTCTAGGAAGATGCATTCTCTTCAACACAATCAATTCTTCATGTCCTTCAATTTGCCTTTGCCTCTAGCGTTTTATGCTTGATCTTCGTTTGTGAGTGCTTGATAGTTCCTGTGAGCTTGCAACTAGATTCATCACGAAGCTGAAGGGTCGCTACTGAGAGGATGTCTTGGAGAAGATGGTTGCTGAAAATCACAAAAGGTTCCTCTAAATGTTGGGCGCCCCTAGCTAGCAGGGGCGCTTTTGTCTTGGCGTCTACTGATTCATCCTCCATTTTGCGTGCTCGAACGATCAACAGCTGTCGTCACTTGATATGTCTCGTGAGTTGGTTGTTGGATCCATCGCGAAGCTAGGCTAAATCAAAGGACATCATCTAGAGGTTGCCAATCCAAAGACTGGCATTTGGTGTCTTTCATTCTTGGGCGCCCTTAGGCTACAAGGGCGCTTTTTCCCTTGTTTGACTGTCGTCTTTGACGACTTTCGCTTTCAGCATCTTTTGTCTCCGCCTCTGTTTGCCAGTGATTAATGAATTAGGTGAATTTGCTTGATGATGCATTGGAAAGCTAGTAGAATTCTGAAGACGATGACCTGTTTCGCAATTCATAACTACTGTAGTTGGCCCCTTTGATTCATGGGGCCAGCAGGGGCACTTTTGGCTATAGGTTAATCATTTTCTTGAAGGTTCTCACATCTTCATGCTTTGCGTTCACCATGAAGCTTGACTGGTTTAATCATCATTATCAACGATGCGAACGTGTTCACCATTGCAATTGCTTTCACCATTTTGCATGTACGGGTGCTTGAAAAATTCATCAAGGCACTGACTGCATAGCATCTTTCTTGTAGTAAGGTGTGCATCTTCTAGATTTAGAATATTTTCAGCATCTTCAACCTTTGAAAATCCTCTTTGTCGTGAAGCATCTTTTCGAGCATCTTTCGCCATGGATTCTTCCTTGAAGCTTTTGAGGCTTAGATCTCGATACCTGGTACTAGCCATCTGACATTAATGGCTTCGGAGATCCTAGCTTTTATCCTAAAAAATGAAATAGACCCACCAAAGTATAACAAACTTTTTGGTGATTTTGACTTGACCAATGTGATCGTGAAGTCAAATTATCCTATCAAAATCATTTTCAATTGGTTCTAGAAAGGTCCTATTTTTTAGGGTTTTCCTAAAAATAGGGGTCTAAAACCCTAATTTTCAAAATTTCCAAATTTTGCAAGTATCCTTCTTGACATAAACCCACAAAAAGCCCACGTTTTGTTTGACCTGATTTTGACTTTTCACAACATTTTCACAAGATTTAGACCATTTTAATCAAAATGCCTTATTGAAGCAAAATTTTATTTTGGGTACAACACATATGACAAGAATGTGTATCGACCAAGCCTAGATATCATTCACCATAGCCAACCAGCAATCTAGTGACCTCCAAGAAATATGTCTTCTACATTTGCAATCATGATTTGCCTATAGAGTATCAGTCGACCCTCATGAATCCCACATTTCTCTTCATTGATGATGTTCTTTGGTTTCTAAGTTGTCACGTGACCTTTCTCCAACACCAACAATCATTGAGACGTCTCAATGAGCCCTCACATTATGCCCAAAATCACACGTTTTGCTCAGTTATGCATATTAGTTCCAGCCCCTGAGTGAAGAATATGCTCGACTTCAAACCCCTTGCACAATCTTGACCCTTAATACAATGTTTCCTCCAGATTTGTCACTAAAAGCACTTCACCAATCTGCAAATAAGTTCAAATAGGAAGCCTAAGTGACTCCCTAAATTAACTCCAGCTAGGGTGGATGCACTACCAAATATAGTGCCCTAGGGTTTTCAAACCCACAAAGCAGAAAAGCCTTTGAAAAGCTCTCCAAAATGAAGTGAGAAAAGTAACATCCAAGAATAGAGAAATGAGCTCCTTTTTGCCTTTTATACTTCCTCACTTAATTTCCTGTTCGAATAATATAAAGTGACTTATTAAAGTACCTTTTAAATATTTCACTTGAAGTCACTTTATAACCATACTTTATTAATTACTTAATATTACCTTTTAAATTTAACTTGACGCTTTAGGCAAAATATTAAATAATTGAGTAAAGGATTCCCTAAATTCACCTTTAGCCTTCGGGAATTAAAAAGGCTAAGTGATCATCCTGATTGGCTATTGAAAAGGGGACATTACAGAATTACTTCTTGGATGTAACAAAAATAAGTAATGAGCACAATGAATAACACAATATAGTGTTATAAAATATTGGTGACTATTACAAAGGGGTTCATCTCCTTGTATAGAATTTGAGAGATGCAACCAATAATAAAAATTGTCACACTTGTCCACAACCCTAAAATATAATAACTTGATAGCTAACATTATTACACACCACTAGAGTCACTAAGGTGACTTTATTACAAAAGGTAAGCCCTGTATGCTAACACCTCTCTTAAGGCTTACAAGATTAAAAGAACATACTAAGAAAAGTCAAAATATGCTAACCAAAACTAAAACAAGAAAACCTTGCATTCTTCAAAAGCTTCTCTTTGAAAATAGTTCTTGGACCAAGTAGAACTCCATCAAGTTGCCTCATAACCCTCATAAAAGTGCATCTCCCAAGCTAAATTCCCAAGTTCTTGGATTCCACCTCCCCAAATTCTCGAATTATGAACCTCCCAAACTATTAGACAACCATCCATGTTGTGCTACATCTGCAATGCACCAGAAAGTTGTCTCATGGCCTTCACAAGGGTATATTCCCAAGATCTGCAAATTGCCTATCTAGACAGCCGTCCATACAAACTTCACCTAAACTAGATCCCTTCCTATCTTCAAAGAGTGGGCTTCTTAAAATATAGAAAATGAATATTTTTCCGTAAGGTCGACACCACTTTTAGCATCCAAAGGATCTTCAACAATTTCTACATTAACTGCATTTGGTTTGTCTTTGAGCTTTCCCTTAAGAAAATCGTTGGCTAAAGTTCTACAATTTAAAGTTGTGTGTCATGCCCTCGAAATTGTAACACTAAGATATAAAGCATGGAAATACAAATAAATAAATAAGTAACAAAATACATATTAAAATATAAAAAGAAATATTAGCAATCTAATATAATTATAATTATAATTATTTTAAGATAATATTATAATTATAATTATCAAAATATAAATATAAACATCTTAAATATTATGACAAATATTGAAATATACATAAACATATAATATATTAATATAGAATTTATAAACAAATTGGGAAGACAGCAATTTGCATTCCATATTAACAAACAATAAACTAATAAAGCACCTATTCTATTCGTAGACTATAAGAAAGCAGCAGGCAACGATAAAACATTATGTTTGGGAAGCCATGACATAAAGCAGCGATCTTTAGGGAGGCAGATATTAATGTATATAAAGGCAGCGAATCAGTAGGAAGCAAAAGGATGTAATTAGTAATTGCTAACGAAGCAGCGATTAGAGTAATTAAGTTAAAGGTAGCATAACATTAGTGAAAGGGTGTGACCCTTTCTAATTGAAAGGATATATAAAGGCAAGACAAATCATTTGTAATAAAGGAAGGAATATAATATGGAAAATAAATAAGGATCTGCATTCAGAAGGGCAACAGAATGGAATAAGAACAGATTGGAGCAGACAAAAGAAGGAATTTTGGGGAATATAATAGAAGATACATTCATATTACATACTCAGAATTAGAGGAAGAAATATATGGGAAGAGGTTGGCTCAAGAGGAGATAAATGAAGACAAACGGTAAATCAATAAGGGAAGTAAGTTGAATAGAATTAATTATAAATATATATAAACTGATTATTAGAAGATGGAAATCAATTAGAAATATATATATATATATATATTATGTACAATTATGCAATAATGATGCTTGCAGCAATTATGCAATAATGATGCTTGCAGCAATTATTAATCCTTATCAGTAATCATTCTTTGAACTAACCTATTTGTTCTCATTAAGCAATATCTTCTTAATATAATAATCATCGATTAGAGAAAGAAAACATACAAACCAGGGAACAGAGAGGAATCGGTCCGTACATCAGAGGAGATTGATGTTATCAGATATTCATATATATATATTTAGATGTGATTTCTGCAAATCATTGTTTACCTATGTATGCATATTGCTTATAAGATAATAAGAGTATATAATGAATGATTTCTTATGGTAGAATCAGAATTATGCTTGACTGTCTGAAGCCTATCTTGTGGGAAGGGCCTGGGGTGAAATGGTAGGGGCCAAAAGAGCCCACTTGAGACCTCTGCCCAATTCCACAAGAAGGAAGGGCTTGGGGTGAAGTGGTAGGAGCCCAAAGAGCCCACTTGCAACCTCCGCCCAATTCCACAAGGTGGCGAGTGTCTTTAGAGGGGTTGAGACATTGATGGGGAAAGTAGATACAAGTTGCCGAGAGGGAGGGCTGTGGTATACACCCTCTTAGGCTTGGTATAGAAATGGCTTCGAGCGGACCCATCATGTCCCTTCCCCCAAAATTAAAATATGTTTGCATTGTTGATAATCTATGGATGTGAAGCAATTGTCTAACTCTAACAAGCATATATTTATTGATTTCATCACAAGTTTTGAGTTGTGAATCACAAATAATTGATGAGGAAGACCGAGAAAACACCAAATTGGATGATGATGGCATCCTTGATTTACAAACCAACAATATTCCAACGGGATGGTATCACTAGTGTGTTTATTTGATCAAGATGTTTAGTCTATACCTAGATGCAATAAGTCCAATGGTCACTTGTATGATTTGTAAGATCTTGGAGACCCAAAGGTCATGTTTATTGCTAAAGCATGTACCATTGAAGAAAGACACAACATTCTTGCTGCTCTAAATGATTTTGAGGATGTGACAGCCTGGGGCTATGAAAATCCATTGGTCTTTCATACATCAACAATTACTCAAATAATTCCTTAAAGCCCTGAGCAAAATTGCTTTGTCAAAAGAAGGGATCATTAATTCTGCACTTCAAGCAATTGATTTATAAGGAAGTTCAACATTTGTTGTACACCTGGATTCTTTTTCCAATAGGACATTCTTCTCAGGTGGAAAAACTTGTACCAATCACAAGAAAGAATAAGGAAATCTGGTTGTGCATTTTTCAAAAAATTAAATCAACCATCTAAGAAAGATAGTTACCCTCTCCTGTCATTTGATGAAATGTTGCAGATTGTGAAAGGTTTCCAAAAGATGTCTCTACTTATAATATCCCCAAGTGGAATATAAAGTAAGATCTAACCAAAACTGCTCACATTACAAATTTCAACACTTTGTAATTGAATTCTTTTTGTCACAAACCAGGATTATTGAAATACCAGAAATCAAATGTATTTGTACCAATTAAATACAAACCCTTGTGAAATGAATATGAACTATCAACACAGTGGTCCACTCACAATCTTTTATTTATTTCCAATTCAAAGAATTATAGACAATTCTGAAATTGCAGATCTAAACGAATTACCACAGAAAATCAGCAACCAAGCTATTATGTATAGAACTCAACAGGCTTCCCATCAAATACAAGAAATGGTGCTAAGATAGCCAACAAAATCTGAAATATGGCTCTATGGAAAACACCCCAAACCAGCTGCCCAGACCTACAAAGAAAGTGTTGTAATAGACACCAAAATCTGCAATTATGACACTGAAATAGTTGCACAATTTTGCTGCAAATTCAAAATTTGATCCTATGCAAGCAACCCTCACATCCTTCACCACATGGCCCTATACCAACAGCCATGATATTCACAATTTTAATTCAATTCACAATAAAATTCAACAATGAAAGAATAATTTCACCATGAATCCTCAACTGTCTGCCAAATGAAACTCCAATGCAATCTCTCAATGAGATCAGCCAAAGCTGAATCAAGGGTTTTTGTCGACTAATTCAATTATGGAAATCCAAGGGTTTCCATCCTCCAATCTCTAATAATAACTAAATGGAATGTCCAAACTATTTGAGGGAATGAAATAATAGACAAGCATATATCCTAGGACCAAAAGCCTTACTTATATAGCCTCTTGAGCACCCTACTTTTCCCTCCAAAAATAAGTCTTTTCAAATTCTCAAAATGCCTCTTCCAACACCTGTTGTTTTAATTATAAAAGACCCTTCCTCCCCCTCCCCCCCACTCTAGGCACCCATTTTATGAAAATAAATATTCCAACGATCCCACTTTATAAAAATACTTTAGGTGGTCACTTTACAAAGACACAAAGAGCATAACTCACTTAAAGGTTCTAAAATCATTTCCCTGGCATTATTTACCTAAACCCACAGGAAATGGAAAATGGGCTTATGGAATCTCATAGGATCCTATCAGAAAACGGTACAGGACACTACTAAATGGTTTCCCAAGATATAATCTTGTGCTTGTTGATTATCAAAAATTGTTTGAAGACTAACTTTACCACCAAGTGGGAAACATTTGCATAGCCCCGCATGCCTTTCGAGTTGATTAATGTTAGGGCAACTTTCCATGGGCAATGGATATTACTTTTAGACGTTTGGTTGATAAATTCATTATAACTTTTATGGATGATTTTGTTGAGTTTTTAGCTCAGTTTGGAACTTCTGGACAGATTCAGTGTGAACTTTGCAAGTAGTTCAAGTTATTTCTATTTTGTAATTCACTTTAATGATTAAAGTGAAATCCTTTTATTTAGTTAATTAAATCTAATGAAGTGTAGATAATCACTAATGATTTAGACTCATCTTCCAAGTCATCTCTTGTGAGATAAGATTTCTATTTTGAAAGATTAGATATTATAGCTGAATAGTATGAAGATAGATGCAAGATAGAAGTTCAATAACTCAAAGTAGTCCAATATTTCCATGCAGCTGAAGGACTAGCTGTAGATGTTGCTTGTAAGCTTTCAAAGGATTGCAAAGCAGATTACAAGTGTAAAATGTTTTGTGTCTCATGTTCATCGTTTTACACTATTTTAATTCCAATGTTTTGTGTGTGTAATTCAATATTATTTCAGCATTATGAAATTATACATTATGATTGGAATTTTCTATAGATTTAACTATTTTTTTCAAAAAACCAATCTGAGAAAGGTACTAAAAAGATGCAGAGACTTTGGAATCTCTTTGAATCGAAAAAAGTATATTTTCACTGTGACTAAAGGTAAGGTGCTTGGCCATATGATCTTAGAAAAAGGTATCTCCATTTACCCTAAGCAGATTGAGGCTATTCTGAAATACCCTCTGCCTGAAAGCAAGAAACATCTAATGTCATTTTTTGGTAAGATCAATTCATCCAGAAATTCTTGCCATCTTACCTTCAACGTGAAATAGATTGTTGCTAAATAAGTTCCTAGTACATTTTACTTCTCAAATTACAGGTGTTGTATGATAATTTTCAAAAGAAAAACTAGATTACTACAATAGTATAAAACACTAAGATTTACCATAATGAGAATTTTAGGACTGAGGCAGAAGAAATTAAAAACATTAAGAATTCTTGGCACATACACATAACTCACTTTGCTCACTTTGCTCAAGAAATCAAAAAGATACATGCACATAACTCACTTTGCTCAAGAAATCAAAAAGATACATACACATAACTCACTTTGCTCAAGAAATCAAAAACACTAAGGATTCTTGGCACTCAGTAATGAGAAATTATGCAATAAAATGGAACTGATAAAGATTGAACACTTTCAAAATAGACAGACTTCAAGTTGACCAAAAACCACTAAATCTTTATGACACTGAAAAACTGATTGCTTTTACCTCACTACTTATGCAAAGTTTTATTACACTTCTGTTAATCTCAAAAAGTAATAATTTGAATTTAAAATGGTGTTCACAAGAAAACAAACAAAACAAAGGACTAGTTCATCTATACAAGAATTCTTTGTTCCACCTGTGTAGTAGCATGTGGAGAATGAATAATGCGATCCAAGGCTGCCAATGTCTCCAGAACCTACACAATTTTCCAAATGAATCCAAATCATCAGTTGCACAACTCCCAAATAATTAAATTTCCATGGACCAGAATGTCAATACAGCAAGGATAGAATATTTTGTTTCAATGTTTTGGTTTTGTACCAACACCCAAGATGAGCCCAAAACATTATCCAACCGGTGTGCTATGTTAAAAAGAGTTCTCAAAGCCTGCAATTTAAAAGGATTAATGATCAGCCACATAAACTCATTGCATAAGATGATAAGGCCACATAAATCTCGGAGATTAAAAATCTGACTACACGTCACAAGAATAAATGCCATAACAGATCTTAAGATACAATTCGTCCAAGCTAACTAGTGCAAAATAAATTGGTTTAAAAGGCATTAGAGTTTATTTCCTTCTAAAAGAACATGCAAAGAGGAAAGAGAGTCAACTTATAAAGATAAGGATGATGAATTACCTGCACATTCTTTGGTGTAAGAATAACACTGTCTCGTTGATCAACATGTTCACTACGTTTGGACCCAGGAGATGGTAAGGAGCCAGTAATACTGTCAATCTCAGTTAAAAGCATTAGTAGCATTACACTATTAGCAACCAGACAAGTATGAAGCAAACAAATACATAAATTCAAAGTGTGAATTTCAGGTTAACCATTATAGAGCTAAACAAATCAGTACTCATAAAAGTACTAGGGGTATATATTTATATAGCATATACCTTCTCCTATCTGAATCATTTTGAGTGATTAATGCAAATTTGCAAAGAGATGCAAGAAATGCATTTAATGGTTCCACAGCACGAAGAACCCCGCATGCCTGCAAAGTGACCATGCAGAATCTTCAGCATAATCTGGACCATCCTTTATACATTTGCATTTGAGAACAGAATCCCTTAGCTGTGAATCTGAATTTGAAATGGTAAAAAGTTATTTGGTCACCTGAGTGAATGCTTGATAGCCTTTCAGTATCTCCAACACAATTGCCTCGCCCTGTGACCTTTAAAGCATAAAGCATGCCAAACAAAATTTCTTATCAACTGCAATACAACAGAGGTAGCAAAATCAAGCAGAAAAACTCAATCATATGATATGCTTCCTCTGAACATACCTGGACAAGATGAGGGACAAAGCATCTAGAATAACTCGCCACACTGCATTTACCATTGCAATGCATAGGGAAGCAAGTTCCCCTTCAAATTTAGTTGTCAGTGAGCTACTCTCACATCTTGGAGAGTCCAACTGCATATATTAAAAAATCCTTAATTGTTCAAAAACACAAGAATAAGAAAATTTCACCTTCTAAATCCAAAACGAAAAAGAACAAATCTTCCACTGTTAAAGCTTATATACGCACCTCACCACATTCAACAGCTTCATCTGTCAATGTGGCCAGAGTAAAAACCACTCCTAACAACCCTTCAACTGCTAATGTGATTGCATGTGCCTCACTTGCAACCACCACTGCTGCATTGGTTGCATCATTGTCCATGCTCCACTCAACACCTGCAAGCAAGGTAATTAGACAATAAGAAGGGATGAAGTAGAATGAACCATGAAATTCACTACAAAATGTGTAGTGAAAGAAGGGTTGGTTATACTAATAAATGAACCTGTACTTTCTCACCCAGGCAAGAATTCTCAAAAATTAGTTTGAACAAGAAATGGGTATTAATAAGAAAATAGATACAGATATATGTCATCCTTTTGCTAGTTGTTTAGCACAGAATTAGGTAATAAATCAAATACAAGCTCCTGGTGACATGTATTGATATAGAAATATGGCTACATAAAGTTACTCTTCCATTCATGTTTCTCCACGTGGAAGAAGACGGTGCCCACCATCGAAAATATGATAACTTGGTCTTTCTTTGAAATTATATGTTTCAAGTTGCCTTTTTGAAACGTAACTTGTGTCACTTATTGTAATCAGAAGTTAGAAAAAAAGCTTTCTTCCTAGAAAAGTTGAATGAAATCTAACCAAAATAAAGCTTATTTTTAAATTATTATATTTCGAAAAGGTAGTTGTGAGGTAGATAGGGGAGGGAGACTATATATACAAGGCCATTTACTATTGTAAAGGGGACCCTTATAGGGGTACTTTCAAAAGAAGAGAATTTTTGAGAAACTCTTTGGAGACTTTTCTTTCACACTTTGTACAGAATGATTTATGTAGTTGTATAGTTTCACAAAGATAATAAAGAAAGCATTTGAATCATATGTTTTGGATGTCCTTTTGTGTTATCATTACTGATTTCTCGTATCTGTTATTGTGTAAATCATAGGTTTTCCATTGAAGCATTAATGTAAACTGTGCAATTGATGTAAAGAAACATAATCATTTCTTGGTACCTCGATTTGAATGTGCTGATTCATCATATCTCTTCATGTACTGAGATTTATTACACTTCTTTCATCATTGTTACATATTGAAAACCATTTATCACACAATTCATCATATAAGTTCAGGAACATAGTTTCTAGCTTTGGTGGTGAAACCCTCTCATAATTTGTAATAAGTATGTGAAATCCAAGTTGGTAATTGTGTATCTGCTGCTGGGGTTTCAGTAAATCATTTTCCTTTAGTTTTCCAATTTTTCCTTTCTGTACTTTCAAGTTAAAAGTACACTAAAACCTTAAAAACCCCCATCATATGAGGGAGCTGCCCCTCTCAAATGCAGAGGAGAGCTTTTAGTCCAATAACAACTTATCCAACTGTTGGAACATTTGACACTACCCATAGGCCAAGTCAGATTGAAATTTGCAGTGACAAATATGTTTACCAGCAACTATTAACCACATGCAATTGATTTTCCAAGTGCAGATGCACTAATATAAAATATTCTGAGTTATCTTTAACATCTATGATATGATAATTGAGATTCAATTATCAATTATCACTTATGTTTTTAATTCAATATTTAATTTCATAAATTGCAAATTATGGTGATTTTCTATTTATTTTAATATTTTATATATATTTGTATGGTTGAACCCAATCATACCAAACCTAGGTAAAAATTGGCAAGCAGCCAAACCCAAACCAGCAACATGGCATTTTTTAAAGTATTCTACATCTTGTTTACAAAATCTTCCTAATACATTCCTAAATTTCTGTTAAAATAAAAACAACTTTGGAACCGTGTATATAGGGACACATTGTCTAGGGTTTTTTTAACCCATTTCTAGGAACGGGAGCATTTAGGGTGTGGTGGGACTATAAGTACCCATTTCTGGCACCATGTTGAATCAGGTCAATAGTCCAATCATACGATGTTACACACTCCAAAAAACACTTTGTAGCACACCTAAGAAGTAAGAAATGGACCAGTTGCCAATCCTCCCTAGCCTATCATACCCCTAGGTCACACTTCTAGTCTTCCTTGGTATGTTCCCAAATCCCCATGCCTTAGTTTCCCCTTTCGAGGTCTTTCTGTGCTTCAAATCTTTTGGCTTTTTATACTCTAACAAAACTGCCAATTTTATCAGGCAGTCATTGCAAAACTACCACAGCGATTAGTGCCACAGCCTGTGTGGTTTCAATTCTGGCACAACAACCTCCCAATCACAGTGGCAGTTTTGAGACCAGCAATCTGCTAAAACTGGCAATTTCACTTGATATGAAAGAAAAAAGTAATTGGAATGTGTTGCCTTCCCAATCTGATTTGTAACACTTCCCCCTTCCCAGAACTTACTGTAATCCCGTTTCCTTGACTCTTAACGCCTCAATTTATTTCAAAGGGTTCCCTCTATCTCTTGAAATAGAAATCCTCTCTAGAGTTTTGAATCTCTAGCTGAAACTCTCTACAACTTTCTCCATTAAAGTATTTTCAAAGTTGCATCCATTTTCCTACAAGCTCTGGCAGGCCCCAATCTGCCCCTACTCAGACCAAAGAGGTGACCAGTTGTAGGTGGATTGCGAAACATTGGAATGCTTCTAAGGAAATTTTGGCATTTCTTCTTCAACTCTTCATCAAGTCAATTCTGAATTCATGGACACACAGTGCACAGGTCAGATTAGCGTTTGTGTTCTTTGCTTTGTGAGTAGTTTAGTAATATCTTTTGTATGCTTGTCGGTTAAATTAGCTATTAGGTTAAAATCTGTTTTGTCTTATTTACTGTGTGTTTTTGTGTGTGTGTGTGTTTTGTTATTGTTTTGTCCTTTCTCATTTGGATTAGTGCTCGGAGAGCTTCCAAGCTTCTCCTCCTCCTCTCAAACTTCTCTAGAGCTCTGCAAAAATATATCAAGGGAATTTGTTCTTCCCTTGTTTGCTGGAATCTTGCATTTCCAGCCTCCTCTTTGCTAAACAAGCCTTAAAATGTCTTCAAAACATATAATCACTCACTATCCTGCACTTGTGACGGCCTGTTAAGCATATTTGATCAATGTGATGCCTTTGTATGAGCCTTCCAAGACTCATTCATTGCTGTCCCTGGTCTTGGGCAGCCCACTGACACATAAGATATACAAATGTACACATTATCTCACTGTGCATATTGTCTCCAGCCTTCTAAGGCTGCTAAGTCCCTGTTTTCGCACTCTTCCATTCTTCTAAGGCCTCATTGTTTGTTTGTGCACATGGACAACCTTAAGGCCTTCTTGACCTTTACTCGAGCATTGTCAATCATAGAACTAATATTGTATATCATCTTTTGGATATAAAACCAATTCTTTGCTTGCTAATTTCTGTGGCAGATCATTTGGACAGTAGTATAGGAGGCATTTAAACATTGTGATCATTCTTAGATCACTGGAAATAATCGTTTTGATTGCATACTAGTATATTGGCATATAGGTTTACATCCTGATTTGCATTGAACATAGAGGCTGCATTAATGTCATATCATTATAATAATCAAAACTTCGTTTGCTTTCTCTCCTGCTTTAATTGTTTTTTTTTATTTCATTGAAATCATAAAAACTGGTTAGTTGCATTACTGAAAGTGCATATAGGAAAAATGCACATAGGAATTGCACTTAGATATTGCATGCACTTAGCTACATTTATCTAGGCAAATTTTGTTTTATTGTATCTTATTAGTTGGTAAACATCTCAAGTATTAGAAAACACAAAAAAACATTTAAAACTTAGAAAATCTAAACAACCTCTATTTCTATCATTACATCCCCACACATCCATGTGCCCTATGATCCAACCAAACAATTTTTGAGGAGTTGCAAGAAGGAGGCATCCTCCCTTTTAATGTCCCTTTTTGGGATAACCCTAAATATTTCCCGAATTATCAATTTCCCAAGCAAAGAGGCCCTAGAGGATACTTTGAATTGGTTTAGTCCCTACAAGTAAGTTAGAAATCCATCTCTAAGATAGCCTAACAATTAATACTCCACATTGGGCATTAGAATTAAGTATGAGTAAATCTATATTAAGCATCATAACCAACATTTCCCCATTTGATTCTCCCCTCATGTTGCACCATGGTAGGAGGGTGAGATTACAATGGTGGATCTCATGCTTGAACTAGACCCAAGGGCAATACCCTGATTAATCAGGCAGAAACCCCCTTGGCCCTCGTGGGCTCATCATATCCCACCCCCGGGTGGCGTATCTAGTGGAGACCAACCTAGACCCAAAGGCAATGCCCTGATTAATCAGGCAGAAACCCCCTTGGCCCTCGTAGGCTCATCATGTCCTACCCCCAGGGGGCGTATCTAGGTGGCTCTGTTGCACGGATTCCCCCTCTTGTGATCCTACTTCCCTACCATGATGGAACATGAATATCATAACATAAACAGATTAGCAATGTACATATGTATATGAGTTTCTTAATATATCATAATTAGAAATAAACAATAAGAATAATCCTACTAACTATCCTATGATTTTACTATATATTATTTAGTAGGTATTCAATTCATAATATCTTAAATGTTACGTAACCATATATAATATATATATTCTATAAAAGTCTATGTATATATTATTATTCCTAAATGATTTACAATAATTACCTTTGCATGAATGTATATATATATATATATATAAATACACTTCAGATATATATTTATGTTAATAATATATTAAATCATAGACCTCTTACACCTGTTGATCCTTATTTATTGAGTTCAATCTGATTTATGAATCATATTATATTCTTTCCTTTATAAAATCTACTCTTATACTCACAGTTATATCCAGATTTCTTAATCTTTTCCATGATTCACATTTCTTTCCCTTCATCCATCAATTCCTTTCTCCGTTGAAAATGATTATCTTTTATGCTATTGCTATCAGGATTCAACCGTGTAGAATATCCTTGATAGGGTCAAAAGGTGTGACTTTTCCTTGCATAGGGACGTGACTTTGTTTGGTTGCTGCCCTTTTACTTTTGTTTGCTGCTTTTGTTTTAATATATTTTTATTATCACTTGTGTTGACTTTATATGTTATTCAATTTATATTTATATGTTGTTATATATATGCATTTCATTCAATATATTTATGTTATATTTATTTTTAGTTTTTCAATATTTATAGTATTATATTATATTAATCAAAATAATAATAATATTAGAATGTTAATATTCGTATTTATAATTTTAATATGTATTTTGTTATTCGTTTTATTTATTTATTTGTATTTTAACGCTTTCTGTTTCAGTGGTGTAATTTCACAGTCATGACATTTTAATATTTGTAATACAATATTATAATAATTATGAATATAATACTTTAAATTTGATAATTATAATAATATTAAATTATTGAAATGTGTATTTACAATTTTAATATGTATTTTTGTCAATTATTTATTTTATCTATTTATTGGCATTTCAATGTTTAGTTAGTTTTATGTTTTGGTGTTCTATTTTGGGGACATGACATCCCTGCCTTTAGTTGTCATCCTTCTTGAATTGCTTGGCAAGCTTGCAAATGAGCCTAGAGCTCCCATCATGTTGTTGATGGCGAGCCCTGATCCTCCACCCAACCTACCAATGAATGCTTTCCAACAACACCTCCTATCACCACATTCTTATTACTGTATGAGAAAGTGCAGCCTGAAAACCAGAAGTCTCATTAATCTATCCATAGTTTTTTCACCTTCATTTTAGATGCCTACTATGACTTATTGATCAAAACTCTTCTTACATCCCAAATTGTGAGGTTACTATTTACTAGTGATATATAGGGTAAAAATGAATGTAATGTGAAATCTGGAGATGCTTGTACCTTGTTATCAATGTGTGTGTTATCCCATTTGATGTTATCTCAATTGATGTAATTCAAAGTGAAATACTGCATATATGTGAATAGGAGGTTAATGAATCATGTTATTTTAATCTAAGGATGTTTGTATATATGATGCTGCTAAAGGTATGCGCTTGTGGTTGCAAGAAAACGTTCATTTCTCCAGGGGGGGGAGGGGGGGGGAAGTATCACTTGAGAGAGGAGCTTGGTCGGATAACCAATAAAGTGAACTATTTGAGCATACACACACTCACCTTAGACTAAGAAAACCAAGTCAGTTTTCTATGAGTATAAGGTAAGTCGTCCATAGCTTGTATGTCTTGCAAGTAGAGGTCTTGACTGCTTCTGTGTGTGAAGTTTATCCTTGTGCTTGATTGTGAGATTATGATCATCATGGTGGTATCATGTTTGGATGTGAACGTCGGAAGTAAGCATATATACACATGTACAATATATATACGTATCCATAAGTATAAACATATCGATACAGGCGTAAGTGGCTAATGGACTTGCCATTACAGATGTGTCAATATGGTATACGTACGTATACGAGTACATAGAGGAAAATACTGCAGTATATATATGTATATAAGCATACGTCCGATAATGTGGAAATATTAGTATTATAATATTACTATAATATTTGCCTTGGAATTTATATATACACATATACATAAATATATATATTGAAAGTATGCTGAGTGACTCGCAGTATATATATTCGACAAATAAATATGTATATCTATATATATTTATATTTCTTAAATATAAATATATTTATATATATGTAATTATATATTAAAGATTATTTATAATATTATTATAGTTATATTAAAATATATATGTATATTAAATACTCGGTTATTTAAATATTTATATGTTTAATATATTTAAAAGAACTATAATAATATAAATATAATTAAATATATAAATATGAAATGTATAGATTTCATAAACTAAAGGACTTTATGTTTCAAATATAAGGTCAATTGAATAAATCGATTTATGGCATAATGGAAAATAACTATGGAAATCAATTCATATTGTTTGAAATATTAACCACTTGTAATGTCCCCGTTTTTGGCACTTCACCTTTTAGTGATTGATAGCGTTTTTCTAGTGTGTTGTCGGCTAGTCAGTGGCAAAATTAGGGTTTCGCGTTTTGAAAGATGCTTTTGCTTGAGGTTGGGTGTTTTAATGGCGGATTCTTTCTGGGTTTCCAGAGAGCTACGCAGTGGTATGTTTTTCTTGGCATTTCGAGCACCTTCACGAATTCTATTTCTGGCAGTGGTCCTCTTGGTCTCGGCACAGTTGACTTTCCTCTTCGGTCGACTCATTTGGTTTATTCAGATTCTGGCTTCGGGATGCAATTTCGGAGAGATAAGCTCATTTCACTTAAATAACATTATATTTTAATGTTATATTACCCCTTGGCCTAGTCTATTGACTTAATGTTGTTTTCAAATGTGGTCTTTAAGGGTGGCGCCATCATTGAGTTAATTTTATAATTATTAAGGTTGAATTAAAGCCTTAAGATTGGACGCCAATATTAAGTGATGCATTCAATTAAAAAAGTCGAAATTGAAGCTTTGAAGAAAGGGACGCCATCTATTTGGAGGATTAGGGTTTGACTCTGAAAAGAAGATTAGGGTTTCGAGAAGGTCAACAACAAATTATAAAAGGAAGCCTTTGGTTCTCTTTTCAACATCTTATGTTTTATGATATTGTTATGCTGCCGGAATGGCTTTGGGACTGCTTCGAGGAATGAATGCCTCCTAGCTTGGCTCTTCTTCTTGCTTGAAAGATAGCAACTAGTTGAGAGATAGTTTGTAATAGGTTTGTCTTGCATTTCAGTTGAGTATCTTGCATTTATGGAGTTCTAGATTTGTATTTCAGTCTAATTTTGAAGTTGTTGAAGTCAAGCTGAATCTGTAGTTTCACTCATAAATCTGAAAATAAAAATATAGTCGTTTTGGGTATTGATTCATTGAGTTTCCTTGATAGGGGCGACCCTTCTTGCAAAAATTCAGATTTTAATATTGAGTGTTTATTTTTTAAAAGCAAAATCGCCTCTCTCTATTGGCCGTACCATTCTGGTCTGCCTGGCAAATGTTTAGAAAAAAGAATACTTCGATTTGTTAGTTGTTTCTTGGTCTAGTCCTCATTGCCATCATTATAGCTTTCGTTTGCATCAGGTCTCATGTCATTCTGGCAAGTATTGAGTGAGTTGTGAGCATTTTAGTGGATTCTAGAGTTGCTGGTCATGACTGCTGAATGTATGTTTTTTTTCACAAGTTTCAAATCATAAACATTCTCATTCTGGGTATTGTCTCATTGTGTTTCCCTGTTGGTGGCGACCCTTTATGAATATTTGCAGATTTTAATATGAAGTTTATGATTTTATAAAGCAAATTCGTCATTCCTTGAAAGCCGTACTTCCTGGAGTGCTTGGGGATTCGTGCCAGTAATTTATAACCACTTTTAGTTGCCATTTCTTATTACTAAACTAGGCGCCATCATTTTGAAAGTCTATTGCATCAAACTTGAAGTCATTTGGGTCAGTTTTGAGTGATATATGAGCAATTTAGTGGGTTACAAGCATGCTGGTTTGCATTTCTGATTACTGGACTGTCACATCAGATTTATTACAGTCAAGTTTTGTGTGGGATTTAAGTGATAGAAGATATTAAGTTCATTTGGGGAGGTCCTAACAATTTGCAGCTTCTTCTTCCTCTCTAACATCATTCTTGCAGATTGTAAGGCTGTCAGTATTGGTCTAAAACAGCATCTTCAGTTTGGTATTTGAGTGAGGCGGTTTCTCTTCATATTGTAAGCTGAACAGTAGTACTGTCGGCAGTTCTCTAATCTTGCTTATCATGTTTGTAATGATTACTTTACATCCTGAGGTTGCATTGTAATTTCTTTATATCTCCGCCATATGGTCGCCTCATTTCCATTCGGGAATTGGGTAGCACATACTTGGTGTTGAGTTTACTTTCAGCATAGTTAGCGTCTCCGTCATATGGTAGCTCCCATTCCATCTTGGTTTGGAAAGCACATTCTTGACGTCGAGTTAATTCAGCATCTTTAGCATCTCCGTCATATGGTAGCTCCCACTCCGTCTCGGTTTGGAAAGCACATGCTTGACGTCGAGTTATTTCAGCATCCTTTGGTTTTAAATGCTAACCCTAACAGATGTGTGTTGCATTGCTTACTGTTATTGAAAATTTGAAAAAATTAGGCTCGGAATATTTCACCACTTTAAAATGCAACGCATTTTTGAGGGAAATCACACCAAACTTTGAATGAGGGAAATATTTCATTGAAAACTTTAGCTGAAACATTTGAAAAATAGAGAAATATTTTTTAAAGCTCTTCCCGTGAAATCACGTGAGGTAGAAACGCCTAGAATTTTGATGGAAGAATTCAAACGCTGGAAAAGGGGGCGATGCAGCTAAAGGTTGTGATGTGTTGCAAGAAGGAAATTGACCAAGTTCACAGCAATGGTGATTCATTACTGTTGTGTGCCAAAAATGGACGTTTTTCTATAAGTGGCTTTTTTTTCCTTTCTGAGTTGATTAAGTCTTGAACTGTTGGCTCAAATGAGGTTGATTCACACTCATTTTGGATGATTAAGGGTTTAGAAACCCGCCATGTATCATGTTGAATGGTTCTAGGCACTTTGTTGTCAATTCACATGCCTCCAGTAGTGGAATTCGTTGCATTTCGGGCCTATTTATAGATGCCATGCCTTTCATTGTGAACACACATTGTTCAATCTGAGTTTAGTAATTTCTTGAGCTCCTATATCCATCTTATTATACTGCTTGCATTTTCTATATTGCTAAGTATGAAAAATACAAAGAATATTTACCAGCATTTACTAGTTACTGTGATTATGTCATTTTGAGCTTAGAGTGAGGAATTTGTGAAATATAGCTGAGTAGAAATTCTGTAGTGGAAGCACATTTGAGGGAAGAGAAATAGGAATTCACTTCAGAGTGAATTGTCATCACCAAGAAGCCATTTTCAGTTGAAATTTTGGAAGCATCTAGAAGGGCAATTCTAGAAGGAAAAGCTTTGGAAAACAGGCATGGGGATATTCTTCTTGTTTCTTCTCTGTTTTTGATTAATCAAAGGAAAATAATTCTTTGTGTTTTTCATTATGCATTGATTGAAAGTTAGGCATAGTTGTTTGACTGTGTGAAAGAAGTATCATGTTTTTTGTTCCATATTGTTGTATTAGCAAAGGCTGAAAGATGTATCTTGAATGCAACGTAGTTGTAAGGGAAAGGAAATTGTTTAATTACTGTGCTTAAAAAAGGGAATTTTATGTAAAGAGAATTAATGTAAAAAAATATAGGAAGGAATTGAAATGCATTTTGTATGAATATTGCATATTCTGTATGATCTCTGTATATGGAGAATAAGGGTAAACTAGATACTATATTCTAGGAACAAAATAAGGACAGTAGTCAAGTATATTCAAGCAACTTATAGTTTTAAGTTAACTAAGATACGCTAAGGAACTCCTAGGATAAAGATTTCCATTATAGGAGAGATTGTGTGAATTACTTGCTATGCTGGTTCTTTTCTAGCAGTTAGAATGTCGTAGGTTGGTCTGAGGTGATTGATAATCCAGTGAAGGACTTGAACCTATATTTGTTGTCTTAGAATAGATTGATGTAGGATAGTCTCGGATGATTGACAATCCAGTGAAGGACTAAGCCTACGCGTAGAGTAAAATAGCCTTAAGTCAAATCGGCCCTGAATAGTGTATGTGACAATTGACCCTCAGTAGAAATACTATATGAAACACTTTGATCAAAGTAGTGTAATGTACCTACATCCTCTTAGACTGGGCGATGATTACACTGTCAGTTCACCGTGATCTCGTATTACATGCTAGAGCAAGAGTCTGTCGTATGCACAGGTTCTAGTTATGTAGGACACACCACTATGCTTAGTTGGTTAACAATATCGGTTACTCTACCAATCTCTTTATTGAAGGGAGGGCTATCTATCGAATGATAGATGTGCAGGGGACCGCATTATAAATCCATGGTTGGCAGAAAAGCGCCCGAGTGATGCTTCTCATCCTTTGAAGGCTACTGAAGTACCAAGATTTGAAAGGCGGATTCCTAGACATTCTTACTAATATTTAATCTAAAGCTCATTGGAGCTAAGTTAGTTAAGGTACGTTTTATCATTACTTGTACTTGTGAAGTTATTGTAATGAAAATGGAATCTTTATTGTAATTTTAATATGATATCATGTTCATATAGTATCATAAAGGAAAGCAAAATTATATTGCAATGACTTGTTAGCACGTTTATTTACTTTTGATGTAAATTGGAAAAAATTTATTTTATCGAAGGATCGGGTCGTTACAACTCTTGTGGTTGACCTCATCTAAATGCATGGCATGGTGTTGTTGACCTCATCTAGACTTATCTAACTCTTTAGAAAACCAAAAATGACTTATCCCATCCCCCAAGCTGACTCAACTTCACTTAACAGAATTCACACCTAAGGTTGTTTTCAGGTCTCTTAGTGTGTCGGCCTAGAACCCCAAGTTTAGGTCCATCTTTTGATCTCTATCTAGGATTATGTGGATTGCTTCAATTTTAGAAAGAGACAAAAAATATGTTTAATGCTGCATTTTTTCTTTGTTTAATGAATATTTCAGCATTTCTTATTTTCCCAAGCTTTTCCTAATTGAATTACATTTATAATTTTCATTCTATGCGTCAATTCAACTCCAAGTAATTCTACTATGGTTATAATAAAATGATTTCAAAAGGTAAATATAATGATCGTAGTGAAGATGCTTGGGTTTCCAACACATACATTCACACTGCAATGTGTTGTACTTGTGGATCTCCTTGTCAAATCCTACTCTCTAGTGAATCCCTTACTTCGGAACATGATTAAGCTCCTAATTGATATAACAAAATGGCACAATCAAAATTTAGCTGTCATTGGTGTATTTATTTTCATTCATTGGATGAACAAAGTTTTACATGGTACTGTTTTTTCCGATGATGAATGGCAACGGTTTAACCATCTTTGAAATCAATTGTCAAAACAGTGCCATTTTTTGCCGAGATTGTTTGCAAAAAGACTGACATCCAAACATTAGACAATTAAAAAAAATGATCCTACAAAGTCTTATTGTGAAGTCTTGGACAATGGTACAATTTCATAATTTCTTGTCAAAATGCTGAAAATAGGGATAAAAAAGTTAACATTCACTGTCTCTAGTGCAAAATGTCATACAACAATACAACTTTGTATAAATTTCAATTTATATTTCTTATATTGTTTACATCAATGTAAATTGCAACTTCTACTGTGTTTTCTAATTAATTTTTATATTACTTTAACGGCCATACCCCTGTCATTTCTAAAAACAAAAAACAAAGTTGCCATATCCCGAAATCTGTGTAATGTCTCCATTTTAACCATTCGCTCTTCAGGGTCTGATAGCCTATTTCCGAAAGTTCGTAGGCTTGTCAGAGGTGAAAATTAGGGTTTCCTATCTTATTGCGGTTTTCAAGCATTTTTTAGGGTTTGCATGTTAAGTTTTTGATGCATGTCTGGCGGAGATTTTTGGGTTTTTCAAGAGCTTCAGAATGGTGTAACATGCATCTCCATTTGGCAACCTTTTCTGAAACTTGCTATTTTTAGCAAGCACATTGGATTTTCGTGATTTGGATTGCAGATTCTTTCTAGGTTTTCAAAGAGCTTCACAGTGGTATGACATGCAAAGACATTGAGCAACTTTTCAGAATTTACTATTTTTAGTAAGTTATATTTCTGGCAGTGCCATCTTCGGCAATAGCATCAGCAGTCAGCTCAGTTTCCATTTCGGGCAATGCAGTTTGGAGCATAATTGGCTTTCAGCATTTTGAGGCTCATTTTGGTGAAATGATTTATTTTAAGTCATTAATGTTAAAAAATTCATTTTAGGCCCCATGGCCTAGATAAACAACTTAATGTTGTTTTAAAAGGGGGCCATTAAGGGAGCACGCCTCATGAAGGAATTAAACAAATTAAACATTTAAATGTTTAATATTTCCCTAAGGCAACTTGGACACCAAAATGAAGAGGAGAAAAAAGGTGAATTAAATGTTTTAAAAATGAAATTATTACAAAAGTAAAATGAGCGTCCCTTTTGGAGGAAGATGGAAAACCAACAGTCATTTTCAATTCTATAAAAGAAGGCCTTTGCTCTCTCATTTCTCATCTTTGGGAAATTATAACAAAATGTTGTTGGATTGAATTCAGAACCCGGCTAAGGGGAAGCTTAGCAATTCTACTCCATTCTTCGGGCCTGAAACTATGGTTCCCTAGATGGTGGTTTGAAAGTGTGCTTCATCCAGAAGTACATATTGAGCAATACTATGGATTTTTGCTGAGATATTTCCAATTTTTATGTTGTTGGTTCAAGCATGGCTAAAGCCTGAAATGAGTTTTCATTTACAGCTTTTTAGATTTTATTTTGGAGTCTCTAATTTCTTAGAGAGGTCGCCCTCTCTTAAGGTTGTGTTGTACCCAAACCAAATTTTTTGCTTCATTAAGGCATTTTGCTTAAAATGGTCTAAACCTTGTAAAAATGCGATCAGAACTCAGTTTTTGGGCAAGTAAAGTATGAGCTTTTAGTCAGTATGATGCCAAGAAGATACTGGCAAAATTTGAAAATTTTGAAAATTAGGGTTTCTGAAATCTATTTTTAGTTCAAAACCCTAAAAAATAGGAACTTGCCAAAATTGGCTGAAATAATTTTGATTGGCTTATTTCACATCACGATCACAGTGGTGAAGTCAGTTTCAGCTAAAAGTCAGTTTAAGGCTGGTGGGTAGTTATAACCTTTTCAGGAGAAAAGTTAGGACCTTTGAGGTCGTCAATGGCAGTTGGCCAGTACCAGGTGTCAATATCTAAGCCTGAAACTCAAAGAGGAATGCTCTACGATGAAAGACGTTGAAAATAATGCTTTTTGATAGAGGGGATTTTCAGATTGGCAAAAAGTGCTAAAATATTCTAAGTCTGAGAACTTTTCACTATGTAACGTAATAGACACTTGCGCAATCAACGTACAAATCAACTTTATAGTGTTCGTACGTGTGAAAATGATGAAGTATAGTCATACACACACCTAAGCAGTCACAACACGTCGACACGGTCAAACTCAACAGTGGATATAGCGTTTGCAAAGTATAAAATGGTGAAAATCAATGAATTCAGAGCAAATCCACTCCCCTGCAGCCGAGGGGCGCCCTTCCATTTGAAGGTCAAGATTTGATTGTTTTGGATTGAGAACACATTCATTGTTTTATGTTTTTAGTCAGCTTTCCGACTAGCCATGGAGCAAGACCATCTGAGTTACAAAACTCCGGCAAACAAAGACAGAAGCAGAGGTTACGAAGAGTGTTTTCCACAAGAAGGTAGTCTAGAAATATGGATCCGCTCCCCTTTAGCCTAGGGGCGCCCTTCCTTTTGAAGGCCCAGATCTGGATGCAAGTGTGTATTACTAGATTCAGTCTTTGCAAAATCAGTCTAGCTTTTCAACGAACTATCAAGCGGAAGCATATCCAGTGTAGAACTCCGGTTATGAACGTCAGAGGTTGAAACTGCAGGCGAGATACATGGGAGAAAAGGTTGCTAGTAGATGGTTTGAGCACCCCTGTAGCCCAAGGGCGCCCCTAAATATGACTTGTTTGATGGATGAGTTTGTGATTGAGGTCTTCTTGAGATCTTTACCAGCTCAATCCAGCTCCGTGATGCACCTGTTGACGTGCTTTTTATGACAGCGCCAGCACAGAATAAAGTTGCCCAACGGTCACTCTATTCTCTCTTGATCAAAGTGTCCCACATGCTAAGATTGCTTGAAAGTTCATGTGTTCGACTCCAAGGTTCCTTTTATCGCGAATAGACTCAGTTGGTTGATGTGTTTTGCTGGTTATTTCAAGGGGACTTACGTAGTTGTTCAACTCCGTGAAGCAATTAGGACATGAATGATTTGGCAATATGTTCTGGTATCTAGACTGACTCGGAAAATGCAGAATTTAAAGGGGATAGGGATAGGGATTCTACAAATCTACTTCTAAAAGGGTGGAGGACGAGGATCGACTTAAACAATCTTCAAACCAAACTTTGCTTTGTCTCCTTTCGAACAACTCCGACAAAGTTGGTGCAATCTTCAAAGGATGAGAAAAGTGTTCAAACTATGACGCAACACGTTCATACCGTCAACACGACGCATACAAACATATGAACCATAATCGAAGTTAAGTGCTGATACTCCAGTTGACCACGCAAGGCGAACTTACCATCAGTAAGCCCGCTAGTGGTATGGATGAAGAAGATATGCTTAAATCACAACGCCACACTCCACAATTAATAACTACTTGCATGAAATAAAAATCTACTTTACTCTATCTACCTTGAATTGGAAAGACGAAATGGCCTTGCTAGCTACTCATAACAAAGAAAAAATCACCAAGCAATGAAACTCTTTGTATTATGAAAAGTGTTCACAACAACCTTTTACAAAACTTTCAAAGGAAAGTTTTCTTCCCTCCTCAATCTAAAGCTAACTTCTAAGCTAAATGCCCTCTACTCTCTAGCTCTGATCCAATTCCAATTCTAATCTCTATCTAATAGATTACAAATGAGGGGGGATGCCCCTTTTATAATAAGTCCAATTCAGTGGACGGTTCAGATCAAATTACAATGAAGGGCTCAGATCGAGCCACCTATGCCCCGATTAGGGTTTCTGCCCTAAAAACCGCCACAAAGAGGAGTGGGCAATGAATGCACAGAATATTCTCCACTCCCCTGCAGGAATCATAATGAGCAATTAATGCCCACTACCATCATCAAGAAGATCCTCATCAAGCAGCGCGTTCCCACTGGCCTTCTCCCGGATAGCAAACTCGATCAATCGGGCAATACTGCTTCAACCTCCTGTGCAGAGATCGGTGGAATATGGTTGAGCTGGAACTCCAAGACTGCTACCGTCTGTCCGTATCTGGTGTAAGATTTCCTCCATGTCACTAAGGCGTCCTGGGTATGCTGAATTATACTAGAGAACGTGGAGACATTCTCAAAGTCATCCAGGACAAGTGACCTCGCAGCTGAGAAGAATGGAGGCAGTCTACTTTTCAAGCCATCAGCAGTTATCTCCTCTGGGACCAACTTTCTAGCAAATATGGCTTCTAATGTATTGAGGACTCCCCCCAAGATGTTGCCCATTGCTTTCCTCACTTTAGCTGAATCTGCCCTTGCTGCGTCGTGAAATCCACGGCCTGTGACCACCGAGGAGTACCAACTGGTGAAATCATACCTATCACCTCTCTGAATTACACCTCCATCCACCAAGGTTTCTAGAGGTATATGCATCAAAGCCCCCAAGCGAAGTACAGTCTTCGTTTGATAGATGCGAGTATCACCCCAGGCCTGATCTACTATATCCATCCGTGCCAAAATACTTGAGGCCTGTCGATAAGCATCGGCGAGGTCCTCCATGAATTTCCCTATCTCAGTATGAACACAGCTAACCCACTTGTCTGCCTCCATTTCCATTTTCTTCAAATCCTCTAAGGCAACAACTGACTCCTTCGGAAGCTCTGATGGACGTTCCACTGCTGGGTTTGTTGGTTCACCTGGACGTGCTAGATTTTGCATGTATCCTATCAAGGTTTTGTGCTTCTTCTTCAATTTCTTATACTTCCCCTCCGTGCGGAGCAACTGATCCTTCAATGCCTGATAGGAGTTATCGAACTCCTCGATAACTTGGGCTCCCGTAGGACGACCCAACTCTACTGTGGTGATCACGTAATTTTCAGGCCTCTCCTCGGTTCGATCACAATCTTCCCTCGGAATAGCCACCTGAAGCGTGCGAGAGCCTGACTCGTCGGTCGAGATCTTTGAAAATTTTCGGGCCCTTTTCTTCTCTGGTGGCGCACTGATCCTCCTGAGAAACTCCTCCATCTCGATGGCCGGATCCGTATCATCCTCGGGTTCTCTCCTCATTCTGTCGGAAAGCCAATCAGGCACTGTCTGCTGTGGATTACAAACGACAAGGGGCTGTTCTTCTGTTGCCTCCATCTCACTTCCTCTCCTCTTGCACTGGTTTGCTCAGGCTCATCCTCCTCTATAAGCTGGGTATCTCCCGACCCTTGGGTCCCCTGTTCTGTGTTTTCCTCTTCTTCCAAAGCCGTGTCCAACATCTGCTGAAAATGGGTGTCGGCCATTGTTTCCTCTTCCTCCTCCTGTTGGCCGCCCCTGGATAAACTGACACTAGCTGATTCCCGGGCGTTGGGCTGATCTACCTCCTCAAGTCCCCGCTCTTCCTCTAATCCTGCCCTCTGATCGGCAAATAATGAAACCACTCTCAAACTCGAAGACTGAGTTTGTGAGTGCACGGGTGATGCTTGTTCTATCCTCAATGGTATCGGTTGGGTTGGCACTTCCACTTGTGCCCTCGATGTCTGAGCAATTTGTTTCCCCTTTTTTACTGATAACGGCCTTGGGTCACCCATCAAGCTATAAGTAAGGGCGATCGACTTGCTCTTGAGTCTGCATACATGTCTGTCGACCCAAGTCCTGGTAAAAGTCATCACCGGGATAGAAAGAGTGTCCAAGTCCATGATCTCTGGCTCGGACCAATCAGGTGGTGGGACAGGAGTATCCCTAACTGAACCATAGTCGGGTTGCATGACATTGACATCCTCCTCCACCTGGTCGGGAACTGGAATAATCTCACATTCTCTAATCAACTTGAGAGGAAGTCTGGAAAACATTCTTCTTCTTATCTCAGCCTCATCCACTGCATTTGCCCAAAAGTCCTCCAGATGAGCTCTGTGCCGGTATTCAACGTTCTGTATCATCCGGATGTTCCTGTAAGGATCGAAATCCTGCCTGCCTGTGTGATATGACAAATGATAAGATTGCAGCTCGTCCTCTGCCTCTCGGGCTGCCTGCAAAGAGGGACACACCTCAATGGAATTCCCTATGGTGATAGGGAAATCAAGTCCACCCTTCTTTTTCCTTTTCTGAATCTTATCGTAGGCAATCAATTGCCTAGATACCTCAAGCATTACTATGTGATCAGTGGGGTATCGTGGTAACCGATACGGATACGAAGTGAACCCCTGCAGCCTAATATATGTGAATTTCGGGAATTGGATGAGCCAATACCCATATTCCTCAATCAGTGTCTGTGCTTCTTTAGATATTCTCTGCTGCGTCCTCTGCTGAAGTGTCCTCGCAATGTGCATTGTGAATGCATCATTTGCCCGTTTATAGTTGGCAATGTTAGCTAAATGTAGCTGTGTGCAGGCTTCATGGATTTTGAATTGACCAGGGGCACAGCCGATTGGCTCCTTGTACGAAATCCCTTTGTACTTAGTCATTCTGGCCAACATGTAAATTACATATGAGCTCATGTAGAAAGTCTTCGTCACCTTCAAGCTCCTGAATTGCTCATCGATGTGGTTGCTAATCATCCTAGCCCAATCGACACACTCCTTTCCCTCCAAGATGATCTCGATGAAGTAGAACATCCAAGGCTCGAAAATGTAAGCCTGTGCACTCCCATTTACCCGGCTCAACATCATTATCAAATCACAGTATTCTTGTTTCACGTCTTCGGCAATTATCTGCTTTGGGAGCTTAGTGCGGGGTGGCCTCGGCTTCTGCATCCAAACTCTGTTGATGACTGCAGTGACTCTTTCGAAAGAGGAAGAGTACATCTTATCTGCCCTCTTATTTGTCCTGTATAACATCTCCTCAGCAGTTGGAATCCCAAATGCCTCTCCGATGGCATCCGGCGTGAAGTTGGCAAGCAGTTTACCATCCGGAGAGACAATCGTCCTACGTTCTGGCTTGTAGTGATTGGCGCACTCCATAATTAGCTCCGGACACTGAATTGCTGGCGGAAAACTAGCAGCTGCGTAGATCCCACTCTTCATTATATTATGTGCCGTGACTGATGGTTGATGGCCCCCTAGCCCGAACATCCTCGATTTGAGTGCATTCAGATTAAATGAACCAAGGTTGGTGTCATTTAATCCTGCCAACTTTGAAACTATTGCTGACTTTGGGAGAAATGGCTTAGCGAGCCTTTTAATCATTGCCTGTCGGGATGAGCTAGCCTTGCCTGCTTCAGTGTTTGCAGCTCTGCCTGCGGCTCTGCTTGTTCCTGCAACATCCTTTGCTCCGGCCATTGTATAAAAAAACTTCAAACTTATAAAGAAGCTTTCAACGACTGCACTTCCGACTGGTGAAGAAAATTGCAGCCAACTACCAACTCTCAGCAATGCGGATACTTTCTCAGCACAAAGCGAATTAAATCCTTTGTCTTGACTTCGTCAACCTCAGCAACTTTCAACTTCTAGCAGCTTGAATAAGTAAAATCTGCAGCAAGCTTCAACTTTCGTGCAACTTCAATACTCAGCAATTTCGAAATAAATCCCGAGCACAATATAAATTTCTGCAACTCAACACTCTGCAGCAACTTCAACAAATAAATCTTCCAGCAACTCCGGAAAGCAACTTCAACCTTCAACTTCGAAATTGCAGCAACACACTTTCAGCTTTTCGAAAGAAAGAGTCTCGACAAATGAAAATTTCTCCAGCACTTCGTACTTTCAGCAACTCAACACTCCGAAATAAAATAAATTCTCCAAGAATTTCTCTCCTCAACCACTTCGAAAATATTTCAATCTCTCAAGAACTTCTTCAGCAACTTCAACTTCGAAACAATGTGAAGAGAAATGAGAGAAGAGATTGTTTAAATAACTCTTCTCGGAGAATCCTGCTAAGTAGTGCTGGGGCTATTTTTAGCGCCTTCATCAATTTTCCACTCTCTTCGTTCGGAATCTTCTAATTCAAGCGCAGTAGTGGGCTAGTCGTCAGCCGGTCATTATGGCAGTTGCCATTAATAATGATTCCTTCCTCTTCAAATTTCGAATTTTCCTCTTAGTCTGCCAGTTAACTCTTGGCGATTTAAACAACTCGCGAGAAAAACAATCACTTGACTTGATTTAAAATTCCATTTTAAAATCTCGCAGTGTTTAAATAAATTCAACTCGAAAAATTTCGTGGGAGTTGTAAATTTATTTCCAACTTTTAAAATGTCTGTCATTTAAATCCTCGATTTCATAAAATTTGCCTTAGACATTTTAAATTCTCTCATTAAAATGTTCAACTCCGGGTGATTAAAAATTATTTGCCTGCTCGAAATAATTCACCCTTTGAGATTTAACTTCCGTCAGGAAAATAATCTAGGCAAAACGAATTTCCTCTGAAAATATTAAAATTTCCCTTAGGAAATTAATTTTCAAACTCTGTTAACTCATGGGTGCATTTTAAACGGGTTCATTTGATTTTCACTTGACCCATGGAGAATATTCATCGATATCAAATCTTCCCCTTGAAAAATATTCGTCAACCTTCAACTGCCTTTGGAAAATTTTAAAACTCATCAAATCATCCTTCCATGCCAAGGGCGTATTTTCCCCTAGTGAAATGCTATCTCACTTAGAAAAATTTTCTAACATTTTCTCTCTTGGCGTATCTCCCTTGGTATAATTTTTCTCTGAAAAAAAAAATCTCCATGCCTTATGAATTAAAATTTAAATCCCTCTTCAAGGGCGCATTTCTTCTTGGTACCTTTTAATTTCCATGTCTTAGAGGATTTTTTTTTTTCAACATTTTCAATGTCTTGAAGGTGGGCGCATTTTGAAGGGTCTACTTTCATTTTACCTTAGAACTTTATTTGAGGGTCTTCACTTTACACCTTGGGCTTTGAAATTCTCTGCTTGCTTGATCTAGGCTTCGGCGCATTTGACATAGCCCACTTCCATTTCGCAATGCCTTAGCATTTTTTTACGTTTACAACAAGCTGGGCGCATTCCACCCTTGATGCTTTCATTCTCCACGCCTTAGAAAAATTCCCTAGACTCCTAGCACCAGGGCGCATTTCCATGGTGGAGGTTTTGTTTGGGGCGCATTTCATACCCCTCAATTTCACTTTACACGCCTTAGGATATCTCTTAAAACACCTTTTAACTTGTCTTGGGTGCATTTTGCCTATGGAGCTTCCATTTACTTGCCTTGGGCGCAAATTAGAGGTCTTACTTCCATTTTTGCCTTAGGCGTTTTTAAACTATTCCTTGGGCGCATATTGGGTAGACAACTTTCATCTAGGGGCGCAAATGAGAGGGTGAGCTTTCACTTTCTCTCGAGGGCGCATTTCACCCTTGATACTTTCATTTGTGTGCCTTAGGCGTTTTTACTAAGCATCATCTTCCCTTGGGCGCAAATAGGGGTGGCTACTTTTGTTTCATGCCTTAGAAATATTTTACTTAACCACTCCTTCTCTTGGCGCGTTTTAGAGGGCTTGCTTTTATTTTCACTATGGGCGCATTTCAAGTGCCATGCTTTGATTTCCAATGCCTTAGAATAATTTGAAGGCACTTCCAAGGTGGGCGCATTTACATGGGTCTTCTTCTATTTTCATGCCTTAGACGTTTTGAGAGAGTCATCAAGGTGGGCGCATTTCACATAGTGAGGTTTCATGTGAGGGCGCACTTCATATGCCATGCTTTTATTTTAAATGCCTTAGAATAATTTGAAGGCACTTCCAAGGTGGGCGCATTTACATGGGTCTTCTTCTATTTTCATGCCTTAGACGTTTTGAGAGAGCCATCAAGGTGGGCGCATTTCACATAGTGAGGTTTCATGTGAGGGCGCACTTCATATGCCATGCTTTTATTTTAAATGCCTTAGAATAATTTGAAGGCACTTCCAAGGTGGGCGCATTTGAGAGGGTATGCTCTCATTTTCTCATACTTAGTAAAATTTTCATGCCCTTGTCTGCCCTTCACCTTCACATTCTATTTTTAGCAAGCCCTTGCTTTTCTGATCTTCACAGCTCCGTTTTGCCTGAAAGTTGCAATGCTTGATCTTGATAGCTTGAGTGTTACTCTGATGCCAACCTCGGGTGCAGACCTGCTATTTATAGCCGTGCCCTGACTTACTAAAAATAGTAAGTTCTCCGATTTCGCTCAAATTTTGCCAGGTACCTTGAAGTGTGCTGACATGGGTGGGGTACTTCGTTTCGCTATTTTTGGATTTTACCCCTATAAAAGTGGAAACCCTAATTTGACTTGCATGTATCCCGAACTGCCTCCGTTTGTCCTCGTTCCTTCTGTGTCATTCTGTCTATGAACTGGAGTGTTGGGGGCGGCGCCAGAGTGTACCTGTAAAAATAGAAACTGCTGAAAAGTGACTCATCCACTGCCGGATGGTTTCGCATGTCATATTGCCCGTGGGATCTCAAAAAACCCAGAAAAACCCAGTGGTCTGCATGCATGCACTGGCTAAAAATAGTAAGTCCTCAAAACTCGATCTTCTCCGCTTGCAAGTCACACTGTTGCGAAGCTCTCGAAAAACCCATAAAGAAAAACCCGACATGCGTTGAAAAACACTGCATGCGAACCCTAAAAATAGCCCCCAAAGGCTGAACTCTGAAAGTGATCGTCTCGGTTTGCATGTTACATCACTGCGAAGGTTTTGGAAAACCCAGAAGGATTCTCCAGACATGCATCTGAAAAGCTCATGTGGAAACCACGAAAATGGCTCTTGAAGCTTGAACTGCCAAAAATAGCAAGTCGTCTGATCTGGCTCAAAATTTACGTGTAGGCAGCTTGATGTTACCCGGATGCAGTGGAACTGACAGAATTCCAAAATCTCAATAAAATAGTCCCAAATTGAATACTTACTAAAAATAGTAAGTTGCCGGAATACAGTGAAAATTTAGGGGGACTCTGCTGGAAGTCTTCTGACTGCTGCACTAAGCTTAGATTTCAATTTTATAACTCAATTTGACCTTTAATAAGCCTGAAGGATGAAAACCCTAATTACACAGACTTAACCAATACTTTAACCTGGGTCAAACGACAGGACATCCCCGGAAGAACCAGAGACCAGAGAGAGAGCGAACCAAAGCCAAGAGACCAGAATGGAGCAAAATCTAGGGGGTCCCCATCTTGATGGGGTGATGTGTGAAAAAGGTCACAACAGCACCCGTTCACACGACGATCCAGCATTCTAAGTGATCATGACAGAGGTTCTACCGAGCACGTAAAACAGAGGATGGTGAAGCATAGATACACAAAGCTACACATTTGTACGCTAGGGGCGCCCAGCCTTTAGGCCTACCAGATGGGGTTATTTGCAATTCCAGTCTTCACACGACTTGTGTGCAATTACTCCAGCCATTCAACGAGTCCAGCCGAAAGCCTCCAGGATTTCACGAGTGCTTGTATGTGCGAGGTCAAGGTGACAATGCTGTAAAGTGGAAGTGGTTGAAGACAATTCAAAAAATGACTAAGTATAAAGCTAGAATTTTCTTTGAAAAAGGCGATTCTCTTTTAAGGGCCTTAGAAACAGTTTTTTGGTTTCGTCTTCTCCAAGAACATCTCTTGCAAGTTGACTAAATTATACAAAGAGACAAACGGCATGCGAATCAAAACATTCCAGTTCCTGGTATCAAGGGTCAAAGTATGGTGTTCAAATGAAAATCACACTTTTGTCAAAATGGTATTTGAGCTATCACAGAATAGGGGCACCCATCCTTTTGGGGTTCCTAATACAATTTCTAGATACCTTACATACAGTCATTGGATGCAGAGTACTTCCAGTCACGCAATGAATCCACTATCTAGTCAGCAGGGCTCATCATTCACCGTCAATAGCAGTTTGAAGCATTTGAAGGCAATACGATGAAATGGCTTAAGTCTGGAGTCGAAGCATCAATTTAATCAGAGGCGCCTAATTTTCTAAGGTGTTAGATGATGATTTTAGCAGTTGTTGCTCCCAGCAGACATTTCATCCTTGTTATGCAAGCTTCACAATGGATATCTCAGCACGGTTGCAGGATCATTCAATCATCCGGAAATCAAAGTTGAACATGGTCAGATGTAATTTCGTAGTCGGCTATAAAATAGGAGATTCTTAAAAAATCTCATAACTCTTGAAGATGGACGCCTAAAAGGTCAAAATTTGACTTTTTAGAATCAGTAAAGTGTGTTGAGCACAACAAGAGGTTATTTTTGGCAAAATCATAAAAATAATATTTTTGCATGCAGAGCATTGAAAGTGACGAATTTCTTCAAAGATAAATATTGGCGCGACTTTTAGTTCTTTGCATGTTTTGAAATTAAAATATTAGTTTTAGACTAAAGACTCAGAGATAGTGGCAGTTCAATTGGTAAAGGGCCAATTAGATTCCTTCTTCACAATTAGGGTTTCAACATGCATGCATGAGGGTACAATTTAATCTATTTAACCAAGCATGGCTTCTCTTCTCATTCACACAGCTTTGAAAGTTCGAATTTCCTCAAAGAGATTAGTGAATTTTCATCAGAGAATCAAGCTCGAAGGCGATAGGTAAATTCTTTTGCAGGTTCAAGTCTAGATTCAGCATCAAATTCAAAGACAGAGTGGCGATTTTGAAGGAAGAAGGCATCAAAAACAAATAAAATAATAAAAAAGTCTTTTCTCTTCTAGATTTCTTCCATCTTCTCGTCTTAAATTCTCTCACATGTTCAAAGTGTTGGCAGATTTTGGCAAAACAAAGTATCTGGGTTGATTCAAAAGAGCTTTCTCAGCAAAACCCATGTGCCAAAAATTTTCAGGAAAATTTGTTCCAGAACATCTGTTCTTGAAGCTTTAATTTTCTCAACCGAAATTCTTTTGCATGGCTGAGTAAAGGGCATATTTTTACATTTCTGACACTTTGGGTTGTCTTGGAATCATTTTCTGGACAAAACCCATATCTCAGATTTTTTTCGTAAAAATTCTCATCCGACAAGCTATTTTTAGCCTCAGCAGGCTATTTTTGGCTTTCCAGAAAAGTTGTCAGAATACAGCCGTGTTCACAGTCAACAGGTGAGTTTTCCAGAATGCAGTTCACTCAGCTCGAATTCAAGACCAAGTCGGTCATAGCTCACAACTTCATCGGGAAAGTTGATACAAATCTACATAAGGTATTGCTGCAAGTAGTTTTGGATCCACTTAAGATCAAGGATTCAGTTATCAAGAATATTCAGCAATCCGGTCTACTCGAGGCTACTTCCATACCTATTTCAGTGCATTGCGTGGAGTTTCTAATATCTTGCATCAAGCATTACAATTCTACTACACGAGAAATACGGTCAATAGATGGATGTGTCATATGCACTCTCAAACCCCTTGATATCGAGCAAAGTTTGCATATTCCTCAACATCCAGATGGGTTGGTTATTTCCATGAGTCAGAGCGAACAGGCATTCAATGCTGAATTGGATAAATTTCAGAATAAGATGACGGAGAGGTGGCTAAAACAAAAGAACAAGTTGCCAAACAACTTGGGTCGTGGCAAGTGCAAGGATGAATATGGTATTCTGATTACACTGCTTAATCGTGTCTCAGGTCATGCTGATGCAAACAAATTTCACCCGTGGATGTATTATATCATTGCTAGAATCATCTCGGGGCAAGAGCATTATGACTGGGCATCCTTCATCAGCGATGCTATTCATGAGCAAATCACCAGTTTCCTAGCTGCGCATCAATTTCACATGTGTTCTTACCTGGTGTACTTGATCGCTTATCAAAATCAGTTTAACGAGTTGAACACGATGGGCATACTCAGTGTACAGAAAGTCTATCGTTATTATGACCAGCTTGAGTTCACAAAGACTGAAAGTCATTTTAAACGTGTACAAGAGGCTTTCTTGACATATACAGTGAAAAATTTGGACCCCGAGTTGCACATTTGCATCTCAACAGTTGCCAGAACAGCAATGAAGAATTGGGTAGATTGGAATATTTAGTTTCCTACTTACACCTATATTCGTGTCTATGGATACACCGGAAAAGCAACCATGTTACCACGTTATCCTTCGGATAAAACTATATTCATGGAGTTCCTAAGGCAGCTGTATGAAGTTCACAAACGTTTGCGCAACAAGTGTAAACCAGCTGCTGAGTTTCCTTTGGAGTTCGGGATGTATTGGTGTAAGACGGCAGTTGATGCTGAGGTTACAGGTCAAGAGTTAGAAAATATCAAACTCAAGTACCTAAGTGATACACGCACATATGATCCTTGGGGTCATTACGCAGCTCGCCTTGGTAATCTCTCTTATCACAAACCTACGATGGAAGATTACTGGGTGAATTGCGAGGATGATTTCGAGGTTCACAGACGTAGCTATAGCAGGTTTTCTCTTCCGCAGATTTGTGTCTTCTTGGCAGAAGATGTGGAAGGATTGTCAGAAGATGAGGGAGATACACTTCCTCAATTTTACAGAGAGCAGGTTGATGGACAACCACTGCCGTTAGTGAACTAGTATGCCAAGGAGTTCATGTCAATGAAGGAGAGATCGAGCGGGGTTATACAAAATAGTACACTTTACTTAGTAAGCAGAAGATTGAGAAAGGCATCCATGCCTAGAGCAGAGCCGCCACCAAAAGGAGATATACCACCCTCATCAAAGCCTAAGCAGAAGAAGAGGAGTAACCTGCCTAGGAGGAATCCAGCGCCTAGTAATTCAAATGGAAAAGCACCTGTTGCAATTCCACATGTAGAGCTTGTTGTAGAAGTTGTGTAGAGTTCACCACAGCCGGAGGTTCAAATGCATTTACCATCGCCAACACCAAAGCAGCCTCCAGTTCCAGTTCACATTGATTTGGACGTAGATTCACCACCTCATAGTGCCCCTTCTACACATTCACTTTCATCATATCCTATGAACAGTACAGATCATTCCAGTGGGATTAGTCGAGATTCGTCTTGGCTTGAGAGTCAACTGGGAAGAAAAAGGAGACAGCCATCTTATGTACTTGATCATTCAGATTTCGATCATGACCATCAAGATGTGCCTGAAAAGAGGATCAAGAAACAGGTTCATGTTGAAAGGAATGCAAAGAAGGAGATTATTGTTGAGACTGCTGCACCTCCTAAAGATAAGAGTCTGGACGAGATGGAAGCACAAGACTTCGAAGTTATCACAGTCAACTTCAGTAGAAGTACTCGCCAAACAGATATTGACCTCCTACAGGTTGCTATAGATAGTGCCAGGGATAGGATGGTGAAGGATGGTGAACATAAATCACCTCTCAAGGCTGAAATACAGCAGCTTCGTTAATACATTTCCAGCCTTGTACATAGGACAGGGGATGCTGTCATCACGCTTCCACATATGTTAGAACCACCAGCAAAACAGGGTCAAATTGATCACTTGGTTGCATATGGCAAGCGACTGGATGAGTGGGAGGAACAATTCATTGCTAGAGGCCGCCTTGTACTTTCAGACTTGTACCAATTGCGGTATAATGCACACAAGCTTCGTCTACGACTTCAGGAGGAGGAGCGTGATTTGGCCATCACTAGACCCAGGGATGAGATTCTGATTGCCAACCTGGGAATGTCATTTGACGCAGTCACAGATGTAGAAGATAAAGAAGATGTCTACATTTGGAGAACACAGTAGATCTTCAAGGCGGACATAGAAGGAAAGATAGCATCTGATGTGGCTAAGAGTAGGGTGCATGTTACTAATGCACTCCACTATGTGAGAAACTTTGTGTCTCAATTACCATGTTTGTATCAGCATGTGGGTGGTGACTATGTTGAGCTTACTAATGTTCAATTAGAGCTCCAAGCACTTATTCAAAATATTTTCAATGGTGAGACCATTGGCTGCAAGTTGAATCAGCTTACAGTCTTGTCAACATTGTTTGATGAGGCAACCAGGAGTAAGGGTGAGTTCCAGTGTCAGATAACTAGTGGAGAAGACATGCTACATAGACATGGGATTCTCCGCCAAAGCTTTAGTTCCCCAGAGGGTGATGCAGTCGGCAACTTCGTGGATGGGTTGATTGCCAGAGATCAGGGCCAGTAAACTTCAGTTCCAGGCATCCCACCTTTTCCAAGATAAAAAATTAGACACAAGAGTTAAACTCGAGGCTTTTTTCCGAGTTAACTGGTTGTTGCACATTGCATGCCATGTCTTTCTTGGAAACATCTACACACTCTTGGAAAAAAAATTAGATCTTTCAATTGACTGATGATAGCATTCTAGTTGACTAGTTTTCAATAAGGACGTGCATGTTGCACCTTGTCCATTTAGATTAGATGTTACAGTTAACTGATGATAGTTTCCCAGTTAACTGTATAGTTTCATTCAATTAGGGTTTAGGAATGAGATCTTGCATGCACTTCAAGACTCTAGTTGACTCAAGGTGATTTTAGGGTTGCCAACACCTTGAAGTCTATAAATAAGAGCTTTAAGCTCATTTGTAATTTAACTTTCGCTTGATAGTATACATGCTACGCCTACCTTGCCTGTAGTATTGCTATTATTGTATCTCTTCAAAGAGTGATTGCTGTTATAATAAATTGCTGCGCCCACCTTGCCTTCATGTTATTGTCATGGTGTTTATTCGATCTTAGTTAAATGGGGTTGTTGGTTTGATCGTTATTGCATGCGCATTGCGTCTATACAATCTACTGTCCCAGTTGCTTACCTTTTGTTTGTTTATCATAAGCCTATTCAGAAGAGCAAATAGTTGTGCCCACCTTCCCTTCATGTTGCAAAACTGTACTTAAAGCTTATTGTTTGATGTGTGTTATAGTAGACTCATTCAGCCAAGCAGATAGTTGCGCCTACCTTGCTTTCATGTTGTGAACTTGTACCAGGTTTACCGTTTATTTGTTTGTTTTAATAAACTTCTTCCCGGATTAGCAAATAGTTGCGCCTCCCTTGCCTTCATGTTGTGAGCCCGCACTGAAGTTTATCGTATAATACATTCCTGCTCCATTTCCTCATGCTCTGTCTCTTGAGGAAACTAGATAGATTTTAAAGAAGTTAGCTTAGTTGTAATTAGCTGATCTGCGAAACCAGAAAATACTTAGCCGCAACGTTCTAGGTTTTCTTAACCTTGTGCCTCTACCAGTTGAGAACAAAAAGATAGGATATTAGTTTAGTTTTCTATTTCATGTATTCCAGCACAACGCGGAGCTTCCCCTCCTAATTTGAAGAGTACTCATTACGTAGTGTGCATAGCTGTACGTACAAACTCACACTCCAAAGGTGTTAGTTCTTACGCCAACAGGTTGTACCATCTCTTCGTGCTGGTTATGGTGTCTTGTGCCATCCAATAATCAATGTTTTTACATTATTTTACTCTTGGGTGAAGGGTGCCATGTCCTAGATGGTTTATTTTTGTTTTGATAATGTTTAAGTTTGTTGGTTTGCATATTGGTTTCTGGTTTTACATATATCAGACTCAACTTTTCCATGTTATGCACTCTCTCAGGTGTTTATGCTTCTAGTGCTATGTGCATTCAATTTGGAGGAGATAGGTGCTTTTTGGGTGGAGATTTGAACAAATTAGTGGAAATTACTTACTGGTCTGAACATTTAAGTTTGCTGGTTCTGTAAATCAGACTCGGTTATTCCCTTCTCTTGCTATGTTTCCTTGGAATTTCTACTCATATTTGTAATTGGGAATGTAGTATAAACATTGCAAGAGTTTGGAGCAGATTTGCTATTGCAGATTCATTGTAATAAACATTTTGTACTTGCAAATACTTAGCATTGTAAGGCTGAAACAATAGTACTATTTAGTCATTTATATTTCTGCAATTACTTTGTGATTTTAATTTACACATTGTAACCCCTGGATAGTTTACCGTCAGTGTGGAGAATAAACATTTGTATCTCTCTTTCTTACCCACTGTCAAGTGGAGAATTCTCATTGTTGAGTGGATGCCCGCCGCAGTGGATGAATTAGTTTTGAATTGTCATGCTTTTTCCCCCCACCGATTAAGTGGTAGCGCGGAAATATTTCATGGTTGGTTCACCACCTCTTTGCATTCATTTGTAATTTAATTTCAGTTATAACTCAATTTCCTCCGCCATATGTTAGCACCTCACCCACATCGGGTCTTGTGTGCACATTCTTGCCGTTGAGTTGCATTTCATTTGATTATCCTTTGAAACTAACGCTGATCAATTGGCGTAGTGCTGGTTTGTGTTTTGTTAATTCAAAGAAAAAATTGGGTAGCACATTTCAATGGTATCAGAGCAGAAGATCCTGCTATCCTGTTGATCAGTGCTTCATTGTTTGGGCAGAATTGAGTTCAGTTTAGAAGTTTGTCACATTAAGGCATGGCTAATGAAGAAGAGATGAAGTTGGCAGAGACACTTTATATGGCTGGAAAGAGTCTTGACAAAAAATTTCAGTCAAAGGAAAATGAAGAGAACATTTTTCATTTGATAGAACAATGTTAAAGACAAGTGAAGCAATCACATTCAAAGGAGATGCAGCTTGCGTTAGCACCTGTTGTAACCTTTTTGAATCAGCCATATTGGCTGAGGCATCCAGATGAAAAAACCTTGTTGTTGATTTCTTCTTGCTTCATGGAAGTGATAAGAATTGTGGAACCACAATTGCCCTATGATGAAGAAACCATGAAGTTCATATTAAATATGATAGTGCAGAGTTTCCAGGATATGGATGAAACTGGAAGTGGTTTGTTTTCAAGGAGAGGAGTTGTTTTAAAAACATTTTCAAAAGTAAGAACTTGCATCCGTCTAATAGAATTGGAGATGGAAAATCAGATTTACCATTTGTTTCATTATCTCTTCACTTTGACTTGGAGTGAGCAGGAAGAGGGGGTGTTTGCAGCTGTTAAGAATGTTGTAATTGACACCATCAAAGAAGTTAATTCTCTTCTTGAAAGTGTCCAATCCTTTCTCAAAAATGCTTATGAACGTGAAGTGCAGATTTCTCCCACTACTGATTTGTTAGTTAATGAAACTTTCAGTTAGTGTGAAGAAAAGTTGAAACCACTCATGAAGAAGACTATTGAAAACAAAAAAGAGATTTTTGAAGTTGAAGAGGAGAATGAAAGTTGGGATCTCGTTGAATTCATAGCAACAATTCAAGAGGTATCTACGGATTTCCTCTCGTCCATGCATTCAACATAAGAAAGCCATATGCCCATAGCAGTTCTTGAAACACCTAAAAAACCAGGCATTCTATAGAAGAATGTAATGTGACTAAAGAAGCCCCAAGTGCAGATCCAAATGAAGGAGTAGTTCAGTTAGAAGAAGATACTTGTTCAACCAATGAGTTGCTACTTCACAATTCTAGAGAATGTTGGTTTCAAAGTCAAGCTAAAGAGGAGGAAGGGAAAGAGAAATCTGAAGTCTCTTCATATTACAAAGTTGATTTGACCAACTCCCTTGAATCATGTGTAGAAGACAACATGGAAGGTGAAGCTTCAACTAGTAATAAGGCAGATTTCTCTTCACCTAAAGCCAAACTAAGGCAAAAGGCTAAGGAATTGGCACGCACTTTGGATGGAATGATGAAGAGTGTCCATCACATGCCAGACAAGTTGGGGAGTACAGCTCAAACAATTTTTCAAATCTTTATCCGACAAAGTTGTACTACATCATCTCAACCAGCATATGTAGATTGCAGTTCAAGCTCACAAACTGTTGAAAATGGAATTCAAGTTCTGTCACAACTTGATGAATTGCATCAGCATGTTGAAAATTTCATTTATGTTGTCCCTAGAGGAGATGTATGTTGCATTTCCATTGCTGATATGAAGTTCATTAAGTTTGCCTTGGAGGAAATCAAATCAAGTCTTTTGCACATCATTCGTGTTATAAAGACAAAGTGGCCAAAATTGCCGACAAGGCATTGGAGTGGAACGAACTTACCAAAGCCATGTTGCAAGAAGTGCATGAGACTCTAATTAAAGCAGAGAATCAGATTTTTGTTGTTCAATATTCATGGGAGCAAAAAAACAAAAGAAGAGCAAAGGAGCTTCAAGTAATTCTTGATGAGTTTGATCTCATACAAGAAACATATGATTTGGAATGCTGTCCTGAGAAACCAAAGCATTCAAATTTTCATCAACAAGTTTTTCAGGCTTATGATAATCTCTTGTATGAAGAAGGTGCCAGTAAGGTTTATGTAAATCGGAAATCCTCTTTTTAAAAATGATGAAAGAATTGCTTTAGAGATTATTGAAGGAGAAAATTTAAGTTTGTCTTCCAGCATTGAGAGTTGATACGTGAGTTGCATGAAGTTGATCTACTGCTGCTCTTAGTGCACATATTCAGCAAGAAACGGTAACTCTTGGATCACAAAGAAATGAAGACATTCTTATTGTTCATCAACAAAGAGATGATTGGCATGTTGATGAAGTTTTATTTCATTATTTGATGAAGATGCTTGTGAGGTTCTTGTTAGATTTTAGTACATCTTCATCATCTCTTAGGGTGATTGATTTTAGAATTGTTTGATGGAGGATTCATGGAATCTTTCCTGCAAATCATGACACAAGATTCTATGTTGAATTTCTTCAACGAACATAGGTTGGTTGATTACTTCTCAGAGTTTCAAGAAGCATCAATTCAGATGGAACAAGCAAATCAAAGGATTCGTGTGAGAGCAGTTCTTCGTCTGAGAAGTGGTTCTTCCTTGTTGTTGGTTTGGGATCCTGGCATTACTTAGATAGGAGGTAATTCTAAAGTGGATAGACCAGCACATTATTTTCAGAATGTAGTTGTGATTATTTGTTCTTGTGTTGGGAAAAGTCTTCAATTGAAAATTAGTATTTGGGATTCCAAGCACATTCATATGAAGATTGGTATGCATAAAAAGAAGATTGGTTGGAGAGATAAGTGTCTAAATTTCAGTTTTATGATTGCTGCTATCTTCTTTTTCTGTCATGGGTTCATTACTTTTGATCATAAATTGGTGTTCTGGGAAGGGAATATGATCAGAAGTTGGTTTGTGGTGGCATGGGAACCCTTGTTGAAGGTGCCACCAGTTTGGTTCATGAGCAGTCATGTCAATTTCGATGAAAAATTCTAAATTCTAGCTGTTGCTCACCTTCTTGGATGTTGATTTTCCAAAAATCAAATCTCAAGATGATTATTTCAGACCCGTTTGGTAGCTGATTATTTCATTTTTAGGCCTCTCCATCTCCTATTTGGACTGAATTTCTGCCTCAAATAAGCAAGGGAATGATTCAGTATGGTCAAAGCTTGGGTATGGCTTGTTCATTGATGATTGACAATGGATTTTTTGGTACCAACTCATACATTATTTTTTGGTACCAACTCATACATTATTTTTTGGTACAGCAAGTTATTAGTAGATTTGACTTGTCAAATTGAAGCTCTTGAAGTGAAATATGTGAAGATTTCTTGGAGTTTCTTCAGTGATTGTATATCCTTTTGGATTGAGATGGAATATGGAGCTTGGTTATTTGCTTGGTATTGGTTTGGTGACTTGTTTGAGAGCATTTTTGTTGCTGATCAGAATTATGACAGCAAGGTTTGGAGGTCCTATAGACTGATATGCGACCCGAGCACTGACATGTTGGGTACATCGTCTTTTGTGGACCGAGATATGTTGCTCCACCTTGGGTATTTAGATGTTTTAATCAAAGTAGCGCAACGGATTAGAGAAATAGTGTTCCTGAAGATGATTTGGAATCTTGGTATCACTTGGCTTTGCTATTCAACAGCTGAAGATGATGCCAATGTTGGCCTTTTGGAATTTACTACCATGGTGTTTCAATTAAGCTATAATTAGGAGGTCTCTTGTATTGGCATCCAGCAGTGCAGTGCTTACATCCATTGGTGCTATCAATCTCCTAGATTGATTTGGGACCCCGTGATCATATTCAGTTCCCATTTGATTTAACATGATGATATTGGGCCAAGATTGGAATTGCTTGAGGACAAGCAATTTTGGAAAGGGCGCATTGTAATGTCCCCATTTTAGCCATTCGTTATTCGATCTCTAATAGCCTATTTCCGAAAGTCCGTAGGCTTGTCAAAGGTGAAAATTAGGGCTTCCTATCTTATTGGGGTTTTGAATCATTTTTGAGGGTTTGCATGTATGAGTTTTCGATGCATGTCTAGTGGAGTTTTCTAGGTTTTTGGAGAGCTTCATAATGGTGTAACATGCATCTCTAACTGGCAACCTTTTCCGAAACTTGCTATTTTTAGCCAGCACATTGGATTTTCGTGATTTGAATTGTGGATTCTTTCTGGGTTTTCAGAAAGTTTCACAGTGGTATGACATCCAAAGGCATTCGGCAACTTTTCAGAATTTACTATTTTTACTAAGTTGTATTTTTGGTAGTGCCATCTTGCGCAGTAGCATTAACAGTCAGCTCAGTTTCCATTTCGAGGCAGTGCAGTTTGGAGTATAATTGCCTTTAGCATTTTGAGGCTCATTTTGGTGAAATGATCTATTTTAAGTCTATTGGCATAAGAACTAACACCTCTAGAGTGTAAGTTTGTACGGACAGCTATGCACACTACGTAATGAGTGCTCTTCAAATTAGGAGGGGAAGCTCCCTCATTGTGCTAGAATGCATGGAATAGAAAAGTAAACTAAATCCTATCTTTTTGTTCTCAGCTGGTAGAGGCACAAGGTTAAGAAAACCTAGAACGTTGCAGCTAAGAATTTTCTGGTTTCGCAGATCGTCTAACTACAAGTAAGCTAACTTCTTCAAATCTATCCAATTTCTTCAAGAAAACAGAGCGTGAGGAAATGGAGCGGGAATGTATTACACGATAAAACTTAGGTGCGGGCTCACAACATGAAGGCAAGGTAGGCACAACTATTTGCTTATCCGGGAAGAAGCTTATTAAAACAAACAAATATACGGTAAACCGGGTACAACTTCACAACATGAAGGCAAGGTAGGCACAACTATCTGCTTGGCTGAATAAGTTTACTATTACACACATCAAACGATAAGCTTTGAGTACAGATTCACAACGTGAAGGCAAGGTGGGCACAACTATCTGCTCCTTTGAATAGGCTTATTATAAACAAAACATAAGGTAAGCAACTGGGACAGCATATTGTATAGACGAAACATGCATGCAATAATGATCAAACCAGCAACCCCATTTAACTAAGATTGAATAAACACCATGATAATAACATGAAGGCAAGGTAGGCACAACTATTTATTATAACAACAATCACTCTTGAACAAACACAATAATAGCAATACTACAGGCAAGGTAGGCGCAGCATGTATGCTATCAAGCAAAAATTAATTACAAATGAGCCGAATGCTCTTATTTATAGACTTCAAGGTGTAGGCAACCCTAAAATCACCTTGAGTCAACTACAGTCCTGCAAGACATGCAAGATCTTATTCCTAAATCCTAATTGAATGAAACTATACAGTTAACTGGGAAACTATCATCAGTTAACTGAAACATCTAATCTAAATGGACAATGTGCAAGCATGCACGTCCTTATTGAAAGCAAGTTAACTGGAATACTATCATCAGTTAACGTAGAAATCTAATCTAAACTCCAAGTGTATGTAGATGTTTCCAAGAAAGACATGGCCTCCAATGTGTAACAACAAGTTAACTCGGAAAAAGACATCGAGTTTAACTCCTATGTCTAATGTCTATCTTGGAAAAGGTGGGACGCCTTGAGCTAAAGTTTACTGGCCCTGATCTCGAGCAATTAACCCATCCATGAAGTTGCTGACTGCATCACCATTTGAATGTCGTCACATGTCTCAACTGTCAATTCACTACTTGTTAGCAACTCAAGCAAACCTGGAAATCTCCACACACTTAAATTGGCACTTCACTGACTGGTAACTCTGGCGGCTCTGTAACTGAAGTGATGGCCACTGTTTCTTCTACAGCTTGACGCTTCTCACGTTTTTCATGCTTTGACACTTATCCAATTCAACATTGAATGTCTACTCACTCTGATTCATGGAAATGATCAACCCATCTGGATGTTGAGGTATACCCAAACTTCGCTCGATGTCGAGGGGTTTGAGACTGCATATGACACGCCCATCTACTGACTATATCTCCCGTGCAGCAGAATTATAATGCTTAATGCAAGACATTACAAACTCTACACAATGAACTGAGATAGGTATGGAAGCGGCCTCAAATAACTCGGACTGCTGAATGTTCTTGATTATCGAATCTTTGATCTTGAGTGGATCCAAAACTGCTTCTGGAAGCACCTTATGTCGATTTGAATCAACTGTTCCGATGAAGTCACGAGTCAGACCTAACTTGGTCTTGAAATCGAGCTGTGTGAACTGCATTCTGAAAAACTCGCTTGTTGGCTGTGAACTCGGCTATATTCTGACAACTTTTCTGGAAAGCCAAAAAATAGCCTGCTGAGGCTAAAAATAGCTTGTCATATGAGAATTTTTACGGAAAAATCTGAGATATGGGTTTTGTCCAGAAAGTGATTCTAAGACAACCCAGAACGTCAGAAATGTAAAAAATTTGACTTTTACTCAGCCATGCAAAAGAATTTCAGTTGAGAAAATTAAAGCTTCAAGAACAGATGCTCTAGAACAAATTTTCTTGAAAAATTCCGGCACATGGGTTTTGCTGAGGAAGCTTTTCTGAATCAACCCAGATACTTTGTTTCGGCAAAATTTGCCAACACTTCGAACATGCGAGAGAAATTAGGCGTCCATCTACAAGAGTTATGAGATTTTTGAGAATCTCCTATTTTATAATTGACTACGAAATTACATCTAACCGTGTTCAACTCTGATTTCCGGATGATTGAATGACCTTGTGACCATGCTGAGATATCCACTGCGAAGCCTGCATGACAAGGATGAAATGTCTGCTGGGAGCAACAACTGCTAAAATCGTCATCTGACACCTTAGAAAATTAGGCGCCTCTGATTAAATTGATGCATTGATTCCAGACTTAAATCATTTCTCCGTATTGCCTTTCGATGCTTCAAACTGCTATTGACGGTGAATGATGAACCCTGCTGACTGAATAATAGATTCGTTGCGTGACTGGAATTACTCTACATCCAATGACTATACATAAGGTATCTGAAAATTGTATCAGGAACCCCAAAAGGATGGGCGCCCCTATTTTGTGATGGCACAAATACCATTTTGACAAAAGTGTGACTTTCATCTGAACACCATTCTTTGACCTCTGATACCAGGAGCTGGAATGCTCCGATTTGCGCAACGACTGTCTCTCTGTAGAGTTTGGTCAACTTGCAAGAGATGTTCTTGGAGACGACGAAGCCAGAAAACTGCTTCTAAGGCCTCAAAGAGTAGGGCACCTTTTTCAAGGGGATTGGTATCCACCATACTTAGCCATTTTTAGTCGTCTTCAGCCATTCTCACTTTTCAGCAACACCATCTTGACCTCACACGTACGAGTGCTCGCCAAATCTCGGAGGCTGACGGATGAACTCGTTGAATGGCTGGAGTAATTGCACACAAGTCTTGTGAAGACTACCAAAGCAAATAACCCCATCTAACAGGCCTAAAGGTTGGGCGCCCCTAGCCTACAGATATGCAGCTGTGTGTAGCCACGTTTCACCATCCTCTGTTTTACGTGCTTGGTAGAACCTCTGTCACGGTCTCTCAGAATGTCGGATCGTCTTGTGAACGGGTGCATTACGGAGCTGGACTGAACTGGAAAAGATCTTAGAAAGACCCTGTTGACGTGCTTTTTATGACAGCGCCAGCACAGAATAAAGTTGCCCAACGGTTACTCTATTCTCTCTTGATCAAAGTATCCCACATGCTAAGATTGCTTGAAAGTTCATGTGTTCGACTCCAAGGTTCCTTTTATCGCGAATAGACTCAGTTGGTTGATGTGTTTTGCTGGTTATTTCAAGGGGACTTACGTAGTTGTTCGACTTTGTGAAGCAATTAGGACATGAATGATTTGGCAATATGGTTCTGGTATCTAGACTGACTCGGAAATGCAGAATTTAAAGGGGATAGGGATAGGGATTCTACAGATCTACTTCTAAAAGGGTGGAGGACGAGGATCGACTTAAACAATCTTCAAACCAAACTTTGCTTTGTCTCCTTTCGAACAACTCCGACAAAGTTGGTGCAATCTTCAAAGGATGAGAAAAGTGTTCAAATTATGACGCAACATGTTCATACCGTCAATACGACGCATACAAACATGTGAACCATAATCGAAGTTAAGTGCTGATACTCCAGTTGACCACGCAAGGCGAACTTACCATCAGCAAGCCCGCTAGTGGTATGGATGAAAAAGATATGCTTAAATCACCACGCCACACTCCACAATTAACAACTATTTGCATGAAATAAAATCTATTTTACTCTATCTACCTTGAATTGGAAAGACGAAATGGCCTTGCTAGCTACTCATAACAAAGAAGAAATCACCAAGCAATGAAACTCTTTATATTATGAAAAGTGTTCACAACAACCTTTTACAAAACTTTCAAAGGAAAGTTTTCTTCCCTCCTCAATCTAAAGCTAACTTCTAAGCTAAATGCCTTCTACTCTCTAGCTCTGATTCAACTCTTGATCTAATCTCTAATTCTCTAATTATTTACAAATGAGGGGGGACGCCCCTTTTATAATAAGTCCAATTCAGTGGACGGTTCAGATCAAATTACAATCAAGGGCTCAGATCGAGCCACCTATGCCCTGATTAGGGTTTCTGCCCTAAAAACCGCCACAGAGAGGAGTGGGCAATGAATGCACAGAATATTCTCCACTCCCCTGCGGGAATCATAATGAGCAATTAATGCCCACTACCATCATCAAGAAGATCCTCATCAAGCAGCGCGTTCCCACTGGCCTTCTCCCGGATAGCAAACTCGATCAACCGGGCCAATACTGCTTCAACCTCCTGTGTAGAGATCGGTGGAATATGGTTGAGCTGGAACTCCAAGACTGCTACCGTCTGTCCGTATCTGATGCAAGATTTTCTCCATGTCACCAAGGCGTCCTGGGTATGCTGAATTATACTAGAGAACGTGGAGACATTCTCAAAGTCATCCAGGACAAGTGACCTCGCAGCTGAGAAGAATGGAGGCAGTCTACTTTTCAAGCCATCAGCAGTTATCTCCTCTTGGACCAACTTTCTAGCAAATATGGCTTCTAATGTATTGAGGACTCCCCCCAAGATGTTGCCCATTGCTTTCCTCACTTTAGCTGAATCTGCCCTTGCTGCGTCGTGAAATCCACGGCCTGTGACCACCGAGGAGTACCAACTGGTGAAATCATACCTATCACCTCTCTGAATTACCCCTCCATCCACCAAGGTTTCTAGAGGTACATGCATCAAAGCCCCCAAACGAAGTACAGTCTTCGTTTGATAGATGCGAGTATCACCCCAGGCTTGATCTACTATATCCATCCGTGCCAAAATATTTGAGGCCTGTCGATAAGCATCGGCAAGGTCCTCCATGAATTTCCATGTCTCGGTATGAACATGGCTAACCCACTTGTCTGCCTCCGTTTCCATTTTCTTCAAATCCTCTAAGGCAACAACTGACTCCTTCGGAAGCTCTGATGGACGTTCCACTACTGGGTTTGCTGGTTCACCTGGATGTGCTAGATTTTGTACGTATCCTATCAAAGTTTTGTGCTCCTTCTTCAATTTCTTATACTTCCCCTCCGTGCGGAGCAACTGATCCTTCAATGCCTGATAGGAGTTATCAAACTCCTCGATAACTTGGGCTCCCGTAGGACGACCCAACTCTACTGTGGTGATCACATAATTTTCAGGCCTTTCCTCGGTTCGATCACAATCTTCCCTCGGAATAGCCACCTGAAGCGTGCGAGAGCCTGACTCGTCGGTCGAGATCTTTGAAAACTTTCGGGCCCTTTTCTTCTCTGGTGGCGCACTGATCCTCCTGAGGAACTCCTCCATCTCGATGGCCGGATCCGTATCATCCTCGGGTTCTCTCCTCATTCTGTCGGAAAGCCAATCAGGCACTGTCTGCTGTGGATTACAAACAACAAGGGGCTGTTCTTCTGTTGCCTCCATCTCGTGCACTTCCTCTCTTCTTGCACTAGTCTGCTCAGGCTCATCCTCCTCTATAAGCTGGGTATCTCCCGACCCTTGGGTCCCCTGTTCTGTGTTTTCTTCTTCTTCCAAAGCTGTGTCCAACATCTGCCGAAAATGGGTGTCGGCCATTGTTTCCTCTTCCTCCTCATGTTGGCCGCCCCTGGATAAACTGCCACTAGCTGATTCCCGGGCGTTGGGCTGATCTACCTCCTCAAGTCCTTGCTCTTCCTCTAATCCTGCCCTCTGATCGGCAAATAATGAAACCACTCTTAAACTTGAAGATTGAGTTTGTGAGTGCACGGGTGATGCTTGTTCTATCCTCAACGGTATTGGTTGGGTTGGCACTTCCACTTGTGCCCTCGATGTCTGAGCAATTTGTTTCCCTCTTTTTACCGATAACGGCCTTGGGTCACCCATCAAGCTATAAGTAAGGGCGATCGACTTGCTCTTAAGTCTGCATACATGTCGTGACCAGAATCATTAAAGAGTCATCAGGGATAGAAAGGTATCCAAGTCGCGATCTGCGAAATGGGACCAATGGGTGGTGGGGCCGAGGTATCCCTAAGCCCGACCACCGTCGGGTTGCATGGCGTTGACATCCTCCTCCACGGTGGGGAGCGGAATAATCTCACATTCTCAATCAACTTGAGATGCGGAAAAACATCAACTTCTTCTTATCCTGAAGCCTCATCCCAGCGCATTTGCCCCAAAGTCCTCCGGATAGAGAGCTTTGAAATGCAGAATTAATTCAGCGATTCCGTACCATCAGGATGTTCGAGTAAAGGATCGAGAGAATCCGCCTAATGTGATGTATGACCAAAATGATAAGTTACTTGCATTTCGTCCTCGCCTCTCGGGCTCACGCAAGGAGGGACACACCTCAAATGATTTCCCATGGTGATAGGAAATCAAGTCCACCCTTTTTTCAGCACTAAGATCTTATCGTGGGCGATCAATTGCTAGATACCTCAAAACATTACTAATGTGATGGGTGGGGTATGCGTGAGTAGCGAATCACCGGATCTGAAGTGAACCATGACCCTAAGTCCATATGTGAATTTCGGGAATTGGATGAGCCAATACCCATATTCCTCAATCAATGTCTGTGCTTCTTTAGATATTCTCTGCTGCGTCCTTTGCTGAAGCGTCCTCGCAATGTGCATTGTGAATGCATCATTTGCCGTTTATAGTTGGCAATGTTAGCTAAATGTAGCTGTGTGCAGGCTTCATGGATTTTGAATTGACCAGGGGCACAGCCGATGGGCTCTTTGTACGAAATCCCTCTGTACTTAGTCATTCTGGCCAACATGTAAATCACATATGAGCTCATGTAGAAAGTCTTCGTCCCCTTCAAGCTCCTGAATTGCTCATCGATGTGGTTGCTAATCATCCTAGCCCAATCGACACACTCTTTTCCTTCCAAGATGATCTCGATGAAGTAGAACATCCAAGGCTCGAAAATGTAAGCCTGTGCACTCCCATTCACCCGGCTCAACATCATTATCAAATCACAGTATTCTTTTTTCACGTCCTCGGCAATTATCTGCTTTGGGAGCTTAGTGCGGGGTGGCCTCGGCTTCTGCATCCAAACTCTGTTGATGACAGCAGTGACCCTTTCGAAAGAGGAAGAGTACATCTTGTCCGCCCTCTTATTTGTTCTGTATAACATCTCCTCAGCAGTTGGAATCCCAAATGCCTCTTCGATGGCATCCGGTGTGAAGTTGGCGAGCAGTTTACCATCCGGAGAGACAATCGTCCTACGTTCTGGCTTGTAGTGATTAGCGCACTCCATAATTAGCTCCGGACACTGAATTGCTGGCGGAAAACTAGCAGCTGCGTAAATTCCACTCTTCATTATATTATGTGCCGTGACTGATGGTTGATGGCCCCCTAGCCCGAACATCCTCGATTTGAGTGCATTTAGATTAAATGAACCAAGGTTGGTGTCATTTAATCCTGCCAACTTTGAAACTATTGCTGACTTTGGGAGAAATGGCTTAGAGAGCCTTTTAATCATTGCCTGCCGGGATGAGCCAGCCTTGCCTGCTTCAGTGTTTGCAGCTCTACCTGCGGCTCTGCTTGTTCCTGCAACATCCTTTGCGCCAGCCATCTGTAAAAAAATAAAATAGAAGAATAAGCTAGACTACAGATTTTTAATAAAATAAAACAATTTCCGAGATGGCTGCGAACACGGAGTTAGCTTTGAAAATAAAATTTCTCAGCATAAATTTCTAACTCCAAACCTCGTACTGTATAAAAATCTCTGAGTTTAGAGACCACTCTCAGCAACTGCACTTCTGACTGGTGAAGAAAAAAAACGCAGCAAGCTGATAACTTTCAGCAATGTAGCTAATTTCTCCAGCACAAATTGTTCGAACCTTGACTTCACTTTGTCAACTTCAGCAGTTAGAGGAATAAAGAGTTGCCAGCAATATAAAATTTCAACTTCCTCAACTTCTCAACGTTTAAACTTCGCAGCAACTCCACTTTCAGCTCTTTGAGAATTAGATTCTCCAGCAACTCCGGAAAATAATTTCAACCTTCGACTTCAAAGTTGCAGCAACACACTTTCAGCTTTTCGAAAGAAAGAGTCTCGGCAAATGAAAATTTCTCCAGCACTTCGCACTTTCAGCAACTCAACACTCCGAAAAAAAATAAACTCTCAAAGAATTTCTCTCCTCAACCACTTGGAAAATATTTCAATCTCTCAAGAACTTCTTCAGCAACTTCAACTTCGAAATAATGTGAGGAGAAATGAGAGAAGAGATTGTTTAAATAACTCTTCTCGGAGAATCCTGCTAAGTAGTGCTGGGGCTATTTTAGCACCTTCATCAATTTCCCACTATCTTCGTTCGGAATCTTCTAATTCAAGCGCAGTAGTGGGCTAGTCGTCAGCCGGTTATTATGGCAGTCGCCATTAATAATGATTCCTTCTTCTTCAAATTTCGAATTTTCCTCTTAGTCTGCCAATTAACTCTTGGCGATTTAAACAACTCGCGAGAAAAACAATCACTTGACTTGATTTAAAATTCCATTTTAAAATCTCGCAGTGTTTAAATAAATTCAACTCGAAAAAATTCGTGGGAGTTGTAAATATATTTCCAACTTTTTAAAATGTTTGTCATTTAAATCCTCGATTTCATAAAATTTGCCTTAGACATTTTAAATTCTCTCATTAAAATGTTCAACTCCGGGCGATTAAAAATTGTTTGCGTGCTCGAAATAATTCGTCCTTTGAGATTTAACTTCTGTCAGGAAAATAATCTAGGCAAAGCGAATTTCCTCTGAAAATATTAAAATTTCCCTTAGGAAATTAATTTTCAAACTCTGTTAACTCATGGGTGCATTTTAAACGGGTTCATTTGATTTTCACTTGACCCATGGAAAATATTCATCGATATCAAATCTTCCCCTTGAAAAAAATTCGTCAACTTTCAACTGCCTTTGGAAAATTTTAAAACTCATCAAATCATCCTTCCATGCCAAGGGCGTATTTTTCCCTAGTGAAGTGTTATTCCATTTAGAAAATATTTCTAACATTTTCTCTACCATAGGCGTATATTTTTGATGAAACATTTATTTCGTTGCCTTAGGAAATTTTCTCCTGTCATCTCACATCTTGGGCGTATTTCTCTCAGTGATATTTTATTTTGCTAGCTTTTACCCTTGCCACGCCTTAGAAACATTTTCAATCAAGGGCGTATTTAGCATGAGCCACTTTCATTCTCCACACTTAGAAAAATTTTAAAAAAAAATCCCCACTTCAACTTGGGCGCAGATTCATGTGTCTACTTCCATTTCGTTGCCTTAGCATCTTATTGTCTCCTGGGCGTATTTTACTCATGCAAGCCTTGATTTCTCACTTAGAAAATACTCAAACACTTTATTCATCTTGGGCGCATTTCATAGGGTTAACTTTTTATATTTCTCATACTTAAAACCCCTTCTAACTCATCCTCTTTATGGGCGCATTTAGAGGGTCAAGCTCCCATTTTCCATGCCTTAGAAAATTTCAAGACCTCCTCACCTTGAGGGCGCATTTCACCCTTGCAAGTTCTATTTCCTTCCACCTTAGGCGTTTTTCTTCTTAGCATCATCTAGGCTTGGGCGCATTTCATGGGGTTAACTTTCACTTCAGGGCGCATTTTGATGTGCTTACTTTCATTTCACTACTTAGAAAATTTCATATCCTCACCTTCCTTGAGGGCGCATTTTGACCTCTCTACTTTCATTTTATGCCTTAGGAAAATTTCGGCCATCTCCTCTTCATCATGGGCGCAAATGCTAGGCCAAGCTTCCATTTTCTCTTGAGGGCGCATTTCACCCTTGACACTTTCGTTTGTGTGCCTTAGAATATTTCATCAAGCTCACTTTACACCTTGG